>VTFQ01000014.1:49899228-50094228 GCA_036281575.1 Ancherythroculter nigrocauda | reverse complement strand
GGGCAGTGTAGTTGTAACCATCTCTTAGCTCTGTATCAAAGAAAAAATTGGTCTTATTTGCACTTTGGTTGCACTTATTGTAAAATGTTACCATAAAAATGAATAACAGTTTTCTCTTATCTTATTAAGCACAAACAGTAAGGTTTCATTTGTTAACATTAGTTAATGCACTGTGAACTATGAACTAACAATGAATGACTATTTTTATAAACTAACATAAACAAAGATTAATAAATACTGTAGCAAATATATTGCTCATTGTTAGTTGATGTTGGTTAATACATTAATGTTAATAAATGAGACCTTATTGTAAAGTGTTAGCATTTTTATTTATACTGTTTTTATTTCTATGATCAGTTTGTGGAAAGGAGTTCAGTTAGGAGGTCTAAAGTTGTAGAAGCCCATAAATCATGTACAGTCAGGTCTGAAGAGACTGAAATCATACAGAAGAGAAGTCAGTCAGTTGAGTTAGTGGCAAAACCTTTTACAGTGCTTGAGTATTGTTGTCTTTTACTGCATATGATAATTCATACTAAGAAAGTAGAACTGAAATGACATTCATTACAAGATCATTAGTTAAAATTTCAAATACACCTGCAGAATATTTTTTCTAGTCATGTATTTCGCCATTGAGGATTTCTTAAAAATAGCGTGTAAAAATCTTGTCTCGTCTCGTCAACTCAATCTCGAGTCTCGTCTCGTCTCGTCTCGTGAGATACCTGTCTCGTCACACCCCTACTATATAAGTCGTTATTTTGTTATTTTGGCGCACCAAAAATATTCTTGTCGCTTTATAATATTAATATTGAACCACTGTACTCACATGAACTGATTTAAATATGTTTTTAGTACATTAATGGATCTTGAGAGAGGAAATGTCATTGCTGGTTATGCAGGCCTCACGGAGACATCGGATTTCATCAAAAATATCTTAATTTGTGTTCTGATGAATGAAGGTCTTACGGGTGTGAAATGACATGAGGATGAGTAATTAATGACATTATTTTCATTTTTGGGTGAACTAAACCTTTAAGATCTCTTAAAATGATAATTAAGAAGTTTGTCATGACGTTTAAGATATTTAAGACTTTTTTTTAGACTTTTTAAAGACCCACAGGGACTTTCAAATATTCTAAAAAATTTTACTCTCGCATACATCCTCTATTTTTAGTCGCAAATGCGAGTAACACAGTCGATCCCTGCTTGTGTTTAATACGAATGTACGTTCCTAACCTGACCTTCCTGCCGTCTTTCCTTTAGGGTGGACCACCTGTACTCGTTCTTCATCCAGTGGTCTCCAGATGCTTACGGTAAGGACGCTCAGGAGCAGGGCTTCGTGGTCGTGGAGAAAGACGAGCTCACCATGATCGACAACTTCTTCAGTGACCCGGTTCCTCGCAGCTGGGA
Source organism: Ancherythroculter nigrocauda (assembly GCA_036281575.1). Classification (NCBI taxonomy): domain Eukaryota; kingdom Metazoa; phylum Chordata; class Actinopteri; order Cypriniformes; family Xenocyprididae; genus Ancherythroculter; species Ancherythroculter nigrocauda. The sequence goes on along the minus strand of VTFQ01000014.1, from coordinate 50,092,821 downwards.
GGTGAGCAACACATGCAACGGGTTGTGTGAACTTTACACTCACCGGGACACTTGTCTCGACTAATAGCAAAATTGTAAGTTTATCTGCTTCAAGAACAGTGCCATTATTTCCTCGCTAGTCATAATTGTCATGTAGCTTTTAAGTTGCTAAACTTGTTTTTTTACTAATCATTTGGCGAAGTGATATGGAACTGTAATGCGGTCAAGACCTGCCTGGAACTATTTTAGTCATGCAAAATAATTGCACATCTTAGAACATTCGTCAACCAATCAAATTCAAGCATTCAGCAGGCCCATGGTATAAAAGGATACAGTACGTATGAGAATTCAGTTTATTTACCTCTGGAAACATGTTTGTTTCCTAGATCATCACGATTAATGAGGCCAAGAGACGCCAGAGCTTCAGCTTTGAGGACGAGGAACCTCTAGATCTCCTTCCTGTGCTGATGGACCCCAGCGCACTCCTGGAGGACACACACATTGAGAAGGTCTCCTTTATTTGCTGCTTCATCTACAGACTTATGAACAACCCTTTGGGATCATGACAAGTTTGATATGAAGTGATAAGTTGTGGTTATGTGACTAGTTTGACGCTCTCCTCTGCAGTTGTCCACTCGTTTGCCGGCACGTGTTCAGGGTTATCCGTGGCGCCTGGTCTACAGTACGGTCGTACACGGAACCAGCCTGAAAACCCTGTACAGGAACCTGCTGGAGCTGGACTGCCCTGTGCTGATGGTCATCAAAGACATGGACAACCAGGTACACACACTACTGTGACCGCTGTTGGTGTAAAACAGGTGGAAATGATGTCATGTTGAAAAACTCGGCATTTTCTCCTGCAGATTTTTGGAGCGTTTTCCACTCACCCTTTCAGAGTGAGTGAGCACTGTTACGGGACAGGAGAGACCTTCCTCTACAGCTTCTGCCCGGAGATCAAGGTGTGTTCCTACATAGATTGTTAAGGACAAAATTGTTGAAAAATATTGAAAAGAAACCATTCAAAACATCCTAGCAGCTGCTGGGCAATGTCCTGGCAACGACACAGAACACCTTAGCAGCTGCCTAGCAACACCTTAGAAACCACTCTTAGAACATTAGCAACCACATAGCAATGCCTTAGCAACCACTCAGAACATCTTAGCAACTGTTTGGCAATGTCTTGGCAACCAATCAAAACATTTTTGCAACCACCCAGAACACCTTAGCAACTGCCTAGAAACACCCTAGAAACCACTCAGAGAAAATTGGCAAACACATAGCAATGCCTTAACAACCACTCAGAACATCTTAGCAACTGCTTGGTAATGTCCTGGCAACCAGTTGGAACACCTTTGTAACCACCAAGAACACCTTAGCAACTGCCTATCAACACCCTAGAAACCACTCAGGAACATTGGCAACCACATAGCAATGCCTTAGCAACCACCCAGAACATCTTAGCAACTGTTCAGCAATGACGTTGCAACCACTCAGAAAATGTTAGCAACTGCTCAGTAACTAGTAACCCACCAGCTCCCTAGCAAACCATCTTGAAACTGCTTAGCAACCTCTCAGATGTCCCTAGCAACACCCTAGAAACCGCTCAGAGAACAATAGCAACTGTTTATGTAATGCCGTTGCAACCACTCAGAAAATGTTAGCAACTGCTTAGTAACCAGCAACCCACCAGCTCCCTAGCAACAATCTTGCAACAGCTTAGCAACCTCTCAGATGTCCCTAGCAACACCCTAGAAACAGCTTAGAGAACAATAGCAACTGTTTATGTAATGCCCTTGCAACCACTCAGAAAATGTTAGCAACTGCTTAGTATCCAGCAACCAACCAGCTCCCTAGCAACAATCTTGCAACAGCCTAGCAACCTTTCAGATGTCCCTAGCAACACCCTAGAAACCGCTCAGAGAACAATAGCAACTGTTAAGTAATGCCCTTGCAGCCACTCAGAAAATGTTAGCAACTGCTTGGTAACCAGCAACCCACCAGCTCCCTAGCAAACCATCTTGAAACTCCTCAGCAACCTCTCAGATGTCCCTAGCAACACCCTAGAAACCGCTCGGAGAACAATAGCAACTGTTTATGTAATGCCCTTGCAACCACTCAGAAAATGTTAGCAACTGCTTAGTAACCAGTAACCCACCAGCTCCCTAGCAACAATCTTGCAACAGCTTAGCAGCCTCTCAGATGTCCTTAGCAACACCCTAGAAACCGCTCAGAGAACAATGGCAAATGTTAAATAATGCCCTTGCAACCACTCAGAAAATGTTAGCAACTGCTTGGTAATCAGCAACCCACCAGCTCCCTAGCAAACCATCTTGAAACAGCTTAGTAACCTCCTCAGAGGTCCCTAGCAACACCCTAGCAACCACACAGAACACCTTAGCTTGCCTAGCAACCACAAAGCAAATTACTCAAGTAATCAAACCGCATGCGGTCTCAATACTTTCGCCTAGCAACCTCTCAGTGCTCCTTTAGAAATCAATTCAAACACTCAGAACACCTTAACAACTTCCCAGCAACACCCTAGAAACTGCTCAGAGAACAATAGCAACTGTTAAATAATGCCCTTGCAAACACTCAGTAAATGTTAGCAACTGCTTAGTAACCAGTAACCCATCAGCTCCCTAGAAACCATCTTGAAACAGCTTGGCAACCTCTCAGAGGTCCTAGCAACACCCTAGAAACCACTCAGAGAACAATACCAAACATTAAGTAATGCCTTTACAACCACTCAGAATATTTTAGCAACTCCTTAGTAACCAGTAACCCTCCAGCTCCCTAGCAACCATCTTTAAACAGCTTAGCAACCTCCTCAGAGGTCCCTAGCAACCACACAGAACACCTTAGCTCGCCTAGCAACCACAAAGCAAATTACTCAAGTAATCAAACCACATGCGGTCTCAATACTTTCGGACTTCAAAATGGCCTTCAAAAAACATTCAAATAATGCCACTCAACGTCTCTCATCTTCAGGTGTACCGCTGGACGGGTGAAAACTCCTACTTTGTGAAAGGAAACACGGATTCTCTTCAGATCGGAGGAGGAGGGTGAGTTCAGAAACATGCTAACGTGCCGTACATGCGTGTCTCTCGCTGCCTCATGTTTAACGCTCAACTGTCCGCTTCCCAGGGGTCGTCTGGGCCTGTGGCTGGACGCTGACCTTTACCACGGCACCACATCCAAGTGCTCCACCTTTAATAACCTGCCACTGTCCTCCAAACAGGACTTCACCATCCAAAACCTCGAGGTGTGGGCCTTCGAATGAGCACCTGCGCATACATAGACACGCTTACGTACCCACACGCACTGTGAGACACGCTTCGCCAAGCTCACGGCATGACATACGAAGAAATGTTGGGCGTCGCTTTATCCCGTACTGTACGAGGCTGTTTGGCGGGTTCGCCCTATGCGGTTTGCGCAAATCCAGTCATACTTGATGACGAGTTTTTACTTGGTCTGAGCTTCAGACTAGAGTGCGGAGAGAGAAGTTCGTGGCGGCATTAACCTCCGACGCCACTCTCAGCCATCCCAGCATGCAATGTTCTCTAAAGATGTTCTCCTGCTGAAATATAACCAATATATAAACACATATTTGTGTACGTGAACGGAGAGGAATCGTTTTCCGGACTGTGTATGATACTCGGGAAGTATTCGGTGGCCAAATCCGCTGCGTCAGGGTCAGTTGCTCAAATCGAAAATCTTTTTTGTTTACATCGTGGCGATTTGATGCGTTTAGTTCATTTGGTGCATTTTCATGTTCGTTTGACTCAAGTAAATGGACATCCTCCTGCCAATATGTACCACGAATCATTTTTTTGACCAAAGCATTTTATTTGCCTTGTTCTTCAATGTTTTATATTGTTTGTTTGAGTTTTTTATATTGACCGTGTATAATCATATTCCTACGTGATGATTGTTTTACTGTTTTGTGATATTTTAGGGACTTTTCTAGTTCATTTGAAAGGGAAGCACTTGAAATGAAGAGATGCCAGTATTATTTTGAACACTATTTCACTAGTAACCAGGTTGCTTCAGTTTCTAGCAAATCAGGTTCACCACTTCACTGTGGGTTTGTGTATGCAATCACTCACTGAATGATGTCACTTCCTGATCTTATCTCGTGGCGCGACTTGGAACGGCGTGAAAAGATGCACAAGATCTGCTCGGCCTCCGTTGCTGTGACACAAACTGATGTTGGAGGTCCGAATGCTTTGAGATCTCTGGAAGCGTCACTCATTTCACTACTAGACAGCATCTGTGGGTAACTAACCGTGTCCATTCCAAAACCATATTGTGTGGTCCATGTAGGGAAAAAAAAAGTTTACAAGTGTTTCACTCTAAAAATTGTCTGATTTCAAACACTGTCCAGTTGTGTATGGTAGCCAGTGAATGTCATATTTATTGTGCATTTCTGTGTTTTAAAGTGAACCAAATAAATGCAATAAATGAAGAAATAATTGACTCATGCTTTGTTAATTGAAGGGGCAGAGTTAGACCAAACATTTATATTATTTAATGTTATAAAAATGTATAATATTTAATACTTGCATAAAGGGGCACAGGACATACTGTATGCTATAAAGAAATGTGACAATGTACTGTTACAAAAACACAAGTTAATGCATTAACTAATCAAAAATAAACAGTGTTTATTAACATACATTGGTTCATTTGTAACTAATTGTAAAGTTATGGTGAAGTGTTACTGATATGTTTATCATTGCATAATATATAGTTTCACATACTTTTATTTTACAGTATATACTGTGCAATAAGCAATATGCGGATATTTAATTCACATACATTCATTTTAAACAGATTTTGTCCCTGAGATGCTGTTGAATCAGTTTTACAACATTAAAACAGTGCAAGCAGAAAAAATAACATTCAAAGCACAAAAATATAAACATTACTAATCAGACAGCCACTGAAATATTTCTTAATGTTTTCAGATTAATACTTTTAATTATTTTTCCTTTTTATATATATATATATATATATATATATATATATATATATATATATATATATATATATATATATAATATAATGTGTGTGTATATATACACACTACCAGTCAAAAGTTTGGAAACATTACTATTTTTAATGTTTTTGAACAAAGTCTTATGCTCATTAAGGCTCCATTTATTTCATAATAAATACAGAAAAAACAATAATATTGTGAAATATTATTACAATTTAAAATTATGGTTTTCTATTTTAATATACTTTAAAATATAATTTATTTCTGTGATGGAAAGCTGAATTTATATATATTGTGACACACTTTGTATTAATGCATTAAGTTGCTACGTGGCTCACCTATATGTAGTTTTGGGGTTATTAATATTACTAACTGTTAATTAAAAATTGGTATCTTTTACTTTGCCAATACATAGTAAAATCTAGAAACGTCTTGTCACTCTTGGATGAAGTTGCCATGCTGTCCGTTGATGGCAGGGAATTCTTGATGGGTGTAAATCTGCTCAGGGGTCAGAGGTGAAAGTTCATGGGTGCTTCTCATGTAATTCACGCCGCCCTGCTGGAGGAGGAGCAGCAGCTGCCGGGCGAACAATGGCTCCACCTGCAGGACAAGAGAAGTGAGCTGTGTTTTGTCGTGTGGAGGTGAACATTGCATATCAGTGTGGATGGAGAGGTCAAAGGTCACTACCTGAACTGTCAGGGGTCTCTTGTCTGCAGAGGGGTCACAGCACTCAAAAAACAGCTGCACGTGGAAACGCGGAGGAGGACGTGCGTGCAGGAAATAACCCTGGAGTTCTGAATGAGTGAGAGAATAGAACATTAAAAGTCAACATGAAATCAAAATTGACAATTTTTATTTTTTATGGAATATTGTAGTATTTATTATAAATGATTTGTCCATTTAATTCATGTGCCTTTACAATCTTGAATCAAAACAAAACTTCCCCTCCCTTTTGCAGTGACATCTAATAATGAAGAAAAGACTAGTGAAACTTCTCTTTCACGCTGACTTTAAAAATGCTGTTTAGTTGTCGTCAGAGGCGACCTTTGCAATTTCCCAAAAGGAAAAAGACAGACAAAAACATTGTATGCAATGCGACAGCAATTACTTTATCTCTGTTATATTTACAATGTGATTTCATATTTCACTCTTAATAGTCTATTTATAAACGCATTCTCTGTTTAACCAGAAAAGTGATCATTGTCTTAACAAGTTAGTCATTGAATCATTCACTCAAAAGATTTATTCAAAACTGCTGATTTATTTAGGGACAAAGTAGCAGTGACTGAATGAGTCGTCGAGTTATTCATTAGAACGATTCATTCAAAATGGCTGATTCATTCAGGGACAAAGCAGAAGTGACTGAGTGACTCATGGAGTCATTCACTAGAACGATTCGTTCAAAACGGCTGATTCATTCAGGGATAAAGCAGAAGTGACTGAGTGACTCATGGAGTCATTCACTAGAACGATTCATTCAAAATGGCTAATTCATTCAGGGATAAAGCAGAAGTGACTGAGTGAGTCATGGAGTCATTCACTAGAACGATTCGTTCAAAACAGCTGATTCATTCAGGAATAAAGCAGAAGTGACTGAATGAGTCATGGAGTCATTCACTAGAACGATTCATTCAAAACAGCTGATTCATTCAGGGATAAAGCAGAAGCGACTGAGTGAGTCATAGAGTCATTCACTAGAACGATTCATTCAAAATGGCTGATTCATTCAGGGATAAAGCAGAAGTGACTGAGTGAGTCATGGAGTCATTCACTAGAACGATTCATTCAAAATGGCTAATTCATTCAGGGATAAAGCAGAAGTGACTGAGCGAGTCATGGAGTCATTCACTAGAATGATTCATTCAAAATGTCTGATTCATTCAGGGACAAAACAGAAGCGACTGAGTGACTCATGGAGTCATTCACTAGAACGATTCATTCAAAATGTCTGATTCATTCAGGGACAAAACAGAAGCGACTGAGTGAGTCATGGAGTCATTCACTAGAACGATTCGTTCAAAACAGCTGATTCATTCAGGGATAAAGCAGAAGTGACTGAATGAGTCATCATTCATTATAACGATTTGTTTAAAATGCAGATTCATTCAGTAAAGAAACTGAAACTGTGTTGCTCAAAGACGCGCAATGGCTCTACTGTTTGGAACTATTTTTCTTGACAAAATAGAGGAAAAACAGACATTATTAAGTCTAAAATGTAAGTCAATACTAATAGCCTATTAACTTATTTATTGAATTGTTGTATAAAATCAATATATCACATTTGCAAATGTGCTGATATTCGGGAAAACAGCACTTTTGCTCGAGTGATACTGCTTATAAATATTAAAAACAAGAATTTATACAGAGACTTTTTTTGCACCATATCTTGGTTTTTGAAAGCATTTTTATGCCCCAAGCCCCCGTTAATTTCCAACCCTGGTGTGTGTGTGTGTGTGTATACGCATGGCTTAATGGGAGAGGCGGGGTTCTTTTTCCAGTGCAAGCAGAGTGAAACATAGCAAAGCCTCTACTGGTTGTCGTTGCTCATTCTAACCTGTCAGGAAGAGTTGTGTGTCCAGTAGTTTGCTGGTCTGCTCCCTCTCTAGTTTACAGAGTTTGGTGCTCAGGTTTGATTGCGTCCCGTCGCAGTAGACCTGGCTCTGACAGAAGCATCGGGCGTACAGGCCGTCGGGCGTCATCCAGAGCAGAACGCCCCCCTCCAGCGCTCCAGGAAGAGGAACCAGCTCCGGGCCGCCCTGGCCGCTGTAGCTCCAGTTGTCGTCATGAGGAGCCAGTCGACAGCCCTCGGCGCTCGTGACGGTGACGTCTGCGACCAGAGTCTCACCGCTGAACACCGTCACCTGCAGACGTGTGTCTGGAAGAGATTCAGAGACACAGGTGAGACAAAACTGGTCAAAACGTCCTTAGTTTTGAGCTGCAATCATTAAGAGATCATTGCATTTGTAGGTAGATGTTTCTAGGGAGTGTGTACCTGACAGTGCCATGGCCTCTGCTGATCTCATGCTGGTCTCCAGGGTGAACGGTGAGGGAGGAGAGTCAAATGTGTTACAGCTGTAGACAGATCCACTTATCTGGTACCCTGGACACACACACACACACACACATTCTCTTCACTTTATATGACAATATATTTAACAAACACATGACCACACACACACACACACAGAGTAAATACCAGCGTCCCAGCGCGAGTTCTGGCTGAAGTGGACGTCTGATAGTGAGTTCTGCTCACACAGGAAGTCCCTCCAGCTACGGTCTGCAGCAGACAGGAAGTTACACACCTGAACAGAGAGACGGCCATAGAAACAGATCAGTACCGTCTTTGAATCATTTTCATCTCTCATTCATATTATCATGAGCAGTTGTAGTCTGCAAGAAACTTGTTTATGCTTGTGTTACCTGACTCTCCACAGGCTGATATGACGGATAAAACGGGTAGTTATGATGACCTGAGGTTGTGGAAACTTTCTCATATGATTTTGGTCCTGAAATGGAGGAGAAATTAGTTTAAATTCAATTGAATTTCTTTTCTTTTTTTTATTAATTTGTATTTTTAATATACATATATACTTATTTCTATATATTTTTATATTTATCTATTTCGTTTAAATTTTTAATAACAAATATATATACATTTTTAGAAATTATATATATATAATATTTATATATATATATATATATATATATATATATATATATATATTTTTTTTTTAATGCATAATGCATATATATATATATATATATATATTTTTTTTTTTAATGCATAATGCATATATATATATATATATAATGCATTATGCATTAAAAAAATCAACTAATTAATTGCACATTTTTCTGTAATTAATCGTGATTGATTGCGCCTAACATTACAATTTTAATTAAAATGATATTTTTTGTTGTATACTGTTCTGATTTTTACCTGCTCTGCCAAAATATATAGATGAATCCTTATTAAAGCTGAAGTTATTCAGACAAGAGCTGTGAGTGATTTTCTCTTGGTCTTTTGTTCTTTGATAAACATTAAATATATAATGCTATTTCATGCATTCTGACTTATTTACACTGTTAAAGAGTTGGATTCTCATGCTAAACATGGACAAAGTTTCAAAACACGAGTTGGACGTATGACGGAGTATTTCTGTGCCAAAAATACTCTTCCAAATCCTCATAATCTTCGCAGTCTTTTTTCCGAGTATGGGGCTGTGTGACATCATAAAGGGCGGAATTCCTTGTACGGGCACTTCTCCCGGAAGAACATGCGAGCGCACATCGACCAGAGTGAGAGAGCAAGAGCACGCCCATCGACGTGCGTTCAGGTTTACAGAAGTCGTCGGCAGTGCTGCACAGGTCACGAACTTCACAAAATCAACAATGTCACCAAAGAAGTGTGTTTTTGGTTGTGAGGGAAAGATAACCTTGCTTCCCAAAGAACCCAGCGTTAAGTGGAGCTGAGAGTTTTGAGCTCACGCATTACATTGATGCGCTCTCGATATTTGTTTTTAAAATAACCATAGAAACTGATAGTTGCAATCACTTTTTTATTGGTTAAAATGAATGGAGAATATCTGGAGAATAGCCCTCAGGATCAGCGCTTATGGTTTCATAAACAAGGCCCAGTTCTACGCTGGATTTATAGATCGTTTGAAACTGAAAGATGGAGCGGTCACAGCGGTAATGAGTCAGAACCACAGGTGGTGAGTAAAACTGCTTCAAATTCATAAATTCATTATTCATCATTCACTATACGCTATATTCATTATAGTGATTCAGAAGTTATCCAGGGATAATGTGATGGTGTATTGTGTGTTTAAATACATCTGTTTAGCTGACCATTGATAGCTTGCAGACGATCGCTACGCAAAAGCTGCACATGCTCATGATAGCTCGTCACTCTTTAGCTCCGCTCACACGGCATGCCTCCAGGAGCTCGGCTGTTTTCAGAAAGACTTGGTACAGCGTATGTATCTTTTATAAATATAATAAAACTAAAGACTTTTCTGAGATATGAAGGATGCTATACTACTCTATAGGTACTTAAGATTAACATGAGATTGGCAGAAACTGTGTGTGATAACCCCCCCCCCCACCATTTAATGACAGACAGCAGCAGGTTTATTAGGCTGCTGTCACTTTAAGACCTGACGCACAAGACGCGTATGACATGTTCTCATAACTCATTTAAAACTTTTTAACTCATTTAAGACTGATTACAAGGATACTCAACAATAATCTGTGTTAAAGTGCGAAAGAGAACTACTGGCGGTACTGGCACGCTGTATACTTCGGCTGTCTGTGTCTGCGTGATGTAATTGTCGTCATAAGGAGGGTTTGCGGATGTCCACGAGCAGACCACGTGCGTATACGGAGCCCTGCACATGACATGCAAGAAAAAAAATTTAATCGTGCGCACGATTTACTAATTCGTTCCCTTGATTTACTAATTCATGTGCACAATTTACTAATTCGTTCCTTCGATTTACTAATTCGTTCCCTTGATTTACTAATTCATGCGCATGATTTACTAATTTGTTCCCTCGATTTACTAATTTGTGTGCACAATTTACTAATTCGTTCCTTCGATTTACTAATTTGTTCCCTTGATTTACTAATTTGTGTGCACAATTTACTAATTCGTTCCTTCGATTTACTAATTTGTTCCCTTGATTTACTAATTCATGTGCACAATTTACTAATTTGTTCCTTCGATTTACTAATTCGTTCCCTTGATTTACTAATTCATGCGCATGATTTACTAATTTGTTCCCTTGATTTACTAATTTGTGTGCACAATTTACTAATTCGTGTGCACAATTTACTAATTCGTTCCCTTGATTTACTAATTCGTTCCCTTGATTTACTAATTCCTGCACATGATTTACTAATTTGTTCCCTCGATTTACTAATTTGTGTGCACAATTTACTAATTCGTTCCTTCGATTTACTAATTCGTTCCCTTGATTTACTAATTCATGCGCATGATTTACTAATTTGTTCCCTTGATTTACTAATTTGTGTGCACAATTTACTAATTCGTTCCCTTGATTTACTAATTCGTTCCCTTGATTTACTAATTTGTTCCCTTGATTTACTAATTTGTGTGCACAATTTACTAATTCGTTCCCTTGATTTACTAATTCGTTCCCTTGATTTACTAATTTGTTCCCTTGATTTACTAATTTGTGTGCACAATTTACTAATTCGTTCCCTTGATTTACTAATTCGTTCCCTTGATTTACTAATTTGTTCCCTTGATTTACTAATTTGTGTGCACAATTTACTAATTCGTTCCCTTGATTTACTAATTCGTTCCCTTGATTTACTAATTTGTTCCCTTGATTTACTAATTCGTGTGCACAATTTACTAATTCGTTCCCTTGATTTACTAATTCGTTCCCTTGATTTACTAATTCCTGCACATGATTTACTAATTCGTTCCCTTGATTTACTAATTCATGCACATGATTTACTAATTCGTTCCCTCGATTTACTAATTAGTGCGCATGATTTACTAATTTGTTCCCTCGATTTACTAATTCGTGTGCATGATTTACTAATTTGTTCCCTCGATTTACTAATTCGTGTGCACAATTTACTAATTCGTTCCTTCAATTTACTAATTTATTCCCTTGATTTACTAATTTGTGTGCACAATTTACTAATTCGTTCCCTTGATTTACTAATTCGTGCACATGATTTACTAATTCGTTCCCTTGATTTACTAATTCATGCGCATGATTTACTAATTCATTCCCTCGATTTACTAATTAGTGCGCATGATTTACTAATTCGTTCCCTCGATTTACTAATTTGTGCGCACGATTTACTAATTCGTTCCCTCTATTTACTAATTCGTGTGCACAATTTACTAATTCGTTCCTTCGATTTACTAATTTGTTCCCTCAATTTACTAATTTGTGTGCGCGTTTTAGTAAATTGAGGGAACGAAATAGTAAATTGTACGCACATTTTAGTAAATCGAAGGAACAAAATATTAAATAGTAGTTTTCCCGCAGAATTGGACTACTTTTACACTGTTGCCGCAGGTTGATTTTCATGTCCACAGGTTGAAACGACCCCAAATAACATGATATTTAGCCCCTGGAATGCTAATTTTACCAGGTGAACCTTGCCAAAAATGTAGATTTTTTCCCCCCAGAACGCGATTTTTACTGGGGAACCCCCTGAAACATGATTGGGCTAGTTTTGAGTAGCAATTGGGCAGGTTTTGTTGTGAAAACCTGGTAACCCATATAGCCAATAGTACTGCGCATGTGTAGAACCGCCATCCGCATTCATCACAGCGGTTTAGTATCATAGACAGTAAAAGAAATGGACACAGCGACCCCATTGGAACTTAATTGACACAAGTGAAGCCCATTTTTAGCGATTTTTAGCACTTCCGTTTCTGACGCGGAGACTCAAACTAAGCTTGATGACGTCAGCAACCTGTCTGACAGATGTAAATCTTCTAGTAGCTGTGCGTGAAAACTGCCATCGTTAATCTTGCAGAGACGGCGAGCTTGAGCGGGGAGTTCTTTGGCGTGAGTGAGCAGGAGTAAGTATTCTGATTAATTATTTCGTATAGTATTTTAAAATGTAACGCCAGTACGCCATATTAAGTTAATGCATACTATTGCCTGCGAGCTTCTCCTCCTGTCTGTACGGTAATTTCTCTACTGTGCGACAGAGAGTCGAGTGGTTATGACGCAATCGTTAGCCTATTTTTACAAAAACTGTTTCTACGGGGCCATAATGTAACATAGAAGGTAATGGAGCCCTTTATACATTGTCGTGTATCTTTAGAAATAAATAATGGACAAATGGAGTCTTTAAACGCCTCAGATGTAAAGTTATTCGCTGTCAAAGTGACGCCAAAATGAATGGGAGTCAATGGGATGCTAACGCAAGTGAAGTTCTGCTACAAGATGGCGGCACGCGGCCGACTTCAACTTCCGGTCGACTTCCTTGGGCAGTTTAGTATACGTTGAAAGCTGTGCGGATGCGGACACGATTGCGCGCAAGACTCGTCTGGACGCGGACAGTGAAGAATACCCGGCCTTGTGCACGCGTTTCGGGTGAGTGAAAAAAAATTGGTAAAATTGATCCGTTAATTTTAACAGCCCTAATAGCATGCTTTGTTATTATTTTATGTCATACGAATATCAAAGGCTATTTAACTGTAATATTTATGTGAGTATATATATAATATATATATATGTTCATGCTTGTATGTGAGTGTTTACCTCTTTTGGTTCCCTCAGGAATAACCCGGTAAACTTTAAACGGCTCTGATACGTCCAGCTGACTTCGGCCCACGAGCTCCTCAAAGTCACTGCTCTTGTTCAGCGCGCACCTGAGACGCGTTTTCCAGGTGGGAGGATCCGGTTTATCTATTCCCTCACGATACTTCCCCTTAAACAGAGCCCAGGCCTGATCCAATAAACCAGACGTCATTAACACTTATTCACAAGCTGTTATATAATAATTTGCATTCATGTATGAATATATACAGCAGCTCTAAAGACACTTAAAGGTGCAGTGTGTAAATTTTAGCAGCGAGATTGCAAATTGCAATATAGAGAAGCAAAGATGTCGCTGAGACAGCAGAGAAGTAGTGAGTCAAGCAAACGCGTTTGTCCATTTAGGGCTACTGTAGAAACACGCCGGCACAAAATGGTGACTTAACATGTAAGTGGACCCGTGGTGTATGTAGATAGAAATGGCTTATTCTAAGGTAATAAAAACATAATGGTTCATTATATAAGGTCTTTACACACCACAGAAAACATAGTTATGTATATTATATTGCATTTCTGTCAATAAAATTTACACACTGCACCTTTAAAAGTGGCTGAATGTCAAATGCATTGATGGTAAAATATCAAAACAAGAAAAAAAAAATGCACAAATACACTTTACAATTAAAACATTTGATTAAAAAAGACTTAAACACACATTTATAAGCATTAATAGCAACATGTACTTCATATTTTATTATTTTGTTGCTTGCAAATACAGTTATTATTGATTAATATTGATTATTGTGTACACTGTGCAGTGTTACTCATATAGTGACTTTCATCACCTTGAAGAGCGCCGCGTCCTCGTCTCTGTTATAGTCCTGCTTCCCTGCGTGTTTCCACGGGATGCGGAAGGTGGTTCGCTCTCGATCCTCCCACACTAACCCGGGATATTTCCCAGTGTCCACCTGTTCGATCAGCCACTGACGCAGCTTCCCGTTCCCGGAGCTTCCCGACATCCTCAGTTTGATCCAGTCAAAAAGTGGGAATATGTACTAAATAGTGCAGTAATGCTGTATTATTATAAGCTGTGATAGTGGCTGATGTGTTCAGCTGAGGCTGGGCAGAATTTGGTTTTGATAACTCATGTAGTTCAGTTTTGAGATTCAATTATTTGCCTATTCATGGGTGGAGCATCACCATTCTCCAACAGATGTCAATCTCAAAGTCATGAAAGTTCACACTGCAAATCTTTTTTTTGTTTTTTTACTATGAACATTTTTAAATCAAGATACTTGAAAAGCAAAATGACTGAAAAGTGTATCAGAAATAGTGCTTAAAACCAGATTTAATATCTTCAGTCATTTTGCTTCTCCAGTAAATGCATCTTGATTTAAGAATGTTTAGATATTTGTGCTGGAAAACAACATAATTTGTGGCACTATTATAGTTTAACCCCAAATTTTTTGCATCATTGAATGTGAAATAACATTAATTTGCCCACTTTATGTCACTATTGAGTCAATTTGTGCAGGTTTTACTATATTTGTCACTGTTCCATTGAAAAGATTTTATTAATATCACAGACGTGACATGACAGCAGCAGTTTAAAGCCACAAATTCCCCTCCGTGTTAAATGACAGAGCAGTTTTGGTGGCGATGTGCACCTGTGAGCGTTCGTGGTCCTTGTGTTATGACTGGACGTGAACACGAGTCCTCTGGGACCACAATTACTCAGCAACACACACACAATAACAACACTTTTATCTGCTCCTTTTGGGTGCAAAGAATTACAGAATTACTTAGAAGGTTTCATGCAATGTTTTTTCCTGTATATATGTGGGAATCCAATCAATCAGACATCATTAATGCTCATTCACAAGCTGAACAGATCAATTTTTCATTCATGAATGAATATACAGGAGCCCTAAAGGTGCTCAGACACTTAAAAATGTCTGAATCGTCATTGCATTATAAAATGCATTGATGTGAAATATTAAAACAAGAGGCATTTATTGCAAAAAATATGCATGAACACACTTTACAAACAAAACATTTAACAAAAAAGGACATTGCAACAGTTTGAAATGATAAAACACTTGATCTAAACAATGATATTCGTGCTTGATATTTTATTATTTTGTCACTTGCAAATAAAATTATTGTTATATGAGAATCTACAGATCAACAAGTTCTATAAAAAACTCTATTCAACTCAGAAATTCATATACAAGCAGAATTGGTGGAAATATAATTAACAGCTTAGACTGTATTTTTTATTTAATTTAATGTTGTTATTTTTTATTTTAATTTAATTGAATTTTAAATAAAATGTATTTTTTTTTTAGTTCAATAATTTATTTTAATTTAATTTAATTTTTTATTCATTTTAATTTTATTTAATGTTACGTTATTTTTTATAATGTATTTTATTGTAATTTATTTTAATTTCATTACATTTTTTATTTAATTTCATTTGAACTTTATTTTATTTTATTTTATTTTATTTTATTTTATTTTATTTTATTTTATTTTATTTTATTTTATTTTATTTTATTCTATTCATGACTCAAAATGCAAACACTTTCCCAGAATTCTGTTGCATTTTATGGCAATTAAAAGCTTAGACTGTGGATTTTTATTATTAAATTAAACTAATTAAATCAAAATAAATGAAAATAAATTAAATATTAAATGATTAAATGAATAACATTAAATGTAATTAAATTTTATTAAATTAAATTTAAATTTAATTATTTTTAATTTAATTTAATTTAATTAATTTAATTTAATTTTAATTCATTTAATTTTATTCACGACTCACGAAAATGCAAACGTTTTCCCAGAAATCTGTTACATTTGTGGTCGACTGCCGGATATTCAAATGAATCCCGTCTACAAACTAACCACCTGTTTAACTCATCTTAACTCATCTGTTCAGCACGAAACTCTTACAAAACTGTTAAGTCATGAAATTAAAATGAATCTCACATCATGTTTCACCCCAAAGTCTGTTTTCTTATTTGACTTGACCTTGAAATGTTTTCATGAGATTCATCTAAATGCATCTTTCCGCAGACATGAAGAAAAAAAACGATGGCGTGAATTGATGATGCCTAAATGCAGAAATGTAAAAAATGATCTGTCATTTTAGATGAAATGTTTTGTGCACTGTCATTTGAAAGGTGCTTTTCCCCCCCAAAGAGACTTCTGAGGAAAAATAAAAATAAACTGTTACTCATACAAAGAGTCGATTGTTCTTCAAGGTACAAATATCAGTCATTTAATATATGAGTGAGAGATGGGTTATCATATGATATTTGACACATTTGTCATGTTTAAAATGTCTTTATTTAATCATTTCAATGTTGATAGAATTAATTTCTTTTATAAGACTTCATGCAGCTCCCGATTGTCAAGTTAAATCATAAACATGTTGCATATGGATGTGAGAATTAATTTATTTACACATTTAAACTCTTGCTATCTGAAATGGAAGAAACCCGACTTCTTTTCAATAAAGTAGTTAAAAACCTCATGCACAGGGTAAAACAGCTCATTTAAATTACATTGAACATTTTTTTTCTTATACTTTTCTGTATTTGATTAATTTTAAGTATTTATAACCAACATCTCTTGTGTTTCTGTCTGTCATTGGATTTTTTTTTCTGAACTTGTTGCAGTGCATTCTGGATGTCTATGATGAACAGAGTCTTTTATTTCTTTTGTTGAAAACACGTCTAACATGACGTCTTGTTCATTTTGGGTTGCCGCCAGTGAGAAAAGATGAAAGTTCTGAAAGATTGACATGAATATCAGAGAAACATCCACCAGATAATTATCACAAATTCAGATATAAATACATACAACCCTTCATCATATATACAGATGCATAAAAACAGATGAGTGCTTACACACACACACACACACCCATGAGAACGGCTTTGTTTCGATTGATGTTGTGACACTATATGAAACTGGCATCATTGGCTTAAATGTGTATTTCTGAACATATTTTATTCATTTCACATCTTAACCCCTGCAAGAAGTGCAATGTTTGTCATTTACCGGCAACCATTTGGACTAAAACCTGATGTTGTGTCAAAAATAAGACTAAAAACATAAAATAAAGTTTAATTGGATTAAATAAATAAATTATATATATATATATGTATGTATGTATGTATGTGTGTGTGTGTGTGTGTGTAAATCCTACTTTTAAACCTTTATTTATTATAAAAAAAAACATTAAAAAAGGGAAATTCGTCACTTTTAAACCATTTATTTATTTTTTCATTTATAAAAATAAATAAAATGTTAAAATTAGTAAATCACTTATAGTTTAAAAGTGATGATTTACTAATTTTAACATTTTATTTATTATTTTATTATTTATTTATTTTTATTTTATTTGTTTATAAAATAAATACAATTTAAAAATGGGTAAATCCATCAATTCTTTTCTATTTAAAAAATAAATTATTTAAAAGTGATGATTTTACCCATTTTTTAAATTTTATTCATTATAAAAATAAATAAAATTTTAAATCAATCCCTATTTATTCATTCATTCATTCATTTATTTTTATAAAAATAAATTATTTAAAAGTGATAGATTTTCCCATTTTTAAATGTTATTTATTTATTCATTATAAAAATAAATACAATTTTAAAAATGAGTAAATCCATCACTTTTAAATCTTTAAAAAAAAAGTTTAAAAAATGTAAATCCACCACTATAAAACTATTTATTTATTTGTTTATTTATGCAAAAACAGAAATTCTGAAACAGAATGATGCTTTTAAACCCTTTTAACATTCATTCATTCCATGCTTTTTTCCCCTAAAACACATAGATGACACATTTATTATAAATGATAACAAACAGTTGTTCTGATTCTCTTTATTTTGAATCAATTTTGACTCTCTGCCCACATTATCTGCTTTTATAGCTTATTTTGCTCCTTCAAAACCTTTAAAAAGCAAAGTATAAACCCTTCCTTTCCGCCTTTTCTGCGTCTTTCATTCTGACTTTCTCACACACACACACACATCTGTGAAAAACTCCTGTTAGAAAGTTACAAAACATAAGATAGAGATTCATTGTCTTGTGAGATTTGTCGCACTTTCCTTTCCTCATCTGAAAACAGGGAAAGTTCAATTTCACTTGTGGGATCAGTGAAACACTCTCCACTTTCTTCAGCTTCTCTTGATCATGAGTTTCACAGCGTTTGTTTTCAGAAAGTCTAA
This sequence comes from Ancherythroculter nigrocauda, assembly GCA_036281575.1. Classification (NCBI taxonomy): domain Eukaryota; kingdom Metazoa; phylum Chordata; class Actinopteri; order Cypriniformes; family Xenocyprididae; genus Ancherythroculter; species Ancherythroculter nigrocauda. The sequence goes on along the minus strand of VTFQ01000014.1, from coordinate 50,074,332 downwards.
AGACCTGAATGTTTTCTCAGATGACGACTGTAGTCTACTGGTTACGGTGCTTTATGTTATTTTGATTTGATTGACTTGGACAGTCAAGAAATGTGATTTATTATATTCGCGCGCTGCAGTTTTGTCGTCTGCCGCTTTAAATGCGCGCGCTTCTGAAGCAGGATGGATTCTGATTGGCTGGCAAAGTTTTTATCTTTCATCAGATGGAAAAAAAAAAGCGTTCAATAAGTGATCTGTTGTGTGGACAGTGCTATTTTTAAAACCATATATTTATCGTTATTGTTATAATTATGTGGGTCAAACAAGCCTTTGCAGGGATTTCTGGTTGAAAAAGTGCACAAACAGCAGTGCATGTGCACTTAAAGGGACAGTTCACCCAAAAATGAAAAGTCTTTCATCATTTACTCACCCTCAAACCTGTATGAATTCCTTTCTTCTGCTGAACATGCACGATATTTTGAAGAATATGGGTAACCAAACAGCATATGAGCCCCATTGACTTTCATAGTATGGAAAAAAAATTAGTAGCTAGTTTGGTTACCCATATTCTTCAAAATATCTTCTTTTGTGAGTAAATAATGACAGAATTTTCATTTTTTTTCGTGAACTATCCCTTCAACCAGGTGACCTGCCGCTGCAAACCAAGCATTTGCAATGTCAACAGGTCGTGTTGCTAAATGCGATTATTTTTGCCCGGCAACAGGGCCCTTTGCCCCCCTCTGTCCTCAAATCCAGCAACATCTGCTGCCATATTCTTTCACACATGCCAAAATAACACACACAGGCTTTTCTCATTTGAACTGAAAGAAAAACCGGAAAACCAGTGTTGCTAAAAGAGTTCAACACCTTGTCCCAAAAGCAAGAAACAGTAAATGTCCTAATCAAATATGGTGTGTTAGAGGAAGCCAAGGCCTGTGAACCCTGGACAGATGTTCTCAGGGCTGAGTTTAGGGTTTGGCCTTGAATTAGACCAGATTAAACACAATAAAAGCAAATCACAGGAGTATCAGACTTCATATAATGAATGCATTGGATGTGCAATGGTGTTTAAACTCAACATCAGGTGGTTATTGGTAAAAAATGTTACTGAAATAACTATAATCAAATAACTCTGCAAAGACATCAGAATGCACAACACACAGGCATTACACTTTAAAATGTTTTATACAGATTGCAGTACAATCTGAATCTATTAACCACTTTCCCCACAAATGATTATTTGCATATGAGTTATTAAACTATAAGTTAGTTTTATGAAGTGCAAACAGAACCTCAAATGAAAATCTGGGATATGAGAGAACAAGAAATAGAAATAGAACGAGACATGCTTCATATTTGCATATGCTGATATTAAAACACAAGAATATTGGATTAAATTGGAACCGAATGCAGATATATGTGATGTGAAGCTCTTATTGCGCTCGGCTGATGTTGTCGTGCTCTTACCACACTCATGCATTGCTGACGGTTGTACACATTGGAGATTGTGAGAATGTCAGAAAAATCCCCTTCAATTCCCCATGCACTCGCTGATGTACATGCACTCATACACACAGATGTAAACATTCCTCTGTCCTGTCCTTGAATGATCAATCTCGGGGGACGCTGAGGGGCCAGAGTCTCGAGGAGGGACGCCCCCACTCATCCCAGCACCTGTGGGCAGAGCAGCACGCGTGTGTCAGGCCAACTGTGTGCTGAGCAGATGATTGTTAGTGAAACCCCAGTGCAGACCAGCGTGACGCTGCGGGCTTGAGCCACTGGGAAGTGAAACACTCTTATCGACTTTTCCAGAGCTTTAATTCTGCTTTCACATGCGTGCATCAAAGACATTCACATTGAAGTCTCCAAATACTGATCAACTAATATTAAACATTAGCATAAATGAGTACACCCCTCTGAACAAACACAAAAGATGTATTTTCTTTATGAGCATTAATACAATTAATGGAAAGATGGCAAAATGCATTAAACATATACATAATAAAAACTGAGAAATATATGTCATTAATAGCCATAAAATAATTAAATTAGCCAAAAGGATTGCAGAAATGAGTACACCCTAGATTTAATTCAACAAATGTATAATATTCCAGCACTTAGTATGCCCTCCATCATTTTGAATATACTGCTCTGAAGTTGTCTCTGAATTGTCACATCTGTCCTGTTTAACTTCTGGATGATGAGCTCCTTAAATGCCCTGATCTTTAATGGGGAGTGTCGCTCAACTCGTCTCTACAGAATCTCACACATGCACTCAAGAGTGTTAAGATTGAATGCATTACATGCATTCACCTTTGGAGTATGCATATCCTCATTGTCATGTTGAAAAAATGTCCAACAATGCAGGGAATGAGGAAAGGGTAACATCTTCTGTTTCAAGTTTGTGTATTAAATTACACAGTGGTGTGTGAATTCATGACAGCATTGATAAAGCACAACTCGCTCACACCTTCAGCACTCATACATCCCTATATAAGAGCTTTACTAGCACTGAACTTTACTGTGGGAACCAGGCACTTCTCACTGTACTCCTCCTCTAGCAACACCAGAACATTTTGGATGCTGTTAGATCCAAAAATTATTGATTTGGTCTCATGAGACCAGAGTATTGATTCCCAGAATCTGTATTTTGTAAATATGGGCTTTGGAAAGGCTAACTGACTTTATTGTGCTTTGGCTACAGTAGGTAGTTCCAGTGAGAACAACAACCATGCATGTTATTTCTGCAGGCTTCATCTTACTCTGTCACTCTTTTCATGGCTTTTGCTGGCTCTTAGACACTCGCTTGGTATTTATCCTGCTCTTTGTCCAGCAAAAAAATCCCTCATCCCTAAATGAAAGCTTAAAATGCATGTCATTTCTGCAGGCTTCATCTTACTCTGTGAGATAAACAGTCACTCTTTTCATGGCTTTTGCTGGCTCTTAGACACTCGCTTGGTATTTCTCCTGCTCTTTGTCTAGCAAAAAATCCCTCATCCCTAAATGAAAGCTTAAAATGCATGTCATTTCTGCAGGCTTCATCTTACTCTGTGAGATAAACAGTCACTCTTTTCATGGCTTTTGCTGGCTCTTAGACACTCGCTTGGTATTTCTCCTGCTCTTTGTCTAGCAAAAAATCCCTCATCCCTAAATGAAAGCTTAAAATGCATGTCATTTCTGCAGGCTTCATCTTACTCTGTGAGATAAACAGTCACTCTTTTCATGGCTTTTGCTGGCTCTTAGACACTCGCTTGGTATTTCTCCTGCTCTTTGTCTAGCAAAAAATCCCTCATCCCTAAATGAAAGCTTAACATGAAGGCCTGATTATTTCAGGGGCCTTGTCACAAGTCCATTGTTTTTTAATTTTTGTGTTAATTTTGCTATATTTTCACACTTAAAACAATGATTTGGTAATCCTCTTGTCCTCTTTTATGCTAAGAAATAAGTCTCCTGACAGTTCTCTCCCATTGTTGTCAGCATAAAGTCTGAGAATGATTCAGTGGGCTATAGAACACTTTTAATTGTCAAGAAATCACTTCTCTGTAATACATACTTACTTGTTGATCAAACATTGCCTTTAACTTACACCAGAAAATTTTATTTAGTAACTTTTAGGAGGGTGTACTCATTTTTGCTACACAACATTTTATCACCTTGATAAGAAAATCTTATTTTCCTGAATAATTTTGACATACTTCTTTGGTAATTGATTAAGCAGACTTGCTGGAACATTATGTCTCTAAATAACCCTAACATGTCTTCTAAGTAATAGCTGACTTTCAGATGTTTCAGAGGTGGTGTACTCATTTATACTGTGCACTGTAAGATTAATAAAGTAAATCATTTATAGTGTTGTAATAACAATAATAATAAAACACTAAAATAATATATTGTGATTTTTATATTATATATTTGTTGTTGTTATTGTTGTTGTTAAGCAATTATGGCACGCAATAATAGTAATTATTAATAATAATCATAATTATATAATGATTATATAATTAATAATAAAGATTACAGAATTTTAGCCCTCATCATCATCATTGTAAAGCTGTTTGTTCTCTTGCTCAAGTGATTCCAAAACTTTATAATAATATACTGGTTTTGTTCATTTCAGGTGCGGCAGAAATGAGATTACCTTTCTTTCTTTTTTGCCGTTTTTATATAATCAGGAAAAATGCCCGGAATCCCTGTTCGTTTTCCGTGTGTAGAATCTGCTGAACATGAAATCAAAGATTGATTGTTAATCCCGACGATCACATTCGCTGTCTCGGTGTTTTAACTTCAGTTTCAGGTGTTTAATAATGGCGACACTCGTTTACAGTCACACTGGACTCTTACTATTCAGCGTCTTCAGAAGAGCTGTAATACAGAGACGATGGTAAAACGTCAGTTCTCGAGTTATAGACTAGATTGCAGAAGATGAAATCATGCATTCTGTTTAGTTTTGTGCGTAGAATTATATGGTAGTAAATAAAGTGGCTGCTCGGTTTGCACTGAGTTCTTCACGATACGCTGAATGTCTTCTAATGTCTTGTACAGTATGTCTGTCTCCGGTAAGATGTCCGTGAATGGAGTGGATCTGCACTATCAGCGCGCTGGAGACGGAAAACACGCTGTGCTGCTGCTGCCTGGAGCTTTAGGTCTGCATTGCAATACACACAACTCGTCAAAGTCTGTCACACGTGACTGCATTTGTTTCTCATGATCCTAAACGCCTTCTGCTCTGCTGAAATGAGCTTTGAAAACCTCCAGAAAACTAAACAAGTAAAGTGGATAAGCTGGAGAAGATAATCAAATATTCACTGTACATGTTCCTTTAATTATAGTATGATGAGTATAATGAGTAAATATAATGAGTGTGTTTCAGTGTTATTTAAGTATTATTTATATACTATTATATACGGTGACCGGGAAAGCTCAATGCTGCAACTGAAGAAAACACATGCAAATAGAAAAAAACACCAGCATACACCAGCAAGAAAACATCAATTTCACAACACACGTGCTGCAAATACTCACAACGCAACCAAATACAGAAACACGCTGCAAATACTCACAATGCAACCAAATACAGAAACGCGCCACAAATACTCACAATGCAACCAAATACAGAAACGCGCTGCAAATACTCACAATGCAACCAAATACAGAAACGCGCCACAAATACTCACAATGCAACCAAATACAGAAACACGCTGCAAATACTCGCAACGTAACCAAATACAGAAACATGCTGCAAATACTCACAACTCAACCAAATACAGAAACGCGCCGCAAATGCTCGCAACGCAACCAAATACAGAAACATGCTGCAAATACTCACAACTCAACCAAATACAGAAACGCGCCACAAATACTCACAATGCAACCAAATACAGAAACACGCTGCAAATACTCACAACTCAACCAAATACAGAAACATGCTGCAAATACTCACAACTCAACCAAATACAGAAACGCGCCGCAAATGCTCGCAACGCAACCAAATACAGAAACGCGCCGCAAATGCTCGCAACTCAACCAAATACAGAAACACGCCGCAAATACTCACAACTCAACCAAATACAGAAACGCGCCGCAAATACTCATAACTCAACCAAATACAGAAACACACTGCAAATACTCATAACTCAACCAAATACAGAAACACGCTGCAAATACTCACAACACAACCAAATACAGAAACGCGCCGCAAATGCTCGCAACTCAACCAAATACAGAAACACGCCGCAAATACTCACAACTCAACCAAATACAGAAACGCGCCGCAAATACTCACAACACAACCAAATACAGAAACACACTGCAAATACTCATAACTCAACCAAATACAGAAACACGCTGCAAATACTCACAACACAACCAAATACAGAAACGCGCCGCAAATACTCGCAACGCAACCAAATACAGAAATGCGCCGCAAATACTCACAACGCAACCAAATACAGAAACGCGCCGCAAATGCTCGCAACTCAACCAAATACAGAAACGCCCCGCAAATACTCACAACACAACTCGACCAAATACAGAAACACACTGCAAATACTCACAACGCAACCAAATACAGAAACACGCTGCAAATACTCACAACTCAACCAAATACAGAAACACACTGCAAATACTCACAACTCAACCAAATACAGAAACACACTGCAAATACTCACAATTCAACCAAATACAGAAACACGCTGCAAATACTCACAACACAACCAAATACAGAAACGCGCCGCAAATACTCGCAACGCAACCAAATACAGAAATGCGCCGCAAATACTCACAACACAACCAAATACAGAAACGCGCCGCAAATACTCGCAACTCAACCAAATACAGAAACGCCCCGCAAATACTCACAACTCGACCAAATACAGAAACACACTGCAAATACTCACAACGCAACCAAATACAGAAACGCGCCGCAAATACTCACAACGCAACCAAATACAGAAATGCGCCGCAAATACTCACAACTCAACCAAATACAGAAACACACTGCAAATACTCACAACTCAACCAAATACAGAAACGCGCCGCAAATACTCACAACTCAACCAAATACAGAAACACACTGCAAATACTCACAACTCAACCAAATACAGAAATGCGCCGCAAATGCTCGCAACGCAACCAAATACAGAAACACACTGCAAATACTCACAACTCAACCAAATACAGAAACACGCTGCAAATACTCGCAACTCAACCAAATACAGAAACACACTGCAAATACTCACAACTCAACCAAATACAGAAACACGCTGCAAATACTCACAACACAACCAAATACAGAAACGCGCCGCAAATACTCGCAACGCAACCAAATACAGAAATGCGCCGCAAATACTCACAACACAACCAAATACAGAAACGCGCCGCAAATGCTCGCAACTCAACCAAATACAGAAATGCCCCGCAAATACTCACAACTCGACCAAATACAGAAACACACTGCAAATACTCACAACGCAACCAAATACAGAAACGCGCCGCAAATACTCACAACGCAACCAAATACAGAAATGCGCCGCAAATACTCACAACTCAACCAAATACAGAAACACACTGCAAATACTCACAACTCAACCAAATACAGAAACGCGCCGCAAATACTCACAACTCAACCAAATACAGAAACACACTGCAAATACTCACAACTCAACCAAATACAGAAATGCGCCGCAAATACTCGCAACGCAACCAAATACAGAAACACGCCGCAAATACTCACAACTCAACCAAATACAGAAACAGGCTGCAAATACTCACAACTCAACCAAATACAGAAACACGCTGCAAATACTCACAACACAACCAAATACAGAAACACACTGCAAATACTCACAACGCAACCAAATACAGAAACGCGCCGCAAATACTCGCAACGCAACCAAATACAGAAATGCGCTGCAAATACTCACAACGCAACCAAATACAGAAACGCGCCGCAAATGCTCGCAACTCAACCAAATACAGAAACGCCCCGCAAATACTCACAACACAACTCGACCAAATACAGAAACACACTGCAAATACTCACAACGCAACCAAATACAGAAACACGCTGCAAATACTCACAACTCAACCAAATACAGAAACGCGCCGCAAATACTCACAACGCAACCAAATACAGAAACGCGCCGCAAATACTCACAACTCAACCAAATACAGAAACACACTGCAAATACTCACAACTCAACCAAATACAGAAACGCGCCGCAAATACTCACAACTCAACCAAATACAGAAACACACTGCAAATACTCACAACGCAACCAAATACAGAAACACGCTGCAAATACTCACAACACAACCAAATACAGAAACGCGCCGCAAATACTCACAACTCAACCAAATACAGAAACACGCTGCAAATACTCACAACACAACCAAATACAGAAACGCGCCGCAAATACTCACAACTCAACCAAATACAGAAACGCGCCGCAAATACTCACAACTCAACCAAATACAGAAACACCCCGCAAATACTCACAACACAACTCGACCAAATACAGAAACACACTGCAAATACTCACAACACAACCAAATACAGAAACGCGCCGCAAATACTCACAACTCAACCAAATACAGAAACGCGCCGCAAATACTCACAACACAACCAAATACAGAAACACACTGCAAATACTCACAACTCAACCAAATACAGAAACACACTGCAAATACTCACAACACAACCAAATACAGAAACACACTGCAAATACTCACAACACAACCAAATACAGAAACACACTGCAAATACTCACAACTCAACCAAATACAGAAACACACTGCAAATACTCACAACACAACCAAATACAGAAACACACTGCAAATACTCACAACTCAACCAAATACAGAAACACACTGCAAATACTCACAACACAACCAAATACAGAAACACGCTGCAAATACTCACAACTCAACCAAATACAGAAACACGCTGCAAATACTCACAACACAACCAAATACAGAAACGCGCCGCAAATACTCACAACTCAACCAAATACAGAAACACGCCGCAAATACTCACAACACAACCAAATACAGAAACGCGCCGCAAATACTCACAACTCAACCAAATACAGAAACGCGCCGCAAATACTCACAACTCAACCAAATACAGAAACGCCCCGCAAATACTCACAACACAACTCGACCAAATACAGAAACACACTGCAAATACTCACAACACAACCAAATACAGAAACGCGCCGCAAATACTCACAACTCAACCAAATACAGAAACGCGCCGCAAATACTCACAACACAACCAAATACAGAAACGCGCCGCAAATACTCACAACTCAACCAAATACAGAAACACGCTGCAAATACTCACAACGCAACCAAATACAGAAACACGCTGCAAATACTCACAACGCAACCAAATACAGAAACACGCTGCAAATACTCACAACGCAACCAAATACAGAAATGCGCCGCAAATGCTCGCAACGCAACCAAATACAGAAACACGCTGCAAATACTAACAACGCAACCAAATACAGAAATGCGCCGCAAATACTCACAACTCAACCAAATACAGAAACACACTGCAAATACTCACAACACAACCAAATACAGAAATGCGCCGCAAATACTCACAACTCAACCAAATACAGAAACACACTGCAAATACTCACAACACAACCAAATACAGAAATGCGCCGCAAATGCTCGCAACGCAACCAAATACAGAAACACGCCGCAAATACTCACAACTCAACCAAATACAGAAACACGCTGCAAATACTCACAACTCAACCAAATACAGAAACACGCTGCAAATACTCACAACTCAACCAAATACAGAAACACACTGCAAATACTCACAACACAACCAAGTACAGAAATGCGCCGCAAATACTCACAACTCAACCAAATACAGAAACACGCTGCAAATACTCACAACTCAACCAAATACAGAAACACGCTGCAAATACTCACAACTCAACCAAATACAGAAACACACTGCAAATACTCACAACACAACCAAGTACAGAAATGCGCCGCAAATACTCACAACTCAACCAAATACAGAAACACGCCGCAAATACTCACAACACAACCAAATACAGAAATGCGCCGCAAATGCTCGCAACGCAACCAAATACAGAAACACGCTGCAAATACTCACAACACAACCAAATACAGAAATGCGCCGCAAATACTCACAACTCAACCAAATACAGAAACACACTGCAAATACTCACAACACAACCAAATACAGAAACACACTGCAAATACTCACAACACAACCAAATACAGAAATGCGCCGCAAATGCTCGCAACGCAACCAAATACAGAAACACGCTGCAAATACTCACAACTCAACCAAATACAGAAACACACTGCAAATACTCACAACACAACCAAATACAGAAACACACTGCAAATACTCACAACACAACCAAATACAGAAATGCGCCGCAAATGCTCGCAACGCAACCAAATACAGAAACACGCCGCAAATACTCACAACTCAACCAAATACAGAAACACGCTGCAAATACTCACAACTCAACCAAATACAGAAACACACTGCAAATACTCACAACACAACCAAATACAGAAATGCGCCGCAAATGCTCGCAACGCAACCAAATACAGAAACACACTGCAAATACTCACAACTCAACCAAATACAGAAACACACTGCAAATGCTCGCAACACAACCAAATACAGAAATGCGCCGCAAATGCTCGCAACGCAACCAAATACAGAAACACGCTGCAAATACTCACAACTCAACCAAATACAGAAACACACTGCAAATACTCACAACTCAACCAAATACAGAAATGCGCCGTAAATACTCACAACTCAACCAAATACAGAAACGTTCTGGTAGTGTATTGTTGTTTAGCAAGAATCCATTAAGGCATATCACATTATTTTCTGGTCTATTTTGTCTCTTCCTGTGGTGACAGGAAGTGCACAGACTGATTTTGGCCCACAGCTTGAGAAGCTGGATAAGAGGCGGTTTACGCTGGTGGCGTGGGACCCGCGGGGTTACGGACGCTCACGTCCTCCAGACAGAGATTTTCCTGCTGATTTCTTCCACAGAGATGCGAAGGATGCGCTGGACTTAATGCAGGTATGACACGAAAGTGTTAAATATCAATCAGTGGCATGTTGACATTGTTCTGAAGCGATGAAATTTTAAACCAGAAATCAGAAAGAAATCTACCTTGATTCCAGAGTCAATTATGTGACACTCAAAATGTGACACGCAATAGTGACTCAAATACACCTTTTCTGTGATGAACATGTTTTCGATTTCAATTAAAATGAAATTTATAATTTTTCATCAAAAGTCAAAAATGTGGTGATGTAACCGTAATGAAGTTTGTAATAAAGAAAAAAAGTCAAGTATGAAAATAATCAATATCTTTATTGTCATCTGTACAATGAAATTCTTATTTTGTCCATTTCTCTGAAGAAAGACAATAAATCATAAAGACTATAAATAAAAAAGATTAGACCCACATAAGGGACAATAACCAGTAAAAATAACAATAATAAACAGTATACAATAACAATAATACACAGTATGAGACAATACACAAGAGTTCTTTAATATTCATTAATTTGATCATTTCTGACATCCTCATGTGAACCACAAGCCACTATGATACTAAACTGACTACCATATTCATAAACCATTGTAAACAGACCTCTAATAGAGTGTAATTCCTCACTGTCCTTCAGGCTCTGGGTTTCAGGCGTTTCTCTCTGTTAGGCTGGAGTGACGGCGGCATCACTGCTCTGATCGCGGCTGCGTTAAACCCCAAACTCATTGACAAGATGGTGGTTTGGGGCTCCAACGCCTACGTGTCTGAAGAAGATGTTCAGATCTATCAGGGTAAGACAGGACAAGAGTTTATCAGAGGAAAGGCAGGGATTTTCTTGTGTCATCATCGCACTGAACTGTGTTTCAGCGATCCGTGACGTGTCGTTGTGAAGTGAGCGGATGCGACGGCCGATGGAGGAGATGTACGGCGCTCAGTACTTCCGTCAGACCTGGGAGAGATGGGTAGATGGGATCAGGCAGTTTACACGCAACCCGCAGGGTGAGGACTAGTTTCATTTTATTGCCCAGTTTTAGTGTTTTGTAGTGGCCTGATTAGTCTGATATTTTAATCCAGCCTTTTATTTCGTTGCATTCCGACATTATTTGTATTTTCCAGTGATAAAATGTCAAAGCATCAGATTGCACCATGCAACTTTGATGTTAGAGTCAATTACAGTATGAGACTTGTTAATTTGTTAAAAATGAATGCAATTCATAGTGATATATCTCTTCTGAGATGAACATGCTTTCAATTTCTGAATTAAATTTTAATTTTTTATTTGAATAAAGTTGATGAGATTATAATGAAGAGTTATTAAAAGGCTGAAATTCTTTTACATTTATTTGCATTTATTTTTTTACAGACATTTAAGCAATTTGCAAAAGAGGAATATTATTTTTTACAAATATTATATAAATATATTATATTAGAATGAAACCGCTTTATTGCTTTAAAAAGTATAAAGCTAAAAAAATCTTATTATTTATTTATATATTCTTCTTTTGAAGCAATAGAGTAGTTTTGATTTAAAATAATATTCAAAAAGATTTCAATTAAATTAAATGTCACTGTGGTTCAAATTCATGTTAATCAGGCCTTTTTATTTATTTATTGCTTTAAAAACAAACAATCAATTACAATTTATTATTTGTTTATATATTATTCTTTTTTGAAGCAATAAAGCATTTGATCTAAAATATTTCAATATTTTATCCACTAAATTTAACATCATTGTGATTAAAATTCATGTCAGTCATGTGCTGTCAAATTGATTAATTGCATCTAACATAAGAGTTAAATGTAAATATATAATATAAATGTGTGTGTGTACTTTTTTATTTCTTTATTGCTTTAAAATAAAAATAAACAAATTAAAAAATAATGTTAATCAATCCTTTTTGTTTTTTCCTAATTGTTTTGAAAATAAATAAATACATTTTATTATTTATTTATATATTATTTGTTTTGGATGCAATAAAGCAGTTTTGATCTAAAATATTTTAATATTTTATCCACTAAATTTAACATCATTGTGATTAAAATTCATGTTAATCATGTGCTGTCAAATCGATTAATTGCATCTAACATAAAAGTTAAATGTAAATATATAATATATATGTGTGTGTGTACTTTTTTATTTGTTCTTTATTGCTTTAAAATAAAAATAAACAAATAAAAAATAATGTTAATCAATCCTTTTTGTTTTTTCCTTATTGTTTTGAAAATAAATAAATAAATACATTTTATTATTTATTTATATATTATTTGTTTTGGATGCAATAAAGCAGTTTTGATCTAAAATATTTTAATATTTTATCCACTAAATCAAACATCATTGTGATTCAAATTCATGTTAATCAAGTCTTTTTTGTTTGTTCTTTATTGCATTAAAAATAAATAAATAGATAAATACATTTTATTATAATTTTTTTAATGCATTAAAGTGGTTTTGATCTAAAATAATATCTAAAGCACTTTTATCCACTTAATCAAATTCATGCTTTTTCTCTTTGCATTCTGACGTTATTCTCATTCTTATTTTGATAATACAGTAATGAATCATCCTCTCCAGATGCATAATGAGCTAAAATGTGTCTTTCTCATTAGGGAACATCTGTATGGAAGTGCTGCAGCTGATTTCCTGTCCCACGCTGATCATCCACGGGGCCAAAGATCCCATGGTGCCCTCATGTCACCCAGAATACCTTCAGCAGAACATCAAGGGCTCGAGGTGATTTCAGCACAAATCCTGCTCATCTCAGTGATTTTCTCTGTGCTGATGGACGGCTTCTGTTTTCAGGCTGCACGTGATCCCGGAGGGGAAGCATAATGTGCACCTGCGATTTTCCACTGAGTTTAACACACTGGTGGAGGAATTTCTGACTCGATGAGAAGATCACGACCTCCAGAGGTTTGGTGTCCAGATACTGCGGAAAACGAGGAAGTGTGAACTATGAAAACAATTGAAAACAATGACTAAGACGAGACGACAATAAGGTCATTAAACAATAACTGTGACGATATCAACATGCAATGTCATTGACGAGACTAAAATGTAGTTGCAAAAATAAAACCTTTGCCAAAAAGTGTGACTAAATCTGCGTTTCGAACCTTCTCGGCGATGAACTGTAATAAATCCAAACATGAATCTTGACTATATTGTGATTGCTGAACTTACGCAATCTCTGTGTGACGATACAAGGTGTTTTTTGCTGTTGTTTTAATAGAAATAAACATTGTTTTCTTGTTTTAGCAGTTTTCGTAATGTAGAGAGTGTGTTAATTGATATGATAAATAGCTTATAATAAATCATGAAACTAGATAAGGTCAAATAAAGCATTCTGACATTCTCTTGATTTGGGCTTATAGGTGAAAGTGCAATAATTCTGATGAAATGTAAAAACAAATTTCTGTTATTTTGAGGGGAAAAAATACTATGGAAGTCAATGCGGCCCATCAACTGTTATTGACATTCTTCAAAATATCTTTGTGTTCAGCAGAAGAAAGAAAGTTTTTTACAGTTTTGGAACAACTTGAGGGCGAGTAAATGATGACAGAGTTTTCTTTTATTTTTTATTTTTTATAATTTATTATGTCTTCCAATTCAAGCATATTTAATACAATTATACCAATTATACCTTTAAAGACATTTTTTTTACCAATAGTTATTCCTCATTTTTCATTCTATTTTCTCTTCTTTTCACTTTTTCTTTTTCTGTTGTGATAATCCCCATCACCAACACAAAATAAATAAATAAATAATAATTAAAGGCATAGCCGATACATACATAATTAAACACTTTTACAAAAAAAAAGAAATATACACACACAGATAAAAAAAAATTGACATTTTAAAATCTTATAATGACACCTATTTCCTAAGAAGTAATTCAAATGCTATTATTTAAACATCAATTAATAGTAATAATAAATTAGTAAATATAAAAAAATAATAGTAATAATTTTAATGATAAAAAGTAAGTTAAAAGGAGGCAGAATTATGCAAGAAGGTAATTCAAATATGCATTCCTTTATTTTTTTATGATATATACTTTAATTTTATAGGTGCCCAAATCTTCAAAAATTGCTGTTCATTTCAAGTGTTATCCTCTTGTGTTATACTTGAATTTTTTTTATTGTTTTACAAGTATAAAATATATGAGTGTATGAGCTTTAAGTTCACCACAACTTCTCCAACATCCTGAAGATATATGATTATATTTAGAAGATATTTCTGGTGTTATAAAATATCGCATGATAATTTTCCAAGCATATTCTTGCCAATATGGAGAATGCATAGTTCTTAAAGTCTCCTTCTGTTATTATATTATCAAACTCAGTTTCCCATTTTGTTGTAATTTTTCCAAATATATTATTAAAGGATTAGTTCACTTTTAAATTAAAATTTCCTGATTATTTACTCACCCTCATGTCATCCAAGATGTTCATGTCTTTCTTTCTTCAGTCGAAAAGAAATGAAGGTTTTTGATGAAAACATTCCAGGATTTTTCTCCTTATAGTGGACTTCAATGGACACCAAACGGTTGAAGGTCAAAATGACAGTTTCAGTGCAGCTTCAAAGAGCTTTAAATGATACCAGACGAGGAATAAGAGTCTTATCTAGAGAAACCATCAATCATTTTCAAAAAAAAAAAAAAAAATCTATAAATTTTAACCATTAATGCTCATCTTGAACTAGCTCTTTTCTTCTTCTCTATCTGAATTCCAGCAGTGCTAAGTGTATTACTGCCCTCCACAGGTCAAAGTTTGAACTAATTGTTATATACTTGCACTAGCATATTGTATATGACAATTTAGTTCAAACTTTGACCTGTGGAGGGCAGTAATACACTTAGCAGCATCTACACTGCCGGAATTCAAATAGAGAAGAAGAAGAGAGTTAGTTCAAGATGAGCATTTATGGTTAAAACGTATAAAATTTAAAAAAAATTTTAGAAAATGATTGATGGTTTCTCTAAATAAGACTCTTATTCCTCGTCTGGTATCGTTTAAAGCTCTTTGAAGCTGCACTGAAACTGTAATTTTGACCTTCAACTGTTTGGAGTCCATTGAAGTCCACTATAAGGAGAAAAATCCTGGAATGTTTTCATCAAAAACCTTCATTTCTTTTCGACTGAAGAAAGAAAGACATGAACATCTTGAATGACATGAGGGTGAGTAAATTAACAGGAAATTTTAATTTGAAAGTGAACTAATCCTTTAATTCGTTTTATCAGAATTTTCATTTTTTGGTGAACTGTCCCTTTAATATAAAATTCATGACGGTTTTGTTTTTGCACTCCTCCGCCAGACCCGCTGGTGTCGCTAGAGTCTCGCGTCGCTGTCAGTGAGCGGAACTGAGGAAGAAGAGCGGGACGCGTGTGTCAGACGTGTGTTTTTACTTTCATTATGAGATTTCTGCATGATCTGATCGCGGTGTGAAGCTGATCGGGATGGAGACTGTGGCGAACGGAGACTGCAGCGCTCAGGCGCCGGTGGAGTCCATCACGGTCCATGATTTCTCGGAGAAGATCCTGGAGCAGCAGGTTCATTTCCATGTGATGAAGCTGAGCGGCGGATTCTTCCTCTGGATCGGGTCCAGCCCGGTTCTGTCGAATCTGGCCGTTTCCATCAGCAGTAAATATGTGAGTCCAGTATTATGTTCGACATGATTTGTGTTAGGATACCGACAGTGTTATGAAAAGTGTGTGTGTGTGTGTGTGTGTGTGTGTGTGTGTGTGTGTGTGTATATATATACACAAACACATACACGTATATAGTAAAAGCAAATTCAAAATATCAATAAAAAATAGTAGTACATTAATAATGTACTAAAACAACACCACACACACACACACACACACACACACACACACATATATATATATATATATATATATATATATATATATATATATATAATACATATATATATACATAATACATATAAAGACATTTTTAAAAAGGTTTCTCCTGGAAAAATATTAGAATCTTTATCGAATATTAAATTGTAATATTTTATATAACTGGAATTATTGTAATTTCTCTCTCTCTCTCTCTCTCTCTCTCTCTCTCTCTATATATATATATATATATATATATATATATTTAAATGTGTATATATATAGTTAAATGATTGTATACAATTAATTGAAATGTTATTTTTATTATGATTATTGTGAATTTTATTACTCTTGAGTTTTTTCATGAATATAACCTTTGATGCTGAATGCGTTAAATGGTAAATAAATAAATATATGTATGTTATTTATTTTATATACATATATAAATAATATACTAAAGTAACATTACATATATATATATATATATACACACACACACTATATATATGCAGTGTTTTTTTCAGTATATTATGTACTATTTATTGATATTTTGAATTTGCTTTTATTATATTTTAATTTTTTTAAGTTTTAATTTATGTGCATTTAGTTTTCTTTCAGTTTTAGTAATTTTCGTACTTTTAACTTATTTCAGTTAGTTTTCTATGCATTTCTCTTTTTTAATTTTTAAGCTTGCATTTTTCATCTTATATTTATATTATATTTCAGCTTTATTTCAATTAACAAAATTTTTTTTTTAATAATTTTAGTTAATAATAACAATAACAACAGCTGTTGCCGGGGGAATCTACTACATTTTAACTTTTGGTGGTTGCAGTTGACATTTATAAATATGTTCAGTCTGTTTTTCATAACAAGCATAAATTATCATAGTTAATTTAACATAACTATAGCAAAATCATTGTTTTGTCTGTGACAAATATATTTTGTTACTGGCAATTTTTTTTTTAATTACAAGTTTGTATTTTTGATTTAAAATGTCTTCCAAATGTCTTCCTTCCAGCTCCATCAGAGTCGTGTTTCCTGCAGCTCATGTCATGTATTTGCTCTTTTTTCCCAGGATTCAGTGCCTCTGTCTACTCTGGTGCTGGGCGACACGTCAGACACGACACCAAGCTCTCTCGCACAGAGACTCAGTACGAACACTTTCATTCATTATAATTAATCAAACTCATTACTTTCTAATTTTAAAACTTTGTGGCGAGAATTTGGCAAACCTGGTGTTCAACTAGTTTTCTAGCATTTATTTTTCTCTTTCTTTTCAGCAAAGAAGACAAAGAAACAGGTGTTTGTAAGTTACAATTTACCCATGACAGACTCAAATCTTACACTACTGGTGGAGGACAGAATCAAAAAGGAAATGGAGCTTCATCCTGACAAGTTTTAAACATTCACTGTTTTACTTCATGGCACTTCTTTTGTATATAGCTCAATAAATCTAAAGCAAAAACTATGCTGTTGCAATGCAATATTATTTTGTGTGGTACTTTTCTGGTTATGAGCCAAATATATGTGAGTTATAGCAAAGAATAACCTGGTAAAAACTGATCTGGTATTTTCTAACTTTTCGTAATTTTAATGTAATCATTTCAGGTTGTGTAAAACCTGGAAATATGAGGGAGATTTAAAGCGTCTCTATGTAGAATTCAGAAACCCTTGTTATTAGCGACACCGGTGGCCATTAAGTGAACTGCAGCCAGCAAATTATTGCTCGTGCTCGCACACGTAACGTAAAAGAGACGGTGAAGTTCTCTTTCAGTCTTTGCTTAGAAGTAGTTGTTAAATTACGAGAACAAATTTGTTAAATTATGAGAAAAATGACGTTAAATTTCGAGAAAAAAGTCGAGATAAAATGTTGAGAATAAAGACAATAAATTATGAGAATAAAGTCATTAAATTACGAGAACAAATTCGTTAAATTATGAGAAAAAAGTTGTTAAATTACGAGAACAAATTCATTAAATTATGAGAAAAAAGTTGTTAAATTACGAGAACAAATTCATTAAATTATGAGAAAAAAAGTCGTTAAATTATGAGAACAAATTCGTTAAATTATGAGAAAAATGTCGTTAAATTTCGAGAAAAAAGTCGAGATAAAATGTTGAGAATAAAGTCATTAAATATTGAGAAAAAAGTTGTTAAATTACGAGAACAAATTCATTAAATTATGAGAAAAATGTCGTTAAATTTCGAGAAAAAAGTCGAGATAAAATGTTGAGAATAAAGTTGTTAAATTACGAGAACAAATTCGTTAAATTATGAGAAAGTCGTTAAATTATGAGAACAGATTCGTTAAATTATGAGAACAAATTCGTTAAATTATGAGAAAAATGTCGTTAAATTTCGAGAAAAAAGTCGAGATAAAATGTTGAGAATAAAGTTGTTAAATTACGAGAACAAATTCGTTAAATTATGAGAAAGTCGTTAAATTATGAGAACAGATTCGTTAAATTATGAGAACAAATTCGTTAAATTATGAGAAAAATGTCGTTAAATTTCGAGAAAAAAGTCGAGATAAAATGTTGAGAATAAAGTCATTAAATATTGAGAAAAAAGTTGTTAAATTACGAGAACAAATTCATTAAATTATGAGAAAAATGTCGTTAAATTTCGAGAAAAAAGTCGAGATAAAATGTTGAGAATAAAGTTGTTAAGTTACGAGAACAAATTCGTTAAATTATGAGAAAGTCGTTAAATTATGAGAACAGATTCGTTAAATTATGAGAACAAATTCGTTAAATTATGAGAAAAATGTCGTTAAATTTCGAGAAAAAAGTCGAGATAAAATGTTGAGAATAAAGTCATTAAATATTGAGAAAAAAGTTGTTAAATTACGAGAACAAATTCATTAAATTATGAGAAAAATGTCGTTAAATTTCGAGAAAAAAGTCGAGATAAAATGTTGAGAATAAAGTTGTTAAATTACGAGAACAAATTCGTTAAATTATGAGAAAGTCGTTAAATTATGAGAACAGATTCGTTAAATTATGAGAACAAATTCGTTAAATTATGAGAAAAATGTAGTTAAATTTCGAGAAAAAAGTCGAGATAAAATGTTGAGAATAAAGTCATTAAATATTGAGAAAAAAGTTGTTAAATTACAAGAACAAATTCGTTAAATTACGAGAACAAATTCATTAAATTATGAGAACAAATTCATTAAATTATGAGAAAAATGTCGTTAAATTTCGAGAAAAAAGTCGAGATAAAATGTTGAGAATAAAGTTGTTAAATTATGAGAACAGATTCGTTAAATTATGAGAATAAAGTCATTAAATTATGAGAAAAAAGTTGTTAAATTACGAGAACAAATTCGTTAAATTACGAGAACAAATTCATTAAATTATGAGAACAAATTCATTAAATTATGAGAAAAATGTCGCTAAATTTTGAGAAAAAAGTTGTTAAATTACGAGAACAAATTCGTTAAATTACGAGAACAAATTCATTAAATTATGAGAAAAATGTCGTTAAATTTTGAGAAAAAAGTCGAGATAAAATGTTGAGAATAAAGTCATTAAATTACGAGAAAAAAGTCGTTAAATTACGAGAACAAATTCGTTAAATTATGAGAAAAATGTTAAATTATGAGAAAAAATTCGTTAAATTATGAGAAAAAAGTCGTTCTCATAATTTAACGACTTTTTTCTCGTAATTTAATGACTTTATTCTCATAATTTAATGAGTTTATTCTCAACATTTTATCTTGACTTTTTTCTTGAAATTTAACAACATTTTTCTCAAAATTTAACGTATTTGTTCTCGTAATTTAACAACTTTTTTCTCGTAATTTAATGACTTTATTCTCAACATTTTATCTCGATTTTTTTCTCTAAATTTAACGAGTTTATTCTCAACATTTTGTCTCGAATTTTTTCTCGAAATTTAACAACTTTAATCTTGAGATGGTTTTATTTTTTTTATTATTGCTTGGCCCTAATCCTCTTCCGTAGTTCACACATTGGTAATACAAAAAGCGATTAATACATAAAAATACTTAAAAAATTAAAGCATTTGATTTCCAGTCCTCTTTTAAAAGGTATTTTTCTGTTCTCTAATTGCTTATGAATTGCTCTTTGTGAGTGATCACAAAAGACAAAAGGTTATAGAAATGTATTGATCAGAAGGTGTGGGAACCCTAATAAAATACGAGCAACAAAATACACTGTATTAAAAATGGTATTTATTTACAAGTGCAATGTCTTAAAATGGACTATTAACATGTATGAAATTCTAATCTTAATCGTCAAAATGAGTCAAATACAGAAAAATACGCTAATTGAAAATGTTTCAGTCTCTTGCACAAATTTGTTTATGCACTCCATGTTTGAGTGAATCTCAGTAATGTGTGTCCAGGTCATGTTTCAAGCCAAAAAAATCTATTATTTTAGTCTATTTTTAAAACAAAAATATTTTTTTATTTATAATTAAGCAGTTTTTTGGTGACGTATACCTTACAATTGTGCATGACAATTTTATCCCACATAATATTTTGTCCCACATTAAAGTAATGAGAGATTTTTGGTCCTAAAAATAGGTTTCATTCTCGTTAAGAAAAATATACTTTGTCATTTCTTTTGGATTTTTGGAGTGAAAAAAGGCCTGGGCATGTTGTTGTTGTTTTTGTGAGATTCACTCATTTGTGCTCGTTCTTCCAATGTGCTTTAATCAGTATCGTGGAGTGCTGAAGCTTATACAGGACAGTAGCCAAATGCATATACGTGAGTATTGATCCTGTGCTTGTTTCTGATTACTCACTATTACTCCTGCTGTTAGGATGTGAAATACCACGACTCACATTCAGAGATAAATACATATATCCCAGAAGCCTGTATACACACAATACCTGCAATCACAGTTTAAAACCTTGAAATGTTTCATTAATGTCCTGCTATAAGGTCGGGAGACTGTTGTTTTTTCATAATTTGGTTCCATATTCAGTAGTTTAAGGATAAACAGGAGTTTTGTGATGTTCAAGTTACTCCACTGCTATTCTACACATTAATAATAATAATAATAATAATAATAATAATAATATACATGAAAACACTCAGCAGCCCTTCTAGTGGTCATGCTCCACATCAACCAGAGTTCACATTTATGATTTGAGTAAATGTCATGAAAGTGTGTCTGGGTCTCATTTCACTCCAGAATCAAAAGTAAAATAAATAAAATGGTTGTTTTTACAACCATTATAATATTTAAGCATTGTCACATTATCCTCTTAAATATCATTAGCACAATGCAAAAGGAAATGACCATAATGCATCTGCACATTATTCCTATTTTTATTATTCTTGATGATTGTCATTAAATTCTCATTACTTTAATACATTTATGTTTTTACTTGGCAAATAACAAACATATCAAGCCAGTACAATACTAAAATAGTATATGAATACTTGAAATTTTTCACATTACATTGAGAATTTGGGAGGAAAATGTATTTAATTGCCATTGATGTAATAAAAAAATCTTAATGTTCTTAAAAGTACACCATTTATTTCTTGTCTTTATTGATTTTGATGTGCGATATGACCCGTGACACTTTCCTGACAGGTTTCACCATATGAAGGTTATTGAGTTTGTGAATGTTTGCTTGTTAAGAGCAGACCATTAAGTTGTGCTGTTGTATTTTTTTTAAAACAGCCATCATCTGTCTAGATGTGGTTTCATACACATTCAGTTCAGATTCATCTGGCCGACTGATGATTGCTTTTCTAGTTTTAGTGCAAAACAGACAGACTAAAAAAACCTGAACATAGTGAGGTGCACACGAACACGACGCGCTTCATTCATGAAACGTGAGCAAAACTCATTTCTGTCGCGCTTGACCACCATTCCTACGAATGGAAAGCATTACAACTACTTAAATTTGCTTCACTCGTGTCGTGAACGAGGCCCGTCGGTTCTTACTGTCGTCATTCTGTCCTTAATAAATACCAAACATTTAGCAAACATACAAAAAACACATTCAAATCAGTGAAACTCCTCCATGAGGTTGTTGTTCGGAGACATTAAATTAGTGGCCGTTCGAAAAATAGAACTCCTTTCATTGAATGCAAGTTAAAATAACATTTTCAGTTTCTACAATGGTAATAATCTTCACCGATGCTGGTTAATGAGGCGTTTGACACTTTTATCGGGACATCTGTCTCAGTCCGCGGTTTTAAAAACAAATGAATGAAACTCGTTCCTTACAATCGAAACCTATCGCTCCCACTGTTCTTCGATTGGCCGTTCTTAGAAAATGCTGTCATGAAGTCCTCACGCCATTGGCTGTACTGTTGCTAGGCACTGAGCCGTTGCCGGGGTTCACGACCTGGTGAAGGGGCGTGTCCTGAACGCGTGAGTATTCCCTGACCTCGGTCCTGGCCAGGAGGTGGTGCTGCTCTCCAGGGAGGATGGGCCGCCGCAGTAGCCCCTCCCCTTCAGCTATAGTCTCGGGCAGCGGTTGGCCGGCGGTCTCCGGGAGCAACGGTATGCAAATGATGCAGAGCAGCGTGCAGCAGGTGAGGATCACGTGATGCAGGAAGAAACCCTTCTGATTGTGGAGCTCCATGAGAGGCGCTGTTAACATGCCGAACCCTGCGCTCGCGAGGACCAGACCGACGCCGCCACCCCTGTTACGACAAACGAAAAGACAGTGGTCAAAACACGCATTTATTACAGGTAATGATTTTTATTGCTAAGCCAGGCATGCAAGTATTAACCCTTTAAAGTCTAAAATAATAGGCATAAAAATCTAGTTTTTTAAATGGAACAGTTTATTGAACCTTTAGACAAAATAGGCTTTCTCTTTTTTAACGTTTATTCCCAATAAACACAGACCGTTAATACAAAATCGAACAAAAAGTTTTAGTTAACCCTTTCCTGAGTCCGTAGCTTCCGTGTTGTGATTTGTAAATTCCTTCAAAGTACAATTTTGGTCAGTTAACTCTTTCCTGACTCCTATTACGAATTGTGAAATCTTTCACAGTATAGTTCCTGTCAGTTAACCCTTCCTTGACTGCCTAACTTCACTTATTCTGATGTGTGAATTCTTTCACAGTACAGTTTTGGTCAGTTAACCCTTTCATGAGTCTGTTGCTTTCCTGTTGTGATTTGTGAAATCTTTCACAGTACAATTTTGGTCAGTTAACTCTTTCATGAGTCATTAACTTCACTATTGTGATTTCTGAAATCTTTTACAATACAGTTTTGGCCCAGTTAACCCTTCCTTTATTATTGCGATCAGTTAACCCTTCCCTGGGTGCCTACCTTGACTATTCTGGTTTGTGAATTTTTTTCACAGTACAATTTTGACCAGTTAACTCTTTCCTGAGTCTGTAGCTTCTCTGTTGTGATTTGTGAATTCTTTCACAGTACAATTTTGGCCAGTTAACTCTTTCCTGAGTCTGTTGCTGTCTTGTTGTGATTTGTGAATTCTTTCACAGTACAATTTTGGTCATTTAACCCTTTCCTGAGTCTGTTGCTGTCTTGTTGTGATTTGTGAATTCTTTCACAGTACAATTTTGGCCAGTTAACTCTTTCCTGAGTCTGTTGCTTTCTTGTTGTGATTTGTGAATTCTTTCACAGTACAATTTTGGCCAGTTAACTCTTTCCTGAGTTTGTAGCTTCTCTGTTGGGATTTCCGAAATGTTTCACAGTACAATTTTGGTCAGTTAACCCTTTCCTGAGTCTGTTGCTTTCCTGTTGGATTTGTGAATTCTTTCACAGTACAATTTTGGTCAGTTAACTCTTTCATGAGTCATTAACTTCACTATTGTGATTTCTGAAATCTTTTACAATACAGTTTTGGTCCAGTTAACCCTTCCTTTATTATTGCGATCAGTTAACCCTTCCCTGGGTGCCTACCTTGACTATTCTGGTTTGTGAATTTTTTTCACAGTACAATTTTGACCAGTTAACTCTTTCCTGAGTCTGTAGCTTCTCTGTTGGGATTTCCGAAATGATTCACAGTACAATTTTGGTCAGTTAACCCTTTCCTAAATCTGTAGCTTTCCAGTTGTGATTTGTGAATTCTTTCACAGTACAGTTTTGGTCAGTTAACCCTTTCCTGAGTCTGTTGCTGTCTTGTTGTGATTTGTGAATTCTTTCACAGTACAATTTTGGCCAGTTAACTCTTTCCTGAGTTTGTAGCTTCTCTGTTGTGATTTGTGAATTCTTTCACAGTACAATTTTGGTCAGTTAACTCTTCCCTGAGTCTGTAGCTTCTCTGTTGGGATTTCCGAAATGTTTCACAGTACAATTTTGGTCAGTTAACCCTTTCCTAAATCTGTAGCTTTCCTGTTGTGATTTGTGAATTCTTTCACAGTACAATTTTGGTCAGTTAACCCTTTCCTCAGTCTGTAGCTTCTCTGTTGGGATTTCCGAAATGTTTCACAGTACAATTTTGGTCAGTTAACCCTTTCCTAAATCTGTAGCTTTCCTGTTGTGATTTGTGAATTCTTTCACAGTACAATTTTGGCCAGTTAACTCTTTCCTGAGTCTGTTGCTTTCTTGTTGTGATTTGTGAATTTTTTCACAGTACAATTTTGGTCAGTTAACCCTTTCCTGAGTCTGTAGCTTTCCTGTTGTGATTTGTGAATTCTTTCACAGTACAATTTTGGTCAGTTAACTCTTCCCTGAGTCTGTAGCTTCTCTGTTGGGATTTCCGAAATGTTTCACAGTACAATTTTGGTCAGTTAACCCTTTCCTAAATCTGTAGCTTTCCTGTTGTGATTTGTGAATTCTTTCACAGTACAATTTTGGTCAGTTAACTCTTCCCTGAGTCTGTAGCTTCTCTGTTGGGATTTCCGAAATGTTTCACAGTACAATTTTGGTCAGTTAACCCTTTCCTAAATCTGTAGCTTTCCTGTTGTGATTTGTGAATTCTTTCACAGTACAATTTTGGTCAGTTAACCCTTTCCTGAGTCTGTTGCTTTCTTGTTGTGATTTGTGAATTCTTTCACAGTACAATTTTGGCCAGTTAACTCTTTCCTGAGTTTGTAGCTTCTCTGTTGGGATTTCCGAAATGTTTCACAGTACAATTTTGGTCAGTTAACCCTTTCCTAAATCTGTAGCTTTCCTGTCGTGATTTGTGAATTCTTTCACAGTACAATTTTGGTCAGTTAACCCTTTCCTGAGTCTGTTGCTGTCTTGTTGTGATTTGTGAATTCTTTCACAGTACAATTTTGGCCAGTTAACTCTTTCCTGAGTTTGTAGCTTCTCTGTTGGGATTTCCGAAATGTTTCACAGTACAATTTTGGTCAGTTAACCCTTTCCTGACTCTGTTGCTTTCCTGTTGGATTTGTGAATTCTTTCACAGTACAATTTTGGTCAGTTAACTCTTTCATGAGTCATTAAATTCACTATTGTGATTTCTGAAATCTTTTACAATACAGTTTTGGTCCAGTTAACCCTTCCTTTATTATTGCGATCAGTTAACCCTTCCCTGGGTGCCTACCTTGACTATTCTGGTTTGTGAATTTTTTTCACAGTACAATTTTGACCAGTTAACTCTTTCCTGAGTCTGTAGCTTCTCTGTTAGGATTTCCGAAATGTTTCACAGTACAATTTTGGTCAGTTAACCCTTTCCTAAATCTGTAGCTTTCCTGTTGTGATTTGTGAATTCTTTCACAGTACAATTTTGGCCAGTTAACTCTTTCCTGAGTTTGTAGCTTCTCTGTTGGGATTTCCGAAATGTTTCACAGTACAATTTTGGTCAGTTAACCCTTTCCTGAGTCTGTTGCTGTCTTGTTGTGATTTGTGAAATCTTTCATAGTACAATTTTGGTCAGTTAACCCTTTCCTGAGTCTGTTGCTTTCCTGTTGGATTTGTGAATTCTTTCATAGTACAATTTTGGTCAGTTAACCCTTTCCTGAGTCTGTTGCTTTCCTGTTGGATTTGTGAATTCTTTCATAGTGCAATTTTGGTCAGTTAACCCTTTCCTGAGTCTGTTGCTTTCCTGTTGGATTTGTGAATTCTTTCACAGTACAGTTTTGGTCAGTTAACCCTTTCCTGAGTCTGTTGCTGTCTTGTTGTGATTTGTGAAATCTTTCACAGTACAATTTTGGTCAGTTAACCCTTTCCTGAGTCTGTTGCTTTCCTGTTGGATTTGTGAATTCTTTCATAGTACAATTTTGGTCAGTTAACCCTTTCCTGAGTCTGTTGCTTTCCTGTTGGATTTGTGAATTCTTTCATAGTACAATTTTGGTCAGTTAACCCTTTCCTGAGTCTGTTGCTTTCCTGTTGGATTTGTGAATTCTTTCACAGTACAGTTTTGGTCAGTTAACCCTTTCCTGAGTCTGTTGCTGTCTTGTTGTGATTTGTGAAATCTTTCACAGTACAATTTTGGTCAGTTAACCCTTTCCTGAGTCTGTTGCTTTCTTGTTGTGATTTGTGAAATCTTTCATAGTACAATTTTGGTCAGTTAACCCTTTCCTGAGTCTGTTGCTTTCCTGTTGGATTTGTGAATTCTTTCACAGTACAATTTTGGTCCAGTTAACTCTTTCCTGGGTTAACTTCAGTATTGTGATTTGTGAAATCTTTCATAGTACAATTTTGGTCCAGTTAACTCTTTCCTGGGTTAATTTCAGTATTGTGATTTGTGAAATCTTTCATAGTACAATTTTGGTCCAGTTAACTCTTTCCTGGGTTAACTTCAGTATTGTGATTTGTGAATTCTTTCACAGTACAGGTTTGGTCAGTTAACCCTTTCCTGAGTCTTTAGTAGCTTTCCTGTTGTGATTTGTGAAATCATTCTCACGTATTATTTAGGTCAATTCTTTCCTGAGTCCTTCAGTATTGTGATTTCGGAAATCTTTCACAATACAGTTTTGGTCAATTAACCCTTTCCTGAGTCTGTAGTTTCCCTGTTGTGATTTTTGAATTCTATCACAATACAATTTTGGTCAGTTAACTCTTTCCTGGGTTAACTTCAGTATTGTGATTTGTGAAATCTTTCACAGTACAATTTTGGTCAGTTAACCCTTCATTTATTATTGCGATCAGTTAACCCTTCCTTGGGTGCGTAACTTGACTATTCTGGTTTGTGAGTTTTTTACAGTGCAGTTTGGGCCTGTTAAACCTTCCTTAAGTCTTTAACTTCACTATTGTGATTTGTGAAATATTTCACAGTACACTGATATATTTCACAGTATAGGAAGGGTTAACTGACAGGAAATGTACTGTGAAACTTTCACAAATCAGAATAGTGATGTTAAGGTCTCAAGAAAGGGTTATCTGACCAAAACTGTACAGTGAAATATTTCACAAATCTCAAGTCCTCTGTAAACTGCTTTCTGTGTGAACAGTCATCGTCCCTTAAGAGTCATCTGACAGACAGGATCTGTGCTGGAGACAGAGATGTGCTGACCTGATGACAGTCGGCGTGATCTCTGCGCAGTAAAAGATGCTGAGTGTGCTGACAGCATGAGACGAGAACATCCCGATGATGGAGAACGCGTAGGAGAAGCGCCGATTCAGGGTGTCTCGCAGAACTATGACAGACAAGAGAAGATTTCAGACAAAACGCACTTTGGACAAACAGATCCAGTGTTTCCCTGCATTTTCTGTCTAATGTATAGCAACATTGGTAATGACTGAAATTTTTGTGCATGTTGTTAAATGAATAACAAGCACAAATTTAAATATTTCTTACAAAAATGGTTGCACTCAAATCAATGTGACAATTTATGCAAAAATGTTGTGATTTTTAAAAATACTATTTTCAATTTTTATATGAAATATATATATAACATATTTTACTCTAAAACTGCACGTTGTGTCCCAAATTTGAGCTTGATATCTCAAAATATGAGCTTTCAGTAAGATTTTATTTGGGTGCAGTACCAAACAATTCCACTAGTTTCCCATTAGTTTCCAATGCAGTTATTTTTGATGCAAACAGTACAAGTGTGACACTTTTTTCCAGCACCATTTAACCTCTTTGAATGATGTCCATGATTTATTTGTGTTCATATAGCAAGTGCTAAAACCTTTACCAAGTTTCGTACCATTCTTATGAAGTAAATGTGAAAAGGAAGAAATAAAGTCGCAATAACATTTACTTTATTTTTCTATACTAAAGTGGAAACAGAGTTCCATAATTGTAAATGCACTTAAGATCCTTTATAACAGTGGTTCTCAACTGTTTTCTTTCCAAGACCGAACATCTAGTAACCCAACACTGAAGTTGTTTAGCATACAAAATGTAAACAAAAATGTCTTCAAAATGAAATACTGAAATGTATTGGCTTTTAATTGGTTTCTGAATGTCTCTTGAATTGGATAAACTTGCAAGAATAAACTGGATGTATATTTTTAAAACGTTGCACAGATTTTTCATTGTTTCATTGAATGTGTCACGCGACCTGTTTATGTTGGCATATAATACTAATTTGGCGTGAGATAAAAGTGCACCAAAATAATTAATTAATAACCAGCTTAATTTTGATAATAAAACCCTACTGTCACAACAGTAGAGAACCACTGCTTTATAAAACATATAATGCATAATACAGTACTTCTTGTTTAATTTTACCTGCATCATGCCGAAGACTGTACTTCCCAATTACTGTGTTAAGAGAAAGAAAACAGCCATTACTGCACATTCAGAGGACGATACACAACCACAGAGTCTCTGTTATAGACTGTAAGTGTACGTACGGTTGAGCAGACCCAGCTGCAGCAGCGATGCCAAGGCTGTAATGATCATGAAGGTAAGCAGGCCTCCTCTCCTACCAAAACCACCCACTACAGGACACACCACAATACAGGAGGCGAGTGCGATGGCAGCCACTGCGTAGTAATTCAGATGAGATTCGCTGCCTTCCAGAACACTGCGAGCAAAACAGTGATGGATGCCGTAGCCTGTCAACCTGAGAGGAAGAAGGGCCGATAACAGACGCACAATGATTAGCTCGCACACTAGGGTTGCGTTTCAATCAAACTGCCTTTGGAGATTGCTTTGATTGCACCTTTGCCTATTCAAAACTGCAGGTAGTGATATCATCTAGATCAGTGGTTTTCATTGGGAGTGAAAGGAGGTCCGTGAAATACTTCAGAGAAGTAAATAATAAAAAATGAAAAAATATATAATAAATAAGATTAAAATAAACAAAATTACATGAGTACATGAGAAAATACATGAGTAAAAATTCAATTAAAATAAATTAGATTTAAATAAATCATAAAAATGAGAAGAGAAGATGTAAATATGTAAACATTAATAAAAAAAAAAAAATTAAAATAAAAATGAGATTAAAATAATTAAAAGGAAATGTAGAGAAGAAAATATGTAAAAATAAAAGAAATAAAATTAAAATAAAATGTTTAAAATAAATATATAAAAATTGATTAAAATAAATAAAAGGAAATGTAGAGAAGAAAATATGTAAAAATAAAAGAAATAAAATTAAAATAAAAATGTTTAAAATGAATATATAAAAATTTATTAAAATAAATAAACATTAAAAGTAAATATAAATTAAATAAAAAAAAGATTAAAATGAATAAATAAAAATAGATTTAAAAAATTAGAAATGTAGAGGAGCTGTAAAGATGTGAAAATACAATTCAAATAAGGTTATTAAAATTAGATTAAAATAAACAAGTAAACAATAGATCAAAAATAAAAAAAGTATTAAAATATATAAAAATTTAATAAAAATAAAATAAATAGAGAAATGTAGAGAAGAAAATGTAAAGGTGTAAAAAAAATAAGAAATAAAAGTACAATAAATATATCAAAATGTATTTAAATAAATAAATAAACATTAAAATAAAACATATTAAAATGAATAAATTAAAATAAATAAATAAATTAAAATTAGAAATGTAGAGAAGAAACAGTGTAAAGATGTGAAAATAAATAAATATAATTCAAATAAATAAGGTTATTAAAATTAGATTAAAATAAACAATAGATTAAAATAAAAAAAAGATTAAAATAAATAATTTGATTAAATAAATATATAAAAATGGGAAATGTGGAGAAGAAAGTATAAAGTTGTAAAAATAATAAATAAAATTCAGATAAGTTTATAATAAATCAAAAATGGATTAAATATCTAAAAATGCATTAAAAATATATAAATAAAAATTAGATTAAAATAAAAAATAGATTATAACAGTAATTTTTCCACAGTATAAACTGCCTTTTAAATTTCAGGAAGAGGGTCCCTGATATTTGGTTAGCATGTAAAACATTGAAAACCCCTGAACTGGATGACAGCTAGGCAACATTACAAACAATCCCAGAAAAGAGTCATTTCAGTTTAGAAACTTTGATTATAAATCTACTTGCCTTCCAAAAGTGACTCTAATATAAACTCTGATATTTCTGCCTGTGTAGAGTGTTTGAGATCACTCTCTAGTGAGGCTCATTTCAGCTCACTAGGTTTTGAGACGCAGCCGAGACAGCACTTACGAGTTCACGCACAGGACTACGGTGTTCTTCCACAGGTTTCGGGTGCCGGTCAGCTGCGTTACGCAGGACGTCTTTGGCTTCTGCTGCAGTTCCGTCTCCAGCTCTACAAAACCACCATCATCATCATCATCATCCTCATCCTCCTCAAGGTAAAACACATTCACCTCACATCAACAACAGCCGTATTCACCTGAGAGGATGCCACTGGGGTCGGTTGCTGTGTCGACGCTGTTGCTCTGGGCGATTCGGTACATTTGTCGCTTGGCTCTTTGGTAATGTTGAGTGGCCAACAACCAGCGCAGGGACTCGGGAAACATCCTGACAAATAAACGGCGATAACAGGAGGGTTAGTTCAAGTCTGACTAACATGTGAAGTGATCAAACTGTCCGTCTTGTTTTTGTGTGTTGTTTCAGGATGGTCCAATTTGAAATAGATTATACACTAGCATAATGGACCGAAGCAAAAACTCATTCAAGATATGGCACAGCAATTTATGCAAACGGTTACAGAAATCAAAACACCACTAATAAGAGGAAATGTGGTCAAAAAAATACAATCTGTCCAAAAGTACTAATTATTTCACATGCACAAAACAAAGTGGAATACATTTCTGCATGTAGATATCTCGTTTACTAAAAGATTTAATGGTAAAATTCATCAAACTTAGTAATAACCCAGCTAACAAAAATATGTTCTAATAACATTTTGCTAACGTTCCCTCTAAGTTATAAAAATGTTTCTTCTAAATGTTCTCTGACCGCTCAAAACGTCCAGATTTTTAAATATTTTAAAAACACTTGGTTATGCGAATGTTACGGAACCATTCAATTGTATTATTCTTCAAATATTACGGGAATGATACTTTTAAAGGTTCTCTGAACATTCCGAAACGAGTAGAAACATTTAACCATCTGGTGCTCTTCGGTCGAAAAAGGTTGCGTTTTGGTTTTTTAGAATTTTTTTATTTCATCTGAATGGTACGAAACTTGGTAAAGGTTTTGGCACTTGATAAAACATCATAGACATGATTCGAAAAGGTTAAATGGTCCTGAAAAAAATAGTCACACTTGTGCTCCTCGCAGTCAAACATGAACGCACTGGAAAGAATGGGAAACGAATTTCACCTAGTGGAAGTGTTTGGTACTGCAACCAAACAAAATCTTACTGAAAGCTCATTTTTTGAGATATCAACCTCAAATTTGGATTTTAGATTTATAGCTTTATAGATTTTCTCAGTTTTAGAGTAAAACATATACTACATAAAATATATACTACATATATTTGGAAAATATATATTTAATATAAAATTTAAAAATAGCATTTTTATGCATTTTTCATTTTATACTTTTTTTAGTTCCACTTTTTTATTTTTACTTCAGCAATAATCTGCCAAGTGTCTCCTTTGAAAAAAATTACCAAATTTAAGTTTGTGCTCCAAAACATTCTCGATTTACCACAGTTTAAGTCGGAAATTTAATTTTCAGGTCTATGCTAAAAAAAAAAGTAATTAACAGGTAATAAATGGATCATAACTATCCTATAAATATAGTTTAGTAACATAAAATCCCCTAAACTATTACATAAATAACATTATCAAACTAAAATATAGTATATTCTTTTCATTGAAATTAAAAAAAATCTGTAATTTTTGACCGCTACGCAAGCAACACCAGAAGGTTAAAAAACATTAGACGAACATCAAAGTAAACCTTTCAGGTAAAAATGTTCCATGAACTATCTATAAAAAATATTTTTGTGCTAATGTTTTGAGAACATTAATAAAGACCAGATAAATTTGAACAAGTGTTTTATTAACATTACTGGAAGAACGTTTGTTCATAACTTTGAGAGAACCTTGCCTGAACGTTTCCTGTTAGCTGGGTCGGTTCTTCCTCATAAAACAGATTTTATTTCCATTCATTGCAGTCATGCAATCTGATCTGAGCGCTCTTCTGGTTTTGTGTTTCATGCATCTGTAGGCGAACCGAACTATTTCTTACCAGACATACGGCAGCATAAGCACAAATGGGGCGATGATCGCGATCTGAAGAATCTGCCAATCACGGCACAGCGCCGCCAAACCGGGCATCAGCAGCTGCCCGCCCACAATGATCAGACTGGCGATCATGGTCATGGAGAAACGCCATTTGGGCAAACACAACTCAATCCCTGAGAGACGGAGAGATCATCACAGAATCAAAACAAACGGACACTTAAAGTCATGAAATCAAAATGGACAATTCTTGTTTATTATGGAATATTGCAGTATTTATTATTATAAATGATTTATCATCATTATTGTGTTAAATTCATGTTCCTTGTAATCTTGAATCAGAATATCTTCCCAGCATTGCAGCATCTCTTCTCTGATGATGAGGGCGGGGCAACCTGTCACTCACATGAGATCCACCAATAGCAAACCACAACCATCCAATCAATTCCCCACGGACAAAATCAAGCCCCGCCCTACATTTGTTCTTGTTTGAGAAGCCGTTTCACTCTATAAACGTCAAATGTGTAAATGCAAATTTATTTAAATACAAGATTCAATAGAAATTACATTAAAGTATATTTTAGTTTACCATAAATGCGTGTCAGTACACCTTACAGCTATACTTCAAAAACAATAAATTATGGAAAATTACATATAAAGAGAAGAGACTACAGTGTAATGTTATACTACAACTCTTTATACTCAACATTAATTTTGTCCCGATGAACTCCCAGCATCTCAATTTGTCATGTCATGAGCGGATATTAAACAAAGAAGAGATGCTGATTATTCTGTTCTTGTGAAGATGCATTTAAGAGTTTTGTATTTTTTCATCTGATTTGACTTGGCAAACACCAGGAAACAAAATATTTTATGAAAGTGAAAGTCTTGTTAATGTTATGGCTTATTTCTCCCTCTGTAAATCATTTTGATGTCCATTATAAACAAAAAGCTTCTGAGAAAATTGGGTGCTGTAAAGCATCAGACTTCAAATGTCATCTGAGTCTGAGCGAAGCAGAAAGTGGCTCCATTAAAGCAAATTAATGAACTCTAAGGTGTTTTTGCGATTAGACACACACACACACACACACACACACACACAGCTTCCCCCGGCCTCGGAAAAAGCTACTTAATCAGCAACACTTAATGTCTGCTCATCAGAAAACCACTTTCTAAAGCACACAGAGAATTAAATGGATCACATAAATTAAACTGTGTGCTTACAGGAGGACCTTGGCTTTGAGGCGACTTTTTCAAATCAAAAGAATATGTATGAAATTATATTTTGCATAAAGAAAATAGACTATTTTAGGCTTTATACATTCCAGATATTTTGGTTTGTTTGTTTGTTTGTTTGTTTTTGCAATTCTTATTCTTAATGCTGATTCTCATTAAAAAAAAATTCTTATAAAACAATATAAATATAGAAAAAATAAATAAATAAATAAAAAAAATTATATATATATATATATATATATTTTTTTTTTTAGGGATGTCAAGCGATTAAAATGTTTAATCAAATTAATTACACTATGATGTGCGATTAATTTGCGAATAATTAGATTAATTAATTGCCATTCATCTAATAATTCACAAATTAATCTCACATCAAACTTGGCAGAGAAATTACCCCCAAAAGATCAATTAAAGTCATTATTGTGTTAAATTAAAATAGACAAAAAAAATACTTTATTTGATTGAAATTATACTCTAAATAAGAAATTAAAGCTGCCAGTAGGTGGCAGTAAATGTCTAAATGAATAAGTCATTGAGTCATTCATTCATTCGATTCATTCAAACAGCTGATTCATTCAGGAATTAAGTATATCACTGCGTCTGAAATCGAATACTTCTCTACTATATAGTATGCGAAAAAGAGTAGTATGTCTGAATTCATAGTATTCGAAAAACAGTAGGCGGTAGACTTACTACTTCCGGCAAGATTCTGAAGTGCGCATTGGATGGACACTTTACTATCCCATGAGATCACGGGAGAGGATTTGTGAATGGAGTTGAAGGGATGTAACTGACGCTGGCAGTAACAACATGGCGGATGTAGTACATCCGGATTTCATTCATACTACACACATTCATACTATATAGAACATACTTTTTCAACGGTCATGAAGTAAATTTAAATTCAAATGTAGTATCTACTCAACAGAACGCGATTTTTGACGCAGCTACAGTCTCTTTATGAATGAGTCGTTGAATCATTGATTCGCCCGATTGATTCGCTCAAAACACTGCTGTGTGTTGCTCAGAGATGCACAACAGTTCTGCTCTGGCTTTATATTTAATATTTTCGTTGGCAAAATTGAGCAAAAACAGACAATATTGTGTCTAAAATATAACAATATCAACTTCTTATTTATTAAACTGTTGTAAATCAATATCACATTTGCTGTTCTGGACAGAAAAACAGCACTTGTGTGATATTGCTTAACCATATCATATGATATAAATATGAGACAAAAACTCATACAATGCATTGCATTAACAATTTTAATGCATTATTTTTTCCCATAACTAATTCATTAAATGAACGCGTTAAATCAACAGCCCTAATTTATATATATATATATAGTTCAGTCATGAAACTCTATATGGCGCAGGATGATCGGTCCTTTACATGCAATCTGCAAGCAATCACATCATTAGCACATGGCACAAGCTGATTGGCCTCTGCTGATCCTGCAGCCAATGAGATTGCTTGCTCAACATTTAAATAGTCTGACTCATTGGCTCTGAACCCCTCCACCTCCCCAGCTCCACCTGCCTGGATCTGCTACAGGATTTATGTATGTCTATTTATGCAAATAAATAAATATAATAAAATAAAACTCACTCAGGACATAAAGGGACAATCTGATGGCCGCCAGACAGAAACCTTCAAAGAAGCGCAGTGTGCTGAACATGGCCATATCCACGGAAAACGCCACGGCTAACCCGAACACCAGCACAGACAGCACGGACACCAGCAGCACTGGGATACGGCCCAACCTGACAAGGTTCAGAGTAAGTATTGTAAATATATAATATATATCATACATATTTTGTTAACGTACCAGTCTGCCATCGCTCCCATCAGCAGGTAGCCAAAAATGGAGCCGACCAACAGAGAGAACTTGGCGATGTGAACTTTCCACTCTCCGTCACACACCAGCGTCCACTGCAACCAAAACAAGACAGATGGAAACATAAATATCATATACCAATAAAACAATATATAGCACCATCAATATAATCAAAATATGACATACAGTAAGTCATACAGGCCTGTATTTGACACCATAAACCCGGCCCAATTTAATTAGTAAGTAAGAAATATATGGTGTAACCTCTCAAGAATATAGTGATATTTTAGCCTAAAATTAAAATAAGATGTTTTGCAATATTTTCAAGTCAGATAAGCAGTTTTCTCAAAAAAAAATAAATAAATAAAAAAAATCATTATCCTAACAATATGTAAAAAAATGAATTTAATGAAATTCTATATTTATACATAATTATAGTATGTTATAATTTAATTTATGCTGATTAGAATGTTTGTATTAGAGTATTTTTATTGTATTACATTAAAACAATTAGTGAATTACAATTGACAATCAGAAATAAATGAAAATATAAAAATGTTTTGTGATATTATTTTCATGCCAATTAAGCACATTTCTCCTCACTAGTTATAAAAAAATCTAATTTATTTTACTGTAATGTGTAAAAATACATTTATAATTTCATTTATTGAAATTATAAAATACTTATACATGATAGAAGTATTTGTCATATTTTAATCTATGCTGATTTAAATTTTTGTATTACAGTATTTTTATTGTAATACAGTAAAACAATTAGTGAATAATAATTAAAATTAAGACACACCCTAAAAACAAAATGCAAAAAATATAAAAATGTTTAGTTTTTATGTCAGTTAAGCACATTTAAGCATATAACCACTAATTATCATTATCCTAATTAAAATATCTAATATATATTATTACTGTACGTGTAAAAATAAATTTATTGAAACACATACAAATTCTTGTATTAGAGTATTTTTACTGTAATACAGTAAACACAATTAGTGAATTATATTTGAGAATAATGAGAATCAGATTTAAACTCAATAATGAAAATTTGGTGGTGAAATGTGGTCAAATATCATGAAAACAATGTCACGTTGCAATGCAATATATCTTTATAAGTATAATTAATTTGTTTACACTGATTTTCAGAAGGAAAAAGAAGCAGGGCCTAAAATATCACATCCTGCATGACTTACTTCACATCTACCTTTGAAGGACACTGTGTTTCTGTCATTGAAACATGACAATTACCATGACAAATTTGATTAGAAACTGCACTGCTGAGTTCACAATGACCAATAAACTTCAATAAACCTATAGTGAGCAAATATCCCTTCTCCTGCAGTGTCGTCTTGTCCTCAAACACCAAACGGGCCAGAATGCTTCATTAGCATTTGTTTGCACGGCCGGCGGCATGAATGAATGACCCTCTTTAACACACTCGGTAAAGACACTAGACTATCGGTGTGAGAAAGGTCACACACACACAGCAAGTCATCAGGCGTCTGGCTATTCGGGCAAAGAAGAACAGGAATGCTGTGCATCACTTATCTCAGAGTTTGAAGGAGAGCTTGTGTTTACAGGGCATCTTCTGTGGAAATGGGAATGTGTGAGATAATGCTAGTTCTGCATGCAGCAGTCATAGATGTTTATTCAGAGTCGAGAACTGTTTGTGCAATCTGACTGTCCCTTTAAACTCTTGGTTCAGAGCGCTGAGCAGTTGTCGGGCCTCAGTTATCTCTCTGCACGTTGTGGTGAGCATTTACACGGGTTATCTGCTCCAGTCTGTGCTGGGTGTAACACTCAATTATCCGTCTGATATGCATACTGTAGGTGAAGTGATACGCTCACGAACCCCGTGACACTGCTGTTTAAACACCTCGTTTACGTAACCATCGCTGATCAGTGCAAGCTTGAGCAAAAAAGCCCTATTCAACAAAATCTGCAATGTGCATCAAAAAATTGATATAGTTCTGTGACAACTGGTTAAAAATGGAGACAAAATACCAGCTGATTTCATGTTAAATGTTGTTTGCATATTCGGTGTGAATTTCAGTGCATGCAACATGATTTTATGTGATTTCTTCTCATCAGAAGTAGATGGTAAATAAAAGGAGAATAATAATAAAGGAGAAGATCCTGTACATTTCCAGTGTTTTGCACAGTTGTCTCATTTAAAGGAAATTAAGGAATAGTTCACCCCCAAACTTTAAATTCTGCCATCATTTCTCAGTTTTCTCATGTTACCTGAGGTTTGTCACTCCAGACCAACGCAAAATGAATGTTAAATGTTCATTTGGTTTGCTCATTTGCACTTATGTTTCTGACTTTAAGTTGTTGAACTTAAAATGATAAAAATAAGAAAAAAAAACACCATATAAGAAATGTCAAAGTTAGAGCCCATTTCTTCCAATCATGCTTTGGTAGATTATAATTATGAGATTAAAACATTGTGATTATGAGACAAAAAGTTAAAATTCAAAATTAATGATGTTTTGTCATCATTTTGACTTTTTTGTCATAATTGTTACATTTGATGTCATAATTACGACTTAGTATGTCATCATTTTTAGGGATGCACAATATATCAGCCACCATATCGATATTGGCTGATAAATGTTAATTTTAATGTTATTGTTATCGGCCTGATAAGAAAATTTGGCCAATATATTAAAGCCGATAAATAATGGATTATTTCCTTGATCTGAGACACTTCAGATGCACACTGTTCGCAATGATGGTTTTGATTTAGATTTATTAGCATATATATCGGTTATCGGCATTCAAATATAAAGAATTATCGGTTATCGGTATTGGCTGATATGTTCATTTTTAATGTTATTGTTATAGGAAAATATGGCTGATATATTAAAGCCAATAAATAATGGATTATTTCCTTCAGCTGAGACACTTCAGATGCACACTGTTCGCAATGATGGTTTTGATTTAGATTTATTAGCATATATATCGGTTATCGGCATTCAAATATAAAGAATTATCGGTTATCGGTATTGGCTGATATGTTCATTTTTAATGTTATTGTTATAGGAAAATATGGCTGATATATTAAAGCCAATAAATAATGGATTATTTCCTTCAGCTGAGACACTTCAGATGCACACTGTCCACCATTATGGTTTTAAATTGCTTGAAATATGATTGAAATCACTTTAAAAAGGAAAATACAGTAAAGTACAACATGTACAGCACAAGTCTGTCATATCAGCTACATAATATTATAATAAGAACATTATAATTGTGCACTTGCAACATGGCTTTTAATGGTGAGACTTTTGTTTTTGTAATCAGGTTCACAAAAATTATAGAAAAATTTGGATTTGGATTTAGATTTATCAGCCAATATTTTGGTTATTGGCTTTTAAATATAAAGAATTATCGGTTATCGGTATTTGGCTTATAAGAAAATCTGGCCGATGTATCAAAGCAGATAAATAATGGATTATTTCCTTCAGCTGAGACACTTCAGATGCACACTCTCCACCATGATGGTTTTAAATTGCTTGAAATATGATTGAAATCACTTTAAAAAGGAAAATACAGTAAAGTACAACATGTACAGCACAAGTCTGTCATATCGGCTACATAAAATTATAATGAGAACATTATAATTGTGCACTTGGAACATGGCTTTTAATGGTGAGACTTTTATTTTTGTAATCAGGCTCTCAAAAATTATATAAAAATTTGGATTTAGATTTATCTGCAAATATATCGGTTATCAGCTTTCAAATATAAAGAATTATCGGTTATCGGTATCAACTGATATATGTTCATTTTTAATGTTATTGTTATCTGCCTTATAAGAAAATTTGCCAATATATCAAAGCAGATAAATAATGGATAATTTCCCTCAGCTGATACACTTCAGATGCTCACTGTTCACCAAGATGGTTTTGAATTGCTGATATTGAAAATCATATCAAAAAAGGAAAATATAGTGAAGTACAACATGTTCAGCACAGGTCTGTCATTAAGGCTACATAATATTATAATGAGAACATTATAATTGTGTGCTTGAGATATGGATTGTGACTTTTGTTTTTGTAATCGGGCTCACAAAAATTATATAAAAATTTGGATTTAGATTTATCGGCCAATATATCGGTTATCGGCTTGCAAATATAAAGAATTATTGATTATCGGTATCAAACAAAATGTTTATATCGGTGCATCCCTAATAATTTTGAGTTTTATCTTATAATTATGTCTTGGTAAGTCGAAAAAATTAACACTTTTTTTTTAATCTCATATTCCCCCCGTTTCACAGACAAGGCTTAAGATAGTCCCAGACTAAAAGGCATGTTTGAGCTGTTTTACCTGAAAGCATATCTTAAAATACGTCAGAGCCATTGTTTTGTCTCAAGATACACACCAGTAATGTTTGTTTCTAAGGCATGTTTATTAAAGCTACTTAAATGCTCTAATTGAACTAAGGCCTAATCCTGGCTTAATCTAAGCCCTGTCTGTGACACCGGGCCAATATGTCATAATTTTGACTTTTTATCTCATAATTATGATTTACTATGTCAAAAAATGTCTTTTTACGTCATAGTTGACATTTTATGCCCTCAATATGATTTACCAAAGAATGTTTTTCTTTTTGTGGCAGAAAGGGCCTCCATTATGTGATGAACAATCCTAAATTCAAGCTGTTATTTGCTGACAATCTTCCCAGCTCAACCGCCCCAGTCCCTATTCACTCCCATTGTGCAGAAATTAACAGTGTAAACATTTGGTTAAACATCTTTTGTGTTCCAGTGAAGAAAGCAAGTCATAGGGGTTTGGAGGGACGCGAGCATGAGTGAATACGACAGAATTTGACCGATGACGGAATTTTCATTTTTAGGTGAGCTATTCCTTTAAATGATGGATTTCCATCAGCCGGAGGGAATCCTTTCCAAGGGCATCCATCAGAGGATCTTACCTTGGTGACCACATTCTGCTGCAGTCCCGACTGCAGCTCAAAGCGCCACTCCGAGCACATACACGCCGTAACGTAGCTGTTATCGGTGGCGTCGCTCCCGTTCGCGATCAGATCCAAGAATAAATCCCGATCCGAGCCCGTCCCGTTCCCCGCGCTGCCCTGATCCGGGCGGACGCACTTCCTGTCCGGCTGGCCGAGCAGAAAGTGATCCGAGAACTGGATGAACGAGATGAGGAACGCCGGGATCCACGTCAGGGCCACCAGGCGCCGCTGATACCTCCCGAACCCCCCGAGGAATGGCAGAACCACCGTGTCCACCTGCGAGAGCCGCTTGGGCGGTTCGGGCTGCGACACATTGCCGTTCTCCGCCGGTGGGTCGAGCCCGTCCAGCCGAACCGCATCCATAGCGCGTGGGTTTCAGCGGTGCGCGCAGGGTCTTTGTCTCAAAATCACACTCACACACACTGAGAGAAGGAGGAAGGTTCGGTCCAGTCAGTATAAGGCCGGTCCGAACAAAATCCAGAAGCTATGATAATCCAGCGGGCGCGTTGATGCGCAAGGGGCCCCATAAGGTCTTTGTCGAACCCGGTGGTCACAGCGCCATCGCTGGGCTGTCTGCTGCCCAGAGCTGCGAGTCTGTGCCCGGTGGTCTCCAACAGGTCCGCGGGTTACGCAGCTGGCGCACAGGTGTGGCCCGTGTATCCATCCTTGAATCCCGCTGTACTCACATCAGGGATGATGCTGAGCCGATCCCACCCGACGCTCGCGCACTAGCTCATAAATAACCCCTATGTAGTGAAGGTTTGGTCAGTGCATCGCACGCCCGACGCAGAGCAGCCCCAGTGTCCGTCCGCCCGCTTGCACCGGTGATCGAGCATCGCACGGCATCCAAATGCGAGATCCGCCCTCGTCGCAGGGACCGAGCTCTTCCATTGGCGCGCGCGTGCGCGCACACGCACTAGCGGTTCTGTCCTCCAGTGTGTGTGATTGGACGAGCGCAACAAAGAGCCTTTGTGTGGCATCTGCCCCCCATGAGCTCAGGGCAAAAACACTTCAGTGGCTTGAACATTTACTGCGCGTTTAACTTTAGCAGGAGATTTGATGCAGATTTATGTTCAGTTTATTTCAAATAAACAGATTACACAAAACAGCATTCAAGCATTATATTATATTATATTATATTATATTATATTATATTATATTATATTATATTATATTATATTATATTGATATATGATAACGTGCATCATATACTGTACATTACCTCGTCAAATAAATAATTATTGCATTTAATGGACATGAAATATTGATTTATAAAAGTATGTATTATTTGAGAAAAAAAGAGTATTAAGTTATATTATATTATATTAAGTTAGATAATATTACATTTTAATGTGCATTATGCTGTGCATTATCTTGCAAAATAAATAATAAAATAAATGGACCTGAAATATTGATTTGAGTTAAGATGATAAGAGAAAAATAGTGCAAAACGTTAAGGATCTATTATATTATATTATATTATATTATATTATATTATATTATAATGTGCATTATGTATACAGTACATTTTCATGCCAAATAATTAAATAAACAAACATGAAATATCGATGTTAAAAAAATTGATATTTTTTTGTGTGAGAAGAAAAGTGATATTCATGTTAAATCATGTTAGCAGTATGTTAAAACATGATAGCAACATGTTAAACATGCTAAAACATTAAATAATGCCAACAAAATGATAAAACATACTAGCAACGTGTTAAATCATGCAATCAACATGCTAGCAAACATGCTAATTCATGCTAACAACAGGCCAACAATTCTTCTAGCAACATTTTAAAACGTGTTAACAACGTGTTAAAACATGCTAGCAACAAGCTAATTCATGCTAACAACATGCTAACACAATCCTTCTAGCAACATTTTAAAACATGCTTGCAACATGCTAATTCATGCTAACAACAGGCCAACAATCCTTCTAGCAACATTTTAAAATGTGTTACCAACGTGTTAAATCATGCTAGCAACATGCTAATTCATGCTAACAAAATGCTAACACAATCTTTCTGGCAACATTTTAAAACGTGTTAGCAATGTGTTAAATCATGCTAGCAACATGCTAACACAATCTTTCTGGCAACATTTTAAAACGTGTTAGCAATGTGTTAAATCATGCAATCAACATGCTAGCAACATGCTAATTCATGCTAACAGCAATCCTTCTAGCAACATTTTAAAATGTGTTAACAACGTGTTAAATCATGCTAGCAACATGCTAATTCATGCTAACACAATCCTTCTAGCAAACATTTTAAAACATTCTAGCAATATGCTAATTCATTTAAAAATGGTCCTTCTAGCACCATTTTTAAATGTGTTAACAACGTGTTAAATCATGCTAACAACATGCTAATTCATGTTAACAACATTTTAAAACATGTTAACAACATGTTAAATCATGCAACGAACATGCTAGCAAACATGCTAATTCATGCTAACAACAGGCCAACAATTCTTCTAGCAACATTTTAAAACGTGTTAACAACGTGTTAAAACATGCTAGCAACAAGCTAATTCATGCTAACAACATGCTAACACAATCCTTCTAGCAACATTTTAAAACATGCTTGCAACATGCTAATTCATGCTAACAACAGGCCAACAATCCTTCTAGCAACATTTTAAAACGTGTTACCAACGTGTTAAATCATGCTAGCAACATGCTAACACAATCTTTCTGGCAACATTTTAAAACGTGTTAGCAATGTGTTAAATCATGCAATCAACATGCTAGCAACATGCTAATTCATGCTAACAGCAATCCTTCTAGCAACATTTTAATATGTGTTAACAACGTGTTAAATCATGCTAATTCATGCTAAAACAATCCTTCTAGCAAACATTTTAAAACATTCTAGCAATATGCTAATTCATTTAAAAATGGTCCTTCTAGCACCATTTTTAAATGTGTTAACAACGTGTTAAATCATGCTAACAACATGCTAATTCATGTTAACAACATTTTAAAACATGTTAACAACATGTTAAATCATGCAACGAACATGCTAACAACATGCTAATTCATGCTAACAACAGGCCAACAATTCTTCTAGCAACATTTTAAAACGTGTTAACAATGTGTTAAATCATGCTAGCAACATGCTAAAACATGCTTACAATGTGTTAGCTAGTAATATGCTAAAAAATGCTAACGTTTTAAATCATGCTAGCAAATTGTTATTTCATGGTAGCAATGTGCTAAAACATGTTAGTAATTATTTTTTTACTTCCTCTGATTAAAAATTTCAAGCTTTTTCAAAGTTGTAATTATATTATATTATATTATAATGTGCATTATGTATACAGTACATTTTCATGCCAAATAATTAAATAAACAAACATGAAATATCGATGTTAAAAAAATTGATATTTTTTTGTGTGAGAAGAAAGACAATGCAGAGTGATATTCATGTTAAATCATGTTAGCAGTATGTTAAAACATGATAGCAACATGTTAAACATGCTAAAACATTAAATAATGCCAACAAAATGATAAAACATACTAGCAACGTGTTAAATCATGCAATCAACATGCTAGCAACATGCTAACTCATGCTAACAACAGGCCAACAATTCTTCTAGCAACATTTTAAAACGTGTTAACAACGTGTTAAAACATGCTAGCAAACAAGCTAATTCATGCTAACAACATGCTAACACAATCCTTCTAGCAACATTTTAAAACATGCTTGCAACATGCTAATTCATGCTAACAACAGGCCAACAATCCTTCTAGCAACATTTTAAAACGTGTTACCAACGTGTTAAATCATGCTAGCAACATGCTAATTCATGCTAACAAAATGCTAACACAATCTTTCTGGCAACATTTTAAAACGTGTTAGCAATGTGTTAAATCATGCTAGCAACATGCTAACACAATCTTTCTGGCAACATTTTAAAACGTGTTAGCAATGTGTTAAATCATGCAATCAACATGCTAGCAACATGCTAATTCATGCTAACAGCAATCCTTCTAGCAACATTTTAAAATGTG
Source organism: Ancherythroculter nigrocauda (assembly GCA_036281575.1). NCBI lineage: Eukaryota > Metazoa > Chordata > Actinopteri > Cypriniformes > Xenocyprididae > Ancherythroculter > Ancherythroculter nigrocauda. Next base: position 50,029,416 of record VTFQ01000014.1, on the reverse strand, counting down.
TTAACAACGTGTTAAATCATGCTAGCAACATGCTAATTCATGCTAAAACAATCCTTCTAGCAAACATTTTAAAACATTCTAGCAATATGCTAATTCATTTAAAAATAGTCCTTCTAGCACCATTTTTAAATGTGTTAACAACGTGTTAAATCATGCTAACAACATGCTAATTCATGTTAACAACATTTTAAAACATGTTAACAACATGTTAAATCATGCAACGAACATGCTAACAACATGCTAATTCATGCTAACAACAGGCCAACAATTCTTCTAGCAACATTTTAAAACGTGTTAACAATGTGTTAAATCATGCTAGCAACATGCTAAAACATGCTTACAATGTGTTAGCTAGTAATATGCTAAAAATGCTAACGTTTTAAATCATGCTAGCAACTTGTTATTTCATGGTAGCAATGTGCTAAAACATGTTAGTAATTATTTTTTTACTTCCTCTGATTAAAAATTTCAAGCTTTTCAAAGTTGTAATTATATTATATTATATTATATTATAATGTGCATTATGTATACAGTACATTTTCATGCCAAATAATTAAATAAACAAACATGAAATATCGATGTTAAAAAAATTGATATTTTTTTGTGTGAGAAGAAAAACAATGCAGAGTGATATTCATGTTAAATCATGTTAGCAGTATGTTAAAACATGATAGCAACATGTTAAACATGCTAAAACATTAAATAATGCCAACAAAATGATAAAACATACTAGCAACGTGTTAAATCATGCAATCAACATGCTAGCAACATGCTAATTCATGTTAACAACAGGCCAACAATTCTTCTAGCAACATTTTAAAACGTGTTAACAACGTGTTAAAACATGCTAGCAACAAGCTAATTCATGCTAACAACATGCTAACACAATCCTTCTAGCAACATTTTAAAACATGCTTGCAACATGCTAATTCATGCTAACAACAGGCCAACAATCCTTCTAGCAACATTTTAAAACGTGTTACCAACGTGTTAAATCATGCTAGCAACATGCTAATTCATGCTAACAAAATGCTAACACAATCTTTCTGGCAACATTTTAAAACGTGTTAGCAATGTGTTAAATCATGCTAGCAACATGCTAACACAATCTTTCTGGCAACATTTTAAAACGTGTTAGCAATGTGTTAAATCATGCAATCAACATGCTAGCAATATGCTAATTCATGCTAACAGCAATCCTTCTAGCAACATTTTAAAATGTGTTAACAACGTGTTAAATCATGCTAGCAACATGCTAATTCATGCTAAAACAATCCTTCTAGCAAACATTTTAAAACATTCTAGCAATATGCTAATTCATTTAAAAATAGTCCTTCTAGCACCATTTTTAAATGTGTTAACAACGTGTTAAATCATGCTAACAACATGCTAATTCATGTTAACAACATTTTAAAACATGTTAACAACATGTTAAATCATGCAACGAACATGCTAGCAACATGCTAATTCATGCTAACAACAGGCCAACAATTCTTCTAGCAACATTTTAAAACGTGTTAACAATGTGTTAAATCATGCTAGCAACATGCTAAAACATGCTTACAATGTGTTAGCTAGTAATATGCTAAAAAATGCTAATGTTTTAAATCATGCTAGCAACTTGTTATTTCATGGTAGCAATGTGCTAAAACATGTTAGTAATTATTTTTTTACTTCCTCTGATTAAAAATTTCAAGCTTTTCAAAGTTGTTTTGAACTTTCAGACAAGGCTTTGTCAAGCCAACATCAGAGTTTGTTCACAAACTTTACTCATTTAGCTGTAAATTATTGTCCAGCCGGTTGCAGCGCACAGATGGAAGAAAGACAATGCAGTGATATTCATGTTAAATGTTTACAATGTACTGAACGTATTTGCAACACTATAGGAATGTTTAATCAGTCTTTTAGTGGTTGATTGAAGTCACTGAAAGATCTGCATGTTTTCATTCATTCAGGCCCTGATGCACCATATGGTCTGGCACAACTCAGCGCCGCTCTTCTGGCCAAATGCGTCTCACAAAGCTTCTCCTGGAAGTGTCTGCTGTCCTTGGCTCAGTCTGCTGCGGATTATCCTTTACTTCCAAACAAGGACAAGTTCAACACTTCAGGACACTGTACTGTACATCAGGTGAGCTTCATCACAAGTGACTCATGCACTGCAGCAGCGTTGGATCTATTGACACATTTATGTCTATTGAAATATGAAATACCATCATAATATATAATTATTAACATTTTAAACTATCTGAACAAAGAGTGCAATGAATACTCTTGTAATGAAGCACTTCAGTATTATGTTTGTACACAAACAATCCAATCAAGCTGTTGACCATCTTATGTTTAAATGAATAATGACATAAAATTAGGTGAATGACATCAAAAGAGAAAAATGATGTACGTGTACCTCCAACTTTTCATGAGTTCCCCCTGGAACATGCTAGTAACAATTCATGCTAACAACATGCTAACAACATGCTAACAACATGCTAGCAACATGTTAACAACATGCTAGTCATGTTATCAACATACTAAAACATGTTAGCAATGTGTTAAAACATGCTAGCAACATGTTAATCATGCTAACATCATACTAATCATGTTATCAACACTAAAACATTATCAACGTGTTAAAACATGTTAGCAACATGCTAATCATGCTAACAACATACTAACAACATGTTAAAAACATGCTAATCCTGTTATCAACATACTAAAACATGTTAGCAATCTGTTAAAACATGCTAACAAAATGCTAATCATGCTAACAAAATGTTAACAACATGTTAACAACATGTTAACAACATGCTAGTCATGTTATCAACATGCTAAAACATGCTAGCAACATGCTAATAATGCTAACAACATGCTAATCATATTATCAACACTAAAACATGTTAGCAACGTGTTAAAATATGCTAGCATCATGCTAATCATGCTAACAACGTGCTAACAACATGCTTATGTTATCAACATACTAAAACATGTTAACAATGTGTTAAAACATGCTAGCAACATGCTAATCATGCTAACATGCTAACCATGCTAACGACATGTTAGCAACATGTTAATCATGCTAATCATCTAAGCAACATGATAGAACATGTTAACAATGTTGTAAATCATCAAACATGGTATCAAAATGCTAAAACACTAGCAGTGGGTTAAATCATGTGAACAACATGCTAAAACATGCTAGTAACATGTTAACAACATTCTAAGTCATGTTAGCAAAACATGCTAATAATGCTAACATGTTAAAAATGCTAGCGACATGTTAAAACGTTAGCAATGTGGTAAATCCTGGTACCAACATGCCCCAACATGCTAATCATGTTAGCAACATGATAAAACATGCTAGCAATGAGTTAAATCATGCTAGCAACGTGTTAAAACATGCTAGTAGTATGCTAATCAATCGTTAACATGTTAAAACATGTTAACAACATATTAAATCATGCTAGCAAAATGCTAAAACATGCTAGTAGTATGCTAATCAATCATTAACATCTTAAAACATGTTAACGACATATTAAATCATGCTAGCAAACATGTTAAAACATGCTAGTAATATGCTAATCAATCGTTAACATGTTAAACCATGTTAACATTATTTTAAATCATGCTAGTAAACATGTTAAAACATGCTAGTAGTATGCTAATCAATCGTTAGCATATTAAAACATGTTAACGACATATTAAATCATGCTAGCAAACATGTTAAAACATGCTAGTAGTATGCTAATCAATCGTTAACATGTTAAAACATGTTAACAACATATTAAGTAATGCTAGCAAACATGCTAAAACATGCTAGCAACATGTTAAATCATGTCAAGCCAACATCAACGTTTGTTCACAAACTTTACTCATCTAGTTGTAAATGATTGTCCAGTCGGTTGCAGCGCACAGACGTCCCTGTCACATGGTTGCTGTTATTCTTCTCAGCGCTGGTCAGAATGGACCAATCACAGTCATTTGTGATGGCCAGATAGTAGTTTTTATAAACCAATTTACAGAAATTCAGCCACAATTCAGCTGCAACCGATTTATATTCACATCAATTGGTGGTGTATTTTTTGTAGTGTAGAATTTGTAGTGTACAAATGTGTCCATTAAAACAAAACCCAAACAAGAGAGGATTGGGATTTTAACCCATAATGCACACTCTGGAGGAAGAATATTATCTCATAACAAAAAAAAAAAAAAAAAAAAAATATATATATATATATATATCTACCGTCTGAATGGTAAGAAACAAATTCAATTAAATTCTAACATACTAACAAAAGGTCAAAGGGCAAAGCATTTGTACATGAGAGAAGAAATGCTGTTGTTTGCTTCCCCCCGGAGGCGCATGACTGTAAGTGCATAATCCAAATCTGAGTTCATATTTACTGACCAGCAGATGGCATTACATGTTAAAAAGAACAATATGGAGCAGATTTGTCATGTGACCACTGAGGAGTGAAGGCAGAACATTAGTTTCAGTCTGGTGCGTCTCCTCCTGCTGTTATTACATAAAACTCCTCTTCATCTTCTCCAGAGAGTAATATGATTTCCAGTAAATGTAAAAGCACACACTCCCAGCGTGAGCTGCAGATTCTGCAGAATTTCAACTTCTTCTTTTCTTGTGTTCCAGTTCATCCCAAAGGTTCAAGTTCAGTGTGTCATTTCTATAAATGATCTGCTTTGTGAAAAGGAAAAGAACCTGCACAAACTGAAATGAGTGGAATAAGCAGATCCGTTCATTAGAAGAGCGTCTGCTCACTTCTGCTCATATAGTGTGTTTACTGTCAGAGACGAGGGATGAGCAGATCATTTTCTACAACAAATGTAAAATACAGTTTTTACCTTATTTATTGATTTAAATTCATTCATTCAGTCATTCATTTTCACTTTTTTGTATTTGATAATAGAAGAATTTTACTTTTAATACTTCCAGGATTTTCTAAAATTCATATGGAATTTGTATGTTTGTTTGTTTATTTTATTCATTCATTCATTTGTATGTTTCATATTATCAAATATGTTTTATTTTTGATAATAGAGTTTTATTTTTAATAAATCAAGAATTTTCTAAAATTCATATGGAATTTGTTTGTTTATTTATTTTATTCATTCATTCATTCGTTTTATATTATCAAATATATTTTATATTTGATAATAGAGTTTTACTTTTAATAATTCAAGAATTTTCTAAAATTCATATGGAATTTGTTTGTTTATTTATTTTATTCATTCATTCATTCATTCATTCCTTTCATATTATGAAATATATTTTATATTTGATAATAGAGTTTTATTTTTAATAATTCAAGAATTTTCTAAAATTCATATGGAATTTGTTTGTTTGTTTGTTTATTTATTTCATCATACTTTTTGTATTTGACATAAGAATTTTATTTTAAATAATTCTAAATTTTTCTAAAATCCTTATGGAGAGTATGTATGTATGTAAGTATTTATTTATTTATTCATTCATTCAATCATTTGTTTGTTTGTTTCATATGATCAAATACTATTTTAAATTTGATAATACAAGAATTTTATTTTTAGTAATTCAAGAACTTTGTAAAATCCATATGGAGAATATATGTATTTATTTAAATTCATTCATTCAGTCACTCATTTTCACTTTTTTGTATTTGATAATAGAAGAATTTTATTTTTATAATTCAAGAATTTTCAAAAATCCATATGGAGTTTATTTATTTATTTTCATTTATTAATTTCATTCATTCACTCATACATTCATTCGTTTCATATTATCAAATACTTTTTTTAGTATTTGATAATAGAATAATTTTCTAAAATTCATATGGAATTTGTAAGTTTATTTATTTATTTAATTATTGCATCATACTTTTTGTATTTGATATCATAATTTTTTTTTTAATAATTCTAAAATGTTCTAAAATCCATTTATTTATTAAATTAATATTAATTATTAATTAATTAATATTAATTTATTAATTTAATTAATTAATTTTATATTTCATTCATTTGTTTCATATTATCAAATACTTTTTATATTTGATAATACAAGAATTTTATTTTTAATAATTCAAGAATTTTGTAAAACCCATATGGAGCATATTTATATATTTATTTATTTCAGATTATCATATACTTTTTTGCTTCAAATGAAAGTTTGTAATGCTGTGGTTGGTTTGGTTCATGTATCAGAAATCTTTATTCAAGAATTCCCATATGAAGAAAATGAATGGAAGAAAATACTTCATAAATTCACAGGCACATTGAGATGATCTACTGTAAATCATTACCTGATTCACACACCATGATGTTTACATGGTAAAAACATCCAAACTACCTCAAATAATACTCCAGTATCACCAGCAGCCCAAACATGTGCTTTACATTGAGTGTTTTGTTCTTCTTTGTACAGAAGATCTCATCAATCATTGATGACAGCGAGCGTTCAGCTGCCAGATGCCACTGCGACCAACAGGTGACATCATGAGCTTAGAAGAGGAACATTATTATGAGAGAGAGAGAGAGAGAGAGAGAGATGAGCGTCTTCACACTGAGACGACAAGAGTACAGTCAGAGCTTATCCAGCTCACACATCTATCTATCTATCTACAAACCTGATTCCAAAAACGTTGGGACACTGTACAAATTGTGAATAAAAACAGAATGCAATGATGTGGAAGTTTCAAATTTCAATATTTTATTCAGAATACAACATAGATGACATATCAAATGTTTAAACTGAGAAAATGTATCATTTTAAGGGAAAAATAAGTTGATTTTAAATTTCATGGCATCAACACATCTCAAAAAAGTTGGGACAAGGCCATGTTTACCACTGTGTGGCATCCCCTCTTCTTTTTATAACAGTCTGCAAACGTCTGGGGACTGAGGAGACAAGTTGCTCAAGTTGAGGAATAGGAGTGTTGTCCCATTCTTGTCTAATACAGGCTTCTAGTTGCTCAACTGTCTTAGGTCTTCTTTGTCACATCTTCCTCTTTATGATGCGCCAAATGTTTTCTATGGGTGAAAGATCTGGACTGCAGGCTGGCCATTTCAGTACCCGGATCCTTCTTCTACGCAGCCATGATGTTGTAATTGATGCAGTATGTGGTCTGGCATTGTCATGTTGGAAAATGCAAGGTCTTCCCTGAAAGAGACGACGTCTGGATGGGAGCATATGTTGTTCTAGAACTTGGATATACCTTTCAGCATTGATGGTGCCTTTCCAGATGTGTAAGCTGCCCATGCCACACGCACTCATGCAACCCCATACCATCAGAGATGCAGGCTTCTGAACTGAGTGCTGACAACAACTTGGGTTGTCCTTGTCCTCTTTAGTCCGGATGACATGGCATCCCAGTTTTCCAAAAAGAACTTCAAATTTTGATTCGTCTGACCACAGAACAGTTTTCCACTTTGCCACAGTCCATTTTAAATGAGAAAACGCCTGCTCTTCTGGATCATGTTTAGATATGGCTTCTTTTTTGACCTATAGAGTTTTAGCCGGCAACGGCGAATGGCACGGTGGATTGTGTTCACCGACAATGTTTTCTGGAAGTATTCCTGAGCCCATGTTGTGATTTCCATTACAGTAGCATTCCTGTATGTGATGCAGTGCCGTCTAAGGCCCCGAAGATCACGGGCATCCAGTATGGTTTTCTGGCCTTGACCCTTACGCACAGAGATTGTTCCAGATTCTCTGAATCTTTGGATGATATTATGCACTGTAGATGATGATAACTTCAAACTCTTTGCAATTTTTCTCTGAGAAACTCCTTTCTGATATTGCTCCACTATTTTTGGCCGCAGCATTGGGGGAATTGGTGATCCTCTGCCCATCTTGACTTCTGAGAGACACTGCCACTCTGAGAGGCTCTTTTTATACCCAATCATGTTGCCAATTGACCTAATAAGTTGCAAATTGGTCCTCCAGCTGTTCCTTATATGTACATTTAACTTTTCCGGCCTCTTATTGCTACCTGTCCCAACTTTTTTGGAATGTGTAGCTCTCATGAAATCCAAAATGAGCCAATATTTGGCATGACATTTCAAAATGTCTCACTTTCAACATTTGATATGTTATCTATATTCTATTGTGAATAAAATATAAGTTTATGAGATTTGTAAATTATTGCATTCCTTTTTTATTCACAATTTGTACAGTGTCCCAACATTTTTGGAATCGGGTTTCTATCTATCTATCTATCTATCTATCTATCTATCTATCTATCTATCTATCTATCTATCTATCTATCTATCTATCTATATATCATTCTATTGTTCTATCTATCATTCTAACGTTCTATTATGGTTTGCCTCGCAGTGTGGGTGTGTTGCAAGACAAAATATTTGTTTCTTCTCCACCCACTCAAGGTCACACACACACACCCATTTCCACTCCCAGCCCCTCACTCACACACACACACACTCATACAAACCTGTTCTGATCAGGATTATGGAACACCTGCATGTGTGAGAGGCGGAGACAGAGTGTGTGTGTGTGTGTGTGAGAGAGAGAGACAGAGAGAGAGAGATAAAGAAGTTCAAGGTAAAGTGACTTTCATTTAAATGGTAATATATTAAAATAATCAAATGAAAATGTCATTCCAAACATATTTGAAATATAATTTCCAGCACAAAATAAATAGTGATTGGAGATGTGGTGGAATTGGATGTCTATTGTCAGACGAATTAAATAAACTATAAGAAAGAGTTTATTTTAGTCCACATGAATGAAAGTGCACATTGTTGAAGAAACACCCAGTTTGACAATGGAGTCGCTTTTAACCACATTAATAATTCTGCTTGTATCTTGGGAATGATGGACAATAGAGTGACAGAGAAGGAAGCGAGTTTAACAAGAGTATCAGGTGAAGCGTAACATGATCACTTTTGGCTTTTGAGAACAAAACACACACACACAGTGCCTCTCTCTCGCTTTTCCCCAGAATATCTGAGCGTTTCTCATCAGGAGGGTCTTTCTGACTCACTTCCTGCTTAAAAAGCACAACTGCATCCTGAGGTTCCTCCAATCACTCATTCATTCATTCACACTGCCCTCAGTACAATGAACTTACTGAACTTAAGAGGATATTCCCCAGACAGACAATAATAAACATCTGCCCAGCTAACAAAAATATGTTCTATGAATGTTTCTAAATGTTTTAAAAACGTTCTTTCTTGGTTATGCATACGTTAAGGAAACATTCCATTTTATCATTCTTCAAACATTAAGGGAACGTTACTTTTGAATGTTCTCTGAACCTGTATGAGCAAGTAGAAATTACTAAACAAAACTCATTAAAATAGCCTTTTCTTTTCTTTATATGTCTGTATTGCTGAGCATTTGATTTTCAGTAAGTGACGCAGTTGCTTTCCATGTCGCTCATTTGTTTGGTGTGAACCACTGTAAGGGTGTGTGATTGTAGTAAGTTGCCAAATATGTCAGTTTCGATTGTGCCTATTTGCATTTTAGATCAGACACTCTGGCATTGTCTCCTAAAACAGCATATTCCAGTCTAGACATATTTAACAGATATTTCCATGTGTTTTAGAAAACGTTGATGGTAACTCTTTTATGAAAATGATAGATAATCAGAGTTTATAAATAATTTAAGTCCCCCTGTAGTCAATAATTTTATCCCTTAAAATCCATCTTTGATCACCAAAATTACATATTTTCCTGTGGAAAAAATTTCTTCATGACTTAAAATAGCTTGAATGTAACTCTACACCAATGCAATGATGTCATTTTTGTTGCGTGCACCCAAACAAACTTGTGGACGCATCGATCAGGCTTCAGATAGTATGGCATTACTGAACTGTGTTCTCTGTTTTGGCGAGTATCCTCCTAACAGTCTTAACTAAGTTCAAATAAAAAGTCTTAATAAACTTAAAAAGTTGGGAGAAAATCTGGTGCATGTCTGATCCATGCATTTGGTCTTAAAGTGACAGTAGCTGAATACCTTGTGCCATTAATGCTGAGTAAAGAACAACAACAACAAAAACTGCTCAAATCTGCTCTTGACTTAAAAACTTCTTTAGCTTTAATGGGATTAATATACAGTATTCAATACTTGAAGTGCATCACAAATGTTAATCATAGTTTATATCTTATCATTTTTCGCAATTCCGATCTATCCAATCTCACAATTCCGACTTTTTTCTCACAATTCTGAGTTTATATCTCACAATTCTGACTTTTTTTCCCCACAATTCCGAATTTATATCTCACAATTCTGACATTTTTCTCACAATTCTGACTTTATACCTCACAATTCCGAATTTTTTTCTCGCAATTCCAAGCTTTATCTCACAATTCCGACTTTTTTCTCCAACATTTTTTCTCACAATTCCGAGTTTTTTTCTCGCAATTCCAAATTTATATCTCACAATTCTGACTTTTGTCTCACAATTCCAAGCTTTATCTCACAATTCCAACATTTTTTCTCACAATTCCGAATTTATACCTCACAATTCTAACTTTTGTGTCACAATTCCAAGCTTTATCTCACAATTCCAACTTTTTTTCTTGCAATTCCGAGTTTCTATCTCACAATTTCAACTTTTTTTCTTGCAATTCCGAGTTTATATCTCACAATTACGACTTTTTTTCTCACAATTCCGAATTTATATCTCACAATTCTGACTTTTGTCTCACAATTCCAAGCTTTATCTCACAATTCCAACATTTTTTCTCACAATTCCGAGTTTGTATCTCACAATTCCGACTTTTTTTCTCACAATTCCGAATTTATACCTCACAATTCTGACTTTTGTGTCACAATTCCAAGCTTTATCTCACAATTTCAACTTTTTTCTCACAGTTCCAAATTTATATCTCACAATTCCAACTGTTTTCTCACAATTCCGAGTTTTTTCTTGCAATTCCAAGCTTTATCTCACAATTCCAAATTTATCTCACAATTCCCACTTTTTTCTCACAATTCCGAATTTATACCTCACAATTCCAAGTTTTTTCTTGCAATTCCAAGCTTTATCTCACAATTCTGACTTTTTTCTTGCAATTCCGTGCTTTATCTCACAATTCCGTCTTTTATTGTTGACAGGTTTTATTGTGACAGATTGCACTTATATTGCTGCCTATGAGTGATCTGTCACATAATGAACATGAACATCCTGCACTGTCTGAGAATCTGCCATTGAGATGAATGGGATGAAGAATTGAGATGAAAACAGCCTCTCTCAGGTATTACACATCTCTGGTCATGACACAGAAGACATGAACACAATACCATTGCATAATGTTTTGAGAAAAGATGCCTAATCTATTATGTGGGTTTTTAATGAAGACTAAATTATTTGAAATTTAAATAACGTTACTAAAAACAGTAAATGACATGAAGACAAGCTCTCGTCTTGAGTCATTATAACCCTGTCGAGACTCATCATGAGTTTACTCATCTCAATAGAAGGGATTTATAACAAGCATCACTGATTCAAAATTTCTCGTAGGGCAGTTTGTTAGTCATATAATTGTTGAGATGATTCCAGCAGTAAGTCTCATGCCCAACAGCTACATAATAACATGCAACTCACAGAAACATGTTTGGGTCATAGTTCACCTCAAAATCAAAAGAAACGTACTTTGCATGAAGGAAATTTTTTGCATTTTGTCATTATTGTAATCCTAATTTAGCATATTTCTTCCTAACTTCTCTTTGTTTTGTGTATTTTACCATTAGAATGAAATATGGAATAATTTGCATTAGTTTAATTTAAAGGCATTTTAGGCAACAAATATTATAATCCATACATATTTCATGCATTAAGTTGTTTATTTATTGCATTGCAGTAATGAGATTCAGATTCTTTTATTTTTTGCTAAATATAATTGTTTTCTCTTGGTTTTGCAGTGAAATATGACCCGGACATTTTCTCAACAGGTTTTCTGAAATTCACTGTATGTGAACCAAAATCAGCAGAGTTGCAGAAAGTGCGTCTGTTAGGCCACGTTCTGATCATCTCCACCCTCGCTAGAGGCGACACGGAAAAAAGACTGAACATGTTTGCATGTGTAAGTGTGTGTGAAAGACAGCCTCATTTCTGCCGCTCTGGGAAAATTAGAGTGACATCTGAAAACATGGAACATGATGGAACCCTTAAAAAGTTCTGTACTGTATATGAAGCACCTGACGGAACTGTTAAGGGTTCTATGTAGAACCTTTTCTTCTAAGAGTGTAGAGAAGACAGGGATTTTAGACAGCAGAAACATCTGAAAAGCAGGAGACTTCAGTAAAGTCATTGCTCACTAGGAGAACAGTTGAAAAGATGAAGAAATCCCATTTGCAGCTTCCTATCTTATGCAATAATGATGTGCTTTTCTTGGTGAGAAAGTGTTTTCACAAATGCTTCTGATTATATGTTTGGTGACAGTCAGAGGTTTGCTGAGATGGAATGCGTGTCAGGCTGAGACATGCAGTAAAAACCTCAGAAATGCGCCCAGAGCATTGATTAACCAATTGAATCTGACAGGCAGAAACTTTCTCTCTCTCTGTCTCTCCTGTCACAGAGAGAGTGACCGTATGCGCGGTCAGATGCGCTCATTCACACGTCCTGGTGTGAAATACTGCGACTGCATGTCTGAGCTAACACGCCATTCACACCCACAGAAACACCAGCGCTCTGATGGCATTATTAAAGCCAACGTGAAACGGCGTCCAGAACACATTTTACTTCAGTAATGTGATGCATATTGAGTCTCAGAGGCGAAGTTATTATATTTTGATTACCTAAGCAATCCTTTTCTTCTTGGGAATAACATGCACTGATGAAGCTTTGCACACTAAGACAAGGAGCATGCATTAAGAAAGAAAATCATTTAAAACGTGTCCGTAAAAAAGGTAGTTGCGACATTTTATCCCTTTTATTCACCCAATTTTAAGTTTATATCTCACAATTCTGACTTTTTTCTGTGCAATTCTGAGAAAAATTCAGAATTCCAAGATATAATCTTAGAATTGCAAGATATAAAAGTTTATTAAAAAGTTGAAAGTTTATCTCACAATTCCGACTTTTTTCTTGCAATTCCGAGATTCTAACAATTCCTACTTTTTTCTCACAATTCCAAGTTTATATCTCACAATTCCGAACTTTTTTTTTCACAATTGCAAGTTTATTTCTCACAATTCCGACTTTTTTCTCACAATTCCAAGTTTATTTCTCACAATTCCAAGTTTATTTCTCACAATTCCGACTTTTTTCTCACAATTCCAAGTTTATTTCTCACAATTCCAAGTTTATTTCTCACAATTCTGACTTTTTTCTCACAATTGCAAGTTTATATCTCCCAATTCCGACTTTTTTCTCACAGTTCCAAGTTTATATCTCACAATTCTGACTTTTTTCTCACAATTCCAAGTTTATTTCTCACAATTCCAAGTTTATATCTCACAATTCCAAGTTTATTTCTCACAATTCCAAGTTTATATCTCACAATTCCGACTTTTTTCTCACAATTCCAAGTTTATATCTCACAATTCCGAACTTTTTTTTTTCACAATTGCAAGTTTATTTCTCACAATTCCGACTTTTTTCTCACAATTCCAAGTTTATTTCTCACAATTCCAAGTTTATTTCTCACAATTCCGACTTTTTTCTCACAATTCCAAGTTTATTTCTCACAATTCCAAGTTTATTTCTCACAATTCCAAGTTTATTTCTCACAATTCCGACTTTTTTCTCACAATTCCAAGTTTATTTCTCACAATTCCAAGTTTATTTCTCACAATTCTGACTTTTTTCTCACAATTGCAAGTTTATATCTCCCAATTCCGACTTTTTTCTCACAATTCCAAGTTTATTTCTCACAATTCCGACTTTTTTCTCACAATTCCAAGTTTATTTCTCACAATTCCGACTTTTTTCTCACAATTCCAAGTTTATTTCTCACAATTCCAAGTTTATATCTCCCAATTCCGACTTTTTTCTCACAGTTCCAAGTTTATATCTCACAATTCTGACTTTTTTCTCACAATTCCAAGGTTATTTCTCCCAATTCCGATTTTTTTCTCACGATTCCAAGTTTATATCTCAGAATTCTGACTTTTTCTCACAATTCCAAGTTTATTTCTCCCAATTCCAACTTTTTCCTCACAATTCCAAGTTTATATCTCAGAATTCTGACTTTTTTCTCACAATTCCAAGTTTATTTCTCCCAATTCCAACTTTTTTCTCACAATTCCAAGTTTATATCTCACAATTCTGACTTTTTTCCTCGCAAGTCTGAAAAAGTCAGAACTCCAATTAGAATGTCAAGATATAAAAGTTTATTTAAAAAGTCAAAAGTTTATTTCTCACAATTCAGACTTTTATAAAATTCTGAATTGTAAGATATAAACTCACAATTGTGAGAAAAAAAGTCAGAATTGCAAGATGTGAACTCAAAATTCCAAAACAAATTCTAAATTGTGAGATGCAAACTCAGAATTTGGAGGGGGAAAAAAGTCAGAATTGTGAGATGTAATCTTGCATTTGTGAGAAAAAGTCAGAAATGTGAGAAAAAGAGGCGTGTACATGAGGAAAGACCCTAAAGCAGCACACGGAGATTCTGCATTTACTACAGCAATGATCTCTGAGTTCAGGAGAAAGTCGAAAGCCACAACACACCCCACCCATACACACAACTAAAACTGCACTCTAATCATTTCAGAAATGATGGCATGCATTGATAGTTGGAGTTTAATGTGCATGCATTATACCGTGTCCTGTGTCAACCTGTTTGATTTCTGACATACCAGTGCACCGCTTCTTTAATCAGGTGCCAAGGGCGATTGAAGCTTGGAGAAGCGTAATGACAGAAAATGTCTTCAGGGGTTTTTAGGAGAAAGACTCGTCTTTCCTGTAGACCCAGAACCATCAGTGATGGCAAACACATGTGAATGATCTCAGCTTGGACTTTTAATTTCATGAGCATTACATTTTCATATGTAAATACATAAAGGGAAAGTGTTTTAAAACATTTCACCATTTTGTGCACAGTACATTTCAAGTTACTACAATGAAAAACTGAAGTTCAGTTGCACCTAAACGGACATGGGGATGGAAAATATATATATCAATGCTTTTAATGCATTTAAATCATCATGCAAATGCATTTCTGACAGTACACATATGCTCTCGGAGGTCATAAATCTGCATGCGCGATAATTGGAAACAAGTATGTTGTTTAAAATAGTTTTTAAACATGTCATAATGCTGAATGTAATTGTGAACTTCCCTCAACAGTGCACAGAGAGACGCCTCCAGGCGCGTGAGGGTGTGTTCAGATGGAGGTCTGTGGGAGTGACTTCGGATCAGTGAACTGCGGCTCTTCCTAGTGGAGTTGCGCTCGGAGCTCTTCACGGCTGCTTCATCTGGAGCTGCGCATCTGACCTCAGGTTCACTTTTAAAACTCCGCCATTTTAAGTGAAGCTCGGGCGCAGTCATGAGCATGTACGGGTCGCAGCGCGGGCTCAGCATGATGGGACGCCGCTCCGGGTCGCGCAGCGAGCTCAACGCCGCGGCTCCGTACGCGCGCAGTGAGGTGGTGGTGCAGCGGGGGAATAATGGCTTCACTCAGGAGTACGTGGAGGGATACAACCAAAGCTTCTCCAGAGGCTCTATGAGCGCGGGACAAGTGTGAGTAAACACCTGTTACTTGCGTTTTTAGTGGCTTTTTATACACTTTTTAACACTGCAAGTTCGTGCGTTTAATATGAACGTGTTATTATTTTATGCATTAATTCACCTACATAATAAATAAAATTAGATTAAACGTTTGCATTAACATGCACTATATATGCAAAAAGTTTCGAATTTGTTTTTGTTTGCGGAAGTTTCAGTTTATACAGAATAAAATAAATGCTTCAAAAGTACACATAATTTATTAAAATAAACCATATTCAAATATTTTTTATTTGATTTAATTTTATCTGGTGCATTATTTTACACTAATGTCTTGAGTAGGCGTTCTGAGTTCTTCTAAAACATGTGATACAAAGTTGAAACAAAATGGAATGTTTTGGAGCAAAAAATTAGGCGTGTAAACAAATAGAATAGAAACAAATAGAAACCAGAAAAATGTTAGTATTCAGTCTTCAGACATGGGCTATTTAAGAAAAATTAAATCTAATACAAAATGGTAGATAATTCAAAATAATTTTAAAAATAATAATGCAAGTTTATATCAGAGTTTATATTTTACAGTTCTGAGTTTATATCTCACAATTCTGACATTTTTTCTCAAAATTCCAAGTTTCTATCTCACTATTCCGAGTTTATATCTCATAATTCCGACTTTTTTCTCAAAATTCCAAGTTTCTATCTCACTATTCCGAGTTTATATCTCACAATTCCGACTTTTTTCTCAAAATTCCAAGTTTCTATCTCACTATTCCGAGTTTATATCTCATAATTCCGACTTTTTTCTTGCAATTCCAAGTTTATATCTCACAATTCTGACTTTTTTCTCGCAATTCCAAGTTTATATCTTACAATTCTGACTTTTTTCTCACAATTCCGAGTTAATGTCTCACAATTCCGAGTTTATATCTCACAATTATGACTTTTTTTTCACAATTCTGAGTTTATATCTTACAATTCTGACTTTTTTTCACAATTCCAAGGCTCGGGTCAGTGTTCAGACATGGTCTATTTAAGAAAAATTAAATCTAATACAAAGTGGTAAACTTTTAGATCATTCAAAATAATTTTTAAAATGATAATGCAAAAAGATTAAAAATGTTGAAAGAGATGTATTTAACAGAACTACGCTCTAAAAAAAAAATGCTGGGTTAAAAATAACCCAAATTGGGTTAAATATGGACAAACCCAGCGATTGGGTTGTTTTGACCCAGCGGTTGGGTTAAATGTTAACCTGCTGGCTAGTTTTATTTAACTCAACTATTGTTTGAAAATTACTATATTGCTCGCTTGAAATGAACCTAAAATAGGTAACATTTATTTAATAAGTTTTTATAACTAAATAGTAAACATTTATCAAATTGCTTATTAACAAATGTTCACCTTCTGATTATTATTGTTTCCTCTAGTAATCATGTGTCTGATTTTTAATTTCCAACCTATTTTGGGTTCATTTTAAGCCAGACATAAAGTCATTTTTAAACAGAAGTTGAGTTATATAAAACTGACCAGCAGGTTGGTCAAACATTTAACCCAGTCGCTGGGTTTGACCATATTTAACCCAACTAGGGTTGTTTTTTAACCCAGCATTTTAATAAAAACAGCGATGGAGTAAAACCTAAGTGAAGTACATCTGTTGAAGTGAAACGGTATCATAAATCAGCAGAGGTTCAAAGGTTATATAAGTACATCAAAGGCGCTCATATCTCCCAGAACGAGAGTATATGAAGCTGGGAGTTTCTGAAGTGTGCTTGTGTAAATGTAGGCCTCTGCTGCAGGTGGATCGGCCTCTTCGGTAACACAATCCCTGCTGATACTGTGTAGCTTCTTTGTTTTCGTTTCTGCATGAGTTTACAGGTCACTTTCAGACTCACACTTGTCGTGCAAAGCTTCCTGTAAACCTACATTGCACAGTAATTGCAGGATCCTGTGGGAAAGGCAATGGCTGGCGTATCCAAGCGCTGCGCAGTAGTTCATGAGTCATCTGGCAGCTACTGGTCATAAACATGAATAACGACTCTGTTGTGCATTCATATGCATATTCTCCATTCAAATGAGACGCATCTCAGCTCTTCAGAAGTGTCTGGTTTCTATTTGTTTACTTGCCTAATTTTATTCGTTGAATGTTTTGTACCACAACATTCCATTTGGTTTTATCTTTGTATCACATGTTTTAGAACTTAGAACGCCTAGTCAAGATATGAATGCAGAATAATGCACCAGATAAAATTAAATCAAATAAAAAAAAAATATTTTAAGATGGTTTATTTTAATAATTTATTTAAGAATGTATTATACTGAACTGTATCATAAATAATGCATTAAAAAACTTTAATTTTCAACAATAGGCTATGCTTTAAAAATGTAATATATATTATAATATATAATATATTAAATATTTAAATACATTTTAATTATTCAATATATAAAATATATAATATTTAATATATTTTAATATATAATATACATAATTTTGTATTTGTTTTACATTTTTAAAGCTGCTTTTTAATTTTATGCATAAATATTATATAATAATAATATAATTATATACTTATTTTATAATTTATATAATTATATAGTAATTTGTTTTTTATTTATTTATTATAATATAGTAAATATTATATTTTAATTATACATGTAATTTCATTTCAATATATATTTTTTAAAATATATCATATTTTAATATATATGATGTGTATATATAATTTTGTACTTATTTTACATTTTTAAAGCTGCTTTTTAACTTTTCAATTTTATGCATGCACTCTAAAATGTTTGGGTCAACCCAAATTTGGGTCAAATATTGACAAACTCAACCATTGGGTTAAAAATTGTATATAAAAATGTAACCCAATGGTTGGGTTTATCCATATTTGACCCAAATTTGGGTTGAAACAACCTAGCATTTTTAGTGTATTGTTGAAAGGTTAAAAGCATTTGTATATTTTTCTAACAGGATCTGATGTGCTTGATTGCTTTGTTTGCACAGCATTAAACTGTCCTTATCTACAGATAATATTTATTGAATAAGTGATCTATAAAACTATCATTTTCAGCTGGAAACATACATGTATAACCTGTAATATAATAAAACCTGACAAATATTACTCTAAATAGAAAGTATTGGAAGCAAAACAGCCGTGTTTTCAGTATTGGAGAGATTTATGAGATGCGTCAGATTCATTAATACGGGTTTTTTTTTGACCTGCTCCGGCTGGTTGGGCGTCTCTGTGTCGGTGGTCGACTGAGAGATTCTGCAGGGCAGTAGAGGAATGCATCGCCGTAAATCAGTGAAGAACAAGCTGCTCATAAACCACAATGAATCAGTCAGTGTTGAGAAGGGCTTTTGAAAGCGTTTACTCCAGAAATATTGCAGGATCAGCAGTGAAAAGCCCATTTATAAATCTCTGTATTGCTTGTAGATACCGATAATTGCATTTACATACAGTACTGGTCAAAACTTTGGAATAAATAAGATTTCTGCTTTTATTTGATGCAGTAAAAACTGTAAAAAATTGCAATATAATATTACAATTGAAAAGAACTGTTTTCAATTTGAATGCATTTTAAAATATAATTCATTCCTGTGATGCAAAGCTGATTTTTTGTTTTTTTTCTCCCACCAGGCCTACCATGCCGTCTATGCCGTCTATGCAGCAGCGGATATTGTTTCTACAGACCCAGTGTCAGGATTACCTGGACAAGGCAGCATCAATATTTACGTCTGTGAGTAGCTTATATGTTCACGCACACACAGTTTTGTGGATTCAGGCCTTTGTCAAGAGATCATAAATGTGCTGTACAGCTCGTGAGAATCACATGAGTGTGTTTAATGCATTCACCCACACACATAATTAACATTTCTTAGACAATAAAACACTCCCGTTCCTCATCTGGCATTCTGGAAAAATGAAAGTGAAACATATGTTTAGTGCATGTGCTAACATAATAGTTTATTTTTAGTTCCTTACTTTCACATATTAAAGTGATTATTTATATATATATATATATTTCACAAAAAAATTAAATTATCCTTATTTACTTATTTAAAAAAATAGCATGAATAAAAGTATGAAAAAGTTATGTAAGTTTAAATTTTTTGTAAATCAAATGTATTGTAGTAAACATTTTTATTTCATATAAAATTTATATTTTATCAAATATATTGTACTTTAAAATTGATATCAAATGAAAGCCATATGTCTAACCAAGTTGTGTTTCAAATTTGAAGTTGATATCACAAAAATTAAAGTTCCCATGAGACGCTATACCAAAAATAGCCACCGGGTGTCACCAACATTCTATTGAATTTTTTTCTCTTTGTTACAAATTGATACATTTCTGTCCAAATTTCACTTCTATCATAAAACACTAGCAAATATGGAACCGTGAGACTCCGGCGATATGTCAATATATCAAGTTTAGAAAAGGTTTTGACTATAAAGTAGCTAAAATAAATATTGTAATATGAAACCTGACACCACCCACTAGGGGAGGAGCTTGCTAAAAGAAATTAAAGTACCATTTTTCATGGTAAATCAATTTCCGATTTCAAAACGGTTTTCACAGGCTGAATCTTGAGTTCGTAAGCTTTCGAATGATACCTAATTTAATATGTGATATGAAAAAAAGGCAATAACCAAGCGACACTTAAGGGGTTAATATCTTAGGTACGTAAATGTATCTTGATTTAAGAATGTTTAGATATTTGTGCGGTGACTATGTAAAAGAGCAGCGTGAACATTCTTCAAAATATCTTCTTTTGCGTCTTACATGTTTGGAACGACATGAGGATGAATAAACTCTTTGCACACAATAATCGCATCTTTAGGTGTTCAGTTTGTTACAGATAACCACATAAATTAATATGCATTGAACTGCATCTTCTGCTTTGTTTTCATAATAAATCTCTACTTTCTTTAATGTTGCTGTTTGAGCATGAGCTCAAAACACTGAACTGAGTTTACAGATTTAAGTTTTGTTTGTTCTGTAGTTCAGATTGCCACTCGGCAGGGTGACTGTGTGGATTTGTTGATCCTGGACTTTTCTGACGGCTGGTTTCTATTGTTCTCGGTGTGTGTGTGTGTGTGTGCGTGTGTTTGCGCTGCAGGGCGGAGATGCCAACGCTTTCATGGAAGCTCAAAGTTGTCTGGTGTCCGCTGCTGATAACACTGACCAGCTCAGAAGCTTTGCCATGGAGCTGAACCAGCAGAACCTGCCGTCTGACGGTGTGGTGCGGAGGTGAGACACGCGCAAGCATGCATTTACATGTTGTGGTTGCAACTTCCCATTAACCTCATAGCAACAAAACAGAACACCTTCGCAGAGTTTTGCACCAATCACGTTGTGCCGTTTTGCCAAAATATTTAGTGCTGAGAGGACAGGAAATGATGTGGAGTAGGTATGGGGAGGGGCTTCAGGTACTAGGCCACACCCATTTAGAAGTAAAAAGAAGTAATTTCTGTTGGCACCAAGTGGAATTGCGAAATAATAAAGTTAAGAGGGTCATTGATTGAAGTTTTTTTTAAAACATAATGGAGATATAATTAATTTTAACGTTTTATTAAGTGTTAACAATGAGATTATGTGGTTTTTATAATCAATTAACTCTGCTTTTGTAATTTTTTTTACTAGAAAAAGCCCAAAAAAGTAATTCGGTTTAACCAAATGACACTTTTGGTTACACCGAATGATGATCTTGTCAAACAATGCTAACAGACTGATATCTAGTAAGCAAATATTTTATAAGTTTTTACAATAATACAACGTTTTTCATGTTTTATAGCGGTTGCACCGAATGACGTATGAATGCGTATGATCAAGTGAAAACATGAATTTATCAAATAGTTTAGAGAGAGTTAGTTGATTTGCTTCATGACCATGTGGTCCTGAATGATGTCACATTATATTGACCACATGACTTGATCCAAAATGTTCCCTTTATATCAGTTACTCCGAATGACATCAATGAAATTCATTTTTCCGGACATTCTTTCTCATAACAAAGCAACGACTTCTACACATAATTTTAATACCATTTTGCACTATGTTGATATATGATGATATAAAATCATGCCAGAATAAAAATATATACATTTATTACATTTTAAGATTAGAATAATCACAAATAAACGGTTTGACGGTTAAACCGAATGACCTTATGACGCTTCAAAATCTTTAAAATACCTTTATATGTAGCAAAATATAATTAAAACCTTTTGGATTCAATAAAAGAGATCTAGTTGTACTACATTACATACTTTGGATATCATATCTTTGTTTTTTATTATTATTATTAAGGCCTTTGAACAAAAAAATGACCCGTAATGTCAGTGACCCAAATTCTTTAAAACGGCTACACAGTATCTTCCCTAGTTCCCTAGATGTGTTGTTATATGTACACTACTGTTTAAATGTTTGGGGTCAGCAAGATTTTTTTTTATGTAGAAAAGAAATTAATACTTTTATTCAGCAAAAATGCATTAATTTTAACTAAAGAGAGAGTAAAGATGTTACAATTTTAATTTCAAATAAATGCTGTTCTTTCTATTCATCAAAGAATCCTAAAAAATAAAATGTATGATGGTTTTCATAAAAATATGTTTTCAATCATAAATGTTTCTTGAGCAGCAAATCATCATATCAGAATGATTTCTGAAGGATCATGTGACTCTGAAGACTGGAGTAACGATGCTGAAAATTCAGCTTTGATCACAGAAATAAATTACACTTTACTATATATTCACATAGAAAACAGCTGATTTACATTGTAAAAATATTTCACAATTTCTACTGTATTTTTGATCAAATAAATAAAGCCTTGTGAGCAGAAGAGACGCCCCCAGTCTTTGAAACAGTGTATGCAATTCATGAATCAGTATGTTTCTGCACTTTAGTTTCTTATCTATGCTCACTTCCAGTGTAACCTTATATTCTCTCTCTCTCTCTCTCTCTCTGTCTGTGCACAGTGTGAATCTGTTTTCTGAGCAGATAAGAGATCTCAGCATGGCTCTGAACGGCCCTCCGCAGCAGAAGTGGGGCAGCAGGACGATCCGGCGCACCATGAGCCGTGAAGAACCCAACCGCTTCTTCACCGAAGCCATGGCCTGGATCACGCAGCAGAGGGTACGTGACATGCACACCTTAGGACCTTATGAAAGTGTCATGGGGACTTAAAAAATGTTTTTTTTTTTCTCAATGCAAGACCTGAAAAGTTTAACGTGTCAAGCAGGACTGGTGATTTTTGCAGGCGATTATAATTATGCACTATTGTGAATGTTGCAATGATTTTAATGTAGTTTATATGTGTTATTTAATATAAACATCATCAAAAGACTTAAATATATGGAGATGTATCATTTTTTTAGCCATATCAGCTGGCTGTAGCATCAATATTTCTGTCATTATTGAAAGCAAAAATGCTGAAATATAAATGTAAAATAAATAAATAAATAAATAAATATATATAATTTTTTTAGTATATAAAATAGAACTAAATATATAAAAACAAAATAGATATAAAATAAGAAAAAATATAATATCATGAATAAAAAATATAATAATTAAAAAAATGAAATTGCACTGTAACGTTTAAAATATTTTTTTTCCCAATGTTAAACATCATCAAAAGACTGAAATATATTGAGATTAATTATTTTTAGCCATATCAGCTGGCTGTAGCATCAATATTTCTGTCATTATTGAAAGCAAAAATGCTGAAATATATATATATATATATTTCTGTTTTTACTATATAAAAAAAATAGAACTAAATATATATATATATATATATATATATATATATATATATATATATATATATATATATAAAATAAAAAAAATAGATATAAAAATATAGATATAAAATAAGAAAAAAATATAATATAATAAATAAATACAGTAAAAATTGTGAAATATTATTACAATGTAAATCAGCTGTTTCCTATGTGAATATATAGTAAAATGTAATTTATTCCTGTGATCAAAGCTGAATTTTCAGCATCATTACTCCAGTCTTCAGTGTCACATGATCCTTCAGAAATCATTCTAATATGATGATTTGCTGCTCAAGAAACATTTATGATTATTATCAATGTTGAAAACAGTCATATTTTTGTGGAAACTGTGAAACATTTTATTTTTCAGGATTCTTTGATGAATAGAAAGTTAAAAAACATTATAAATGTCTTTACTGTCACTTTTGATCAATTTAATGCATCCTTGCTGAATAAAAGTATGCATTTCTTTTGAACGGTAGTATATCTGATGTTTAACATACAGGTATGTTAAGCAGAATTCTCATCCAATGAGATCTTAGTGTGGGCGGAGCTTCTCAGCATTATGTGACAGAAATAGACATCAACTTAAGATAGCAGTTATCATGCTGCTCTGTTCCTATAGGACACGGGCTGAAGTGATTTCCAGGACAGACAGAGCAAGAGAAAATGAAAGAAAAACCCTGAACAGATGAAATGAAGCTCAGCGAGATTAGAGCGCGGCGTCCTGCCAAAGTACACAAACCTTCTCTGCCTCTCGCTCGCCCACAGAAACACTGTTTTGCAGACTCAGACTATTACTGTCTGACTCTCTCCCATGAGTCCTAAAACCCCAGAATTCCTCAGACTCCCGCAGGGGTCAATAACACGACGCTCACGGCAGATACGACACTCCCTCCTGTCAGTGAGGTCAGAGTTAATGAAAAACAGACGTCTGCTGAAGAGCCCAAACGCTCTTTTTGAGAAGGCCGGAGAAAAAGAATAATGAATATTAAGCAGAAAACAACAATCTTTATAATTGGAGTGATTTAGTTTTGATGCATGATTTATTGTCGGTTGTAATTGGATTTTAACAATCCTCATCATGCATTTCTTTGCCCAGTTTCAACTAGATATAAATGTACAGATATAAAGTGTGAAATGCTGCTTGTTTAACATGTGCACGTGTGTTTGTGAGCAGCGGCTGATCGAGACGTCCTCGTGGGGAGATGATTTAGCGGCCGTCGAACAGCAGATAGCCAATCACAGCACGTTTCACAGCTCCATCCAGAGAAGTGTGGAGATGGATCGAGCCCGAACGGAGATGGTGAGTTCATGAGAAAACACAGACTCCATCTTTTCAACTGTGCATTATTTTGTTTTTATGCCTGCTTTCCTTTTAAACATGTAAAATTTAAGATTAGAGCTTAAAGTGATATTTATTACTGTTCATGATCAGAATCAGATCATATTCTAATCACTAGAGAAAAATAAGAAATAATATTGTACAAAAAGAAAATATATATATATATATATATATATATATATATATATGAGCAATATCACACTCGTAGCGGTACGTTATGGCTGTATATCAGCACGGCTACTCATGTGATATTGCGGTTATACAACAGTTCGACGACACAAGTGTGTAAATAAATAAGAAACAACAACCCTCTTTTAAAAACCCTCTTTTGTGAGGAACTACTTCCTTCCGCCACGGATTCAAATCTCAAGTTGACAGTTTAACAGCCTTCGTTACTAATTCTAAAACGTCACTTTAGAACTTTAGAATGTTGAGTCGCTTCATTTAAACTCACTGTAATATTAGAGTATTATGAGAGAGTGAGTGAGTGTATTACCTGCATCTAGATCTAATCTTCAGGTCAATCATATATTCATAATCACAAAATGTCTGCTCAGGAAAGCGATATCTTTGTCCTTTTAACATTTTAAGAGGATTTCCCATGACAGCGCTAGTCAATGCATTTGTCAGTTGCATCTCCTAAGATGTTGTTTAAAGTAAAAACAATGTCCTTGTTTCCTTGTTTCAGTCCATTTCAATATAAAAGTCTTTGTGACTGACTGACTCACTCATAAAGACAGTCTTTGCCGCCATCTAATGGTGTATTAATGTTACTTTCACTGAAGTTGAAATCACTCTCTCAATACCAAAAAAATTGGCATGTTATTTATATAAAATATTATTTACGGTACACAAAACTCGGTACGGTTTTCGGTACAGCAGGAGAGGAGAAAACTAAACATAAAATTGCTTTTTTTAAATAAACAGTGGTTTACTGAACAAATGTGTTTTTGTCTTTAAATATATTAAATTAAATTATAACTTAATTTTTTTATCCTTAAGAAACTTTATCTCTGCTAACGCTATAAACTCTGTAGGGAGCTCTTACTTGAACATTATGCTACTATAATATTAAATGTTAACTGAGCCCAAACTATTAGCCTAAATTCAATTGCTTTTTATTTTTAGATAAAATAATCAACACTCAAATAACAAATTGTATGCAAACATGTAAACTGCACCTAAGGCAGTTTTTGCATTAACTTCTAAATGTTTCTACTCCAATTCGTTGTTGAAATATAATCATTTCTACACAGTGGCTGTCATTTTCATGACAGATTTATTTAAACATGCATCAAATAGCCTAATCAGAACTTCACTAAAAGGTTAAGTAAAATATAATGATTATATAAGCTAATACAGTGCATATATTAAACGAAAGAATTCATTTCTCTAGCAAACTAACAAACTTTGGACACTGAAAGGCTTTTCTGAGGTAAATGCTACATGACATATTGTTCACAAGCTTTCATTTCCGCCGTTGAAACACTGAGCGATTGCATGAGATATGACCGTTTCAGTAAGTTGTACTGTATCTTTCAACATACCTTCAGATGTTCATGCATGTTTATTCTGTAGTTAGTATTAAAGAGGAAGAGATGATCACGTTCACTCGCCTGTACCTCTGTCACGCCGCATCAAAGAGCGTCAAAACGCCATTTTCTGTTTAAATTTCATGATTTCATGGACAGAATTTGAAGGATGACACATTGTTTCTTATCGAAAGTAACAAAACGCAGAGCTTATTGCGATTATTGGTGGTTATGCTACAATGTTGCAATGTAATGCTTCAGTACGCACACATGCACCGAGCTGAAATCCCTGTAACGAAACGGTTCGGTACGAATACGTGTACCGTTACACCCCTACTGAACACTAATATTTAAATGAACAACAATAGCCATTATAACCGTATAAGAAGTAAAATAGTAAATAAACACAAGTAAACAGTTCAGTTAAACGTACAAAAGCAGCGCTCTAGTTAGTACAGGATTTAATTTCAATGTAAATATAAAGTTATGAAACTTAATATAGCCCTTAAGCCAAATCTATTAGACCAAGACCAAAGATTGCCCGTTTGATATACCCAAAACGAATTATATCTCATGTTTAAACACGAGCCAGCAGAAAATACCCAAAGGACTGGCCGAGAGGAAGCTGTTCTCAGCGGGTACACGAGCTCTGAACGGTCGCTGATGGCCTGGAGCTCACATCTCTGAAAGCATCGAAACAAATTTTCACTATATGTTTACATATAAATCGCATATCTGAGGTCTAAACAACTATATTCTCGCCCAAAAAAAACTATATTCTGTTACAAAATCACAGTATTTTTTAAAATATTTTTGAAAAATGTCTTTTCTGCTCACCAAGGCTGCATTTATTAGATCAAAAATACAGTAAAAATTGTGAAATATTTTTACAATTGAAAACAGCTGTTTCTATGTGAATATATAGTAAAGTGTAATTTATTCCTGTGATCAAAGCTGAATTTTCAGCATGCACTTTGCCTTTGTTTGTGTGTAGCTGGCCAAAATGGGTCCAGAAGAGTCATTTCTCACAAATAATTTAAATTTCACATTGTATTAAAATAACTAAAACTGACATAAAAATTACTAAAAACTACTTGGGTCAAAAGTTAAGGATAAATTATTTGATTAAAAATACAGTAAAAATTGTGAAATATTTTTACTATTTAAAACAGCTGTTTCTATGTGAATATATAGTAAAGTGTAATTTATTCCTGTGATCAAAGCTGAATTTTCAGCATCATTACTCCAGTCTTCAGTGTCACATGATCCTTCAGAAATCATTCTAATATGATGATTTGATCATTAAAAAAAAAAAAATCACAATTATTCCAAACTTTTGACCAATAAAGATGACTTTATGACTTTAAATGAAAGTCTATGTACACCATGGCAACATCTGTTGTGTGTTTTCACTTCTAGATGCGAGGCCAGAACGCAGATGCAAACAAATCCTATCTCAACAAACTAGAGCAAGAATGGGAGAGTCTTCAGGTGAGACGTTCAGGATCATGTGCTGGCAACCAAACACAGCTGTATATATTACATGTGTGGGGAAGTTATTAGAGCATCATGTCTTGGTCTTCAGAAAACCTCGTACCAGCGGAGCGTTCAGCTGCAGGACCTGCACAACATCATCCAGGAGATTTCCAGTCAGATCATGTGGGTGAACGACCGAGAGGAGGAGGAGCTGGTGTTCGACTGGGGAGATAAAAACATAGACACGTACATCTTGCAAAAACAGGAGAGCTTCTCGGTAAGTTCATGACGGTTGATTATGTGTATAAAGTGTGTTTACAGTAATGCAAAAAAATACATTCTTAACAGTGGAGTCACAAAAATAATCTTAATTCAAAGGAAAAAACAAGATTATTTTTCTGACCATTCTGACAGATATTTTTTAAGCATAATTTCATTTTGATGCATTTTTAAATATATGTTTTATACATACACGTTGATGCATGTTTAAAATAATGTATAAAATGTGTGAATATTTTGTTTAATTTTGCACTTTCTCATTAACTAAAATGCCATTGATTCGTATCATGATTCGATATAGTTAACTAAAATTAAAACTGAAACTAAAATGTATTCATTACTTGAAATAAAATAAACATTAACTGAAATAAAATATAAAAAATGTAAACATTTTATTTCAGCTCTTTGCCAAGGGAACAGTTCTCATTTTCATTTAGTTAAACTTGATGTACTAAAATATCTAAAACTAATAATTAATAATAATTAATAAAAACTATAATAATTAATAAAAATTAAAAAAAACAAATTTATTAAAAATGACAAGCACACATCCAAATTACTAAAACTTTAAATAAAATTAAAATGAAAAAATAAAAATAGATTCAAAATATTAATAAAAAATATAATATCTTAGTGATACTAAAATTACACTGACTAGTATTCAATGCTGTTTTAGAAAAAAAAAAAAATATTCGATTAATGGGATAAAATGAAAATGATGAAATAAAATAAAATAGTATTCGATGAAATAGAAAAAAATAAAAATAATATTTGGTGAAATAGAATAAAATAAAATGAAAATGATGAAATAAAATAAAATAGTATTTGATGAAATAGAAAAAATAAAATAAAAATGATGAAATAAAACAAAATAGTATTCAATACTGTTTTAGAAAAAAATAAAATAATATTCGGTGAAATAGAATAAAATAAAATGAAAATGATGAAATAAAATAAAATAGTATTTGATGATATAGAAAAAAAATAAAATAAAAATGATAGTATTCGATGCAGTTTTAGCAACAAAAAAAATTCTGTATAAAGTTAAAAAAAATTATATATGAAAAAAAATGGACACAATTTTTGAGTAAATTTATAGGACATTTTTCGTCTAAAGAATAAAAACTATGACTAAAAACTTTGAAATTGAACACTGGATTTTAAAAATAAATGCACTTCCTTAACAGCAGGTTTGTTCTTTGCAATGAACAGAAGGTGCTGATTTGTATTTGTGTTGCGCCCTCTTGTGGACGGTTGATCAAAACATCTGGTGTTTATTTATTTGGTATTTGGAAATATTATTTTCAGTCGTGTTGACAGCCGTTCTCTGTTTCAGAAACTCATGAGTGAACTGGAGCAAAAGGAAATTGATCTGAACGTCCTGAAAGCGAAGGTGGACGCTGTTATGAAGAACAACCATCCCGCATCTGATAAGATCCAGGTGAGTGTGTGTCTGATGGTGTGTGTCGTGTTTTGACCCGTCCTGTGGTGTTTCTCGCTCAGTCTGATGTGTTTTCACAGGCCTACATGGAGACGCTGCAGACGCAGTGGAGCTGGCTGCTACAGATCACCAAATGCATCAACGTCCACCTGAAGGAAAACGCACGATACAGCCAGGTGAGATGAAGCTTTCCTCAGGCATTTGTACTGGAGTCTTGTGCATGCTGAACTAAGAGTAAAACTACACAAACTAAAAACATTAAAAAACTAAAACATTTTTGTTACTTGAAATAAAATAAATGTTAACTGAAATAAGATGAAATAAAATATTTAAAAAAAACGTATTTTATTTCACCTATCTGCCAAGGTAACATTTCTATTTCATTTATAATCAGTTTTATTTAGTTTAATTTGAAGTACTAAAATAACAACAAAATAATAAAAAAAAAACTATATAGACATTAAAAAACTAATAAAAATGTCAAAAGTCAAAACACAACAAAACTAAAAATTACATTGAAACAGAACTATGAAAATAAAAAAACAAATTCAAAATATTAATAAAAACATTCAACTTATTTTATTTATTTGATTGCCAAAGTAACATTTCTCATTTTTATTTAGTTTAAAGTGCTAAAATAGTTTAAAGTTTAGTTTGAAGTGCTAAAATAACTAAAACTGAAATATTAATACAAAAATATATTTTTTAAAAACTATTAAAAATGTCAAAACACAACAAAACTAAAAGTTTAAGAAAAATTACAATGAATCAAAAAATCTGAAAAAAAAAATCAAAATATTAAAAAAACCTTCAACTTATTTAATTTAATTGCCAAAGTAACATTTCTAATTTTATTTAGTTTAATTTGAAGTGCTAAAATAATTAAAACTGAAATATTAATACAAAAATATATTTTAAAAAACTATTAAAAATGTCAAAACACAACAAAACTAAAAATTTAAGAAAAATTACAAAAAAAATTACAAAAAATATGAAAAAAATTCAAAATATTAACTTATTTAATTTAATTTAATTACCAAAGTAACATTTCTAATTTTATTTAGTTTAATTTGAAGCGCTAAAATAACTAAAACTGAAATAAAAATTAATACAAAAATAGATATAAAATATAAAAAAAAAACTATTAAAAATATCAAAACACAACAAAACTAAAAGTTTAAGAATAATTATATTCAACAGAAAATTTTAAATGAAAAACTTTCAGCTAGTTGCCAAGAAACATTTTTTTTTTTTTATTTAGTTAAACTTGAAATACTGAAATAACTCAAACTAAAACTGAAATAAAAATTGATAAACTATAGACATATCAACAAAAAAACAACCTAATAAAAACGACAATAACACAACAAAACTAAAGCTTTAACAAAAATGTAAGTGAAAATAAAATTTTATTTAATTTAAACCAAAAATATTAAATTAAACGAATATCAAAATATTATTAATATTATTAATAATATTATTAATCTAATTAAAAAGGCAACAGTTTTTTATTTAGTTTAATTTGAAGTACTAAAAGTACTAAAGCAAAAACTGAAATAAAAAAACTGTATAGACAAAAACAAAACCTAATAAAAATGACAATAGCACAACAAATCTGAATCTAACAAAAATATGAAATTAAAACTAATTCAATAAAAAAACGAATAGTTTCTAAATACCACCTAAATAATAGAGATACTAAAATGCCTCCGCACAACTCTTTTCTGCAGTTCTTCAAGGAGACGACTGAAATGAACAGCAAACTGCAGAAAGAACACGACAGCATCCGCAAGAACTTCTCCTGCGATAAATCCACCGCCCTGCACAGCCTGCTGGAGCTCTTACAGGGCCTGGAGGTGACGCTTCATTCAGGTGTCCACGCGTCTGAGCGCTGCTGGAGTCATGCAGGGTTATAACTGTGTGTGTGTGTGTGTGTGTGTGTGTGTGTGTCAGAAAGAGCGTGAGCGTCTGATGGAGCAGAGAGAGATGGTGCAGCAGCTGGTGGTCAAATCCAAGAACATTATCAGACTGAAACCCAGAAACCCAGAGGAGAAGATCAGCGGTCAACATATACTCGTGCAGGCGCTGTGTGACTTCAGACAGGACGAGGTGACATTTAAATATATATATATATATATATATATATATATATATATATATATATATATATATACACTACCAATAAAAAGTTTGGAATCATTAAGATTAAAGAAGTCTCTTCTGTTCATCAAGGCTGCATTTATTTAATCAAAAATACAGTAAAAATTTGAAATATTATTACAATTTAAAATAACTATTTTCTGTGTGAATATATAGTAAAGTGTAATTTATTCCTGTGATCAAAGCTGAATTTATTTGATCAAAAATGCAGTAAAAATTTGAAATATTATTACAATTTAAAATAACTTATTTCTATGTAAAAATGTAGTAAAATATAATTTATTCCTGTAATCAAAGCTGAATTTATTTGATCAAAAATGCAGTAAAAATGATAAATATTTTTACAATTTAAAATAACTATTTTCTGTGTGAATATATAGTAAAGTGTAATTTATTCCTGTGATCAAAGCTGAATTTATTTGATCAAAAATGCAGTAAAAATTTGAAATATTATTACAATTTAAAATAACTTATTTCTATGTAAAAATGTAGTAAAATATAATTTATTCCTGTAATCAAAGCTGAATTTATTTGATCAAAAATACAGTAAAAATGAGAAATATTTTTACAATTTAAAATAACTATTTTCTATGTGAATATATAGTAAAGTGTAATTTATTCCTGTGATCAAAGCTGAATTTAAAGGATCATTAAAGGATCCTGAAAATAAAATCAATTTTCAACACTGATAATAATCAGAAATGTTTCTTGAGCAGCAAATCAGCATATTAGAATGATTTCTGAAGGATCATGTGACACTGAAGACTGGAGTAATGATGCGGAAAATTCAGCTTTGATCACAGGAATAAATTACACTTTACTATATATTCACATAGAAAACAGCTGATTTAAATTGGAATAAAATTTCACAATTTTTGATCAAATAAATGCAGCCTTAGTAAGCAGACGTCTTTCAAAAATATAATAATAATAATAAAAAAATCTTAATGATTCCAAACTTTTGAACACTCAGCAGAATAAATTTCTGTGTAAGTTCTTCATTGAGGCACAGTGTCGCCCCAGGCTGAAATAGAGAGCTGTTACGGTTGTGCATTTGTCATAGTGTGTCTGTTGTCATGTGGCGTCTGTAGAAGACGATCCGTAAGGGAGATGAAGGGATTCTGAAGGACAACTCGGAGCGAACCACATGGCTGGTGACAGGACCTGGAGGGATGGACATGCAGGTGCCTTCGGTCTGTCTGTTAACGCCGCCTCCCAATCCACTCGCCATCAACCTGGCCAACAAGTAAGACATAAACAATATTCTCTCTATCTACACATATGTATATACATGTGAGGATGTCTCATTTACATATCGTCATTAATATATAGGCTAATGATAATTACTATAGTACCTCAACTACAGCTGCACGATTCTGGATAAATTGAGAATCACGATTTTTTGTTTAAAATAGAGATCATGATTCTCCCACGATTCTGAATAGACAACTAAATAAAATAACATAATTTACTAGAAGTTCTAACCAAATTTTAATTGTTGCAGTCCATTTAGAAATATTTAATTAATTTGAGTATTTTGTTTTTTAATTAGTTTGAGTGAATGATTCAATGACTTATACATTCTTCACTTGTTTCATTACTGGATGAATCAGTGTTTTTGAACAAATCTCTTGAATGAGTGATTCAATGACTCACTCATAAAGACTTCACTTGTTTCATTACTGAATGAATCAGCATTTTTGAACAAATCTCTTGAGTGAATGATTCAAGGACTCACTCATAAAGACTTCACTTGTTTCATTACGGGATGAATCAGTGTTTTTGGACAAATCTCTTGAATGAATGATTCAATGACTCACTCATAAAGGCTTCAATTGTTTCATTTCTGGATGAATCAGTGTTTTTGAACGAATCTCTTGAATGAATGATTCAATGACTCACTCATAAAGGCTTCACTTGTTTCATTACTGAATGAATCAGTGTTTTTGAACAAATCTCTTGAATGAGTGATTCAATGACTCACTCATAAAGACTTCACTTGTTTCATTACTGGATGAATCAGTGTTTTTGAACAAATCTCTTGAGTGAATGATTCAATGACTCACTCATAAAGGCTTCACTTGTTTCATTACTGGATGAATCAGTGTTTTTGAACGTATCTCAAGTGAATGATTCAATGACTCATAAAGACTTCACTTGTTTCATTACTGAATGAATCAGTGTTTTTGAACAAATCTCTTGAATGAATGATTCAATGACTCACTCATAAAGACTTCACTTGTTTCATTACTGGATGAATCAGCATTTTTAAACAAATCTCTTGAGTGAATGATTCAATGACAAATACATTTTTTAACAATCACTTGTCACCACCTACTGGTGTAACGATGTAATGATACAATCTTTATTTAAAGCATCAAGTTATTTTCAGAAGGTGATTTACTCTATTTTGATCTCTACTGTAGACATCAGTGTTTATAACTATAAACTTTTATCTCAGTACTTCTGTGATCATCTGAATGATTGTAAGACAGAAATAATGATACTGTGTGATTGAAAAGACTGTTTGTGAAGCTGTTTCATGACAGCGGCTCTCTCTGGATCAGAACACAGATCTGAATGTTCGCTGTGATCGTACTTGTCTAAGCTTTAATAGTCATTTAGGAATAAGATTACATGCGTGTTTGAATCACGATCACAATCTTTTAAAGATTAAACGTGCCTCTCTAACCTCAATTATAAAATACAATTTTTGCATTTTTATGCATGATTTAAGACATTATTTAGTTCCTCTATGAACTTGTTTTTCCACACTTGATTGCACACTTACATTTAAAAAGTAATATGCAGTTCGCAGTGTTTAATCTGCATTTCAGTTTGACATTCTGCACACGTGTAAGTTTGTGTTCTGCATATTGTTTTGTGTTTATTGTGTTTATTGTGTTTGACTGCAGGAATTCCCAGTATTATGAGGCCATTCTAGGCGTGTGGAATCAGCTGTACATCAACATCAAGAGTATGATCTCCTGGCAGTACTGCCTTCTGGACATCAACCGCATCAATTCACTCACCATCAACATGGTAACTAGTACAGGCCAAAATCTACAGCCCAAAAATATAAATAATATATATGCACAATTTATAGTAATTACTATAGTAACTGCATGTTACATGTGTAACAAGGACACTGTAAAATAAGTGTTACCTAAAAATAAAAAATTAAATAAAAAATAAAAAAAAATTAAAAAAAGGCTGCATTTATTTGATCAAAAATACAGTAAAAATTGTGAAATATTATTGCAATTTAAAATAACTGTTTTCTATGTGAATATATAGTAAAGTGTAATTTATTCCTGTGATCAAAGCTTAATTTTCAGCATGCACCTTTGTTTGTGTGTAGCTGGCCAAAATGGGTCCAGAAGAGTCCCGCAGCATTTTCAAGAGTTTGGAGATGCACTTCCAGGAGTTCAAGAAACACAGTCAGGGTTCAGAGCTGTTCGGGGCAGAAGACGAGAAGCTCATTGAGACCCAGTATGCAGGAGCCCAGCAGCACTACGGCAAACTGGTGGTGGATCTGCCCGCGTACGGTCAGTGTTCATCAGATTCAGCGCCAGGACAGATACACTAGGGCTGCGCCATATTTTTTATGTGATATACCCAGCCAAAAAAAGTCACTGTTTGGATTTTAATAGGCAAATGTTTAAGAGTCTATGAATGGATCATTATTGCAGGGATTATTATGTTTCTAGCATGTTATGTTTTTGGCTGGCAACAGTTTTTCTAACCCTAATTGATAAGTGGATAGCTTTTCATGCCATAAACAACCATGTAGGAAGACACATCATGGCCATATTCCAGGCTGACGTTGATCACGTTGATCTGCCGGTCATGGGTATTTCGTTCAGAGAATCTCCTCATGTGTTTGCATGATGCTCTGGATCTCTTTGGTCAGAAATGGCCAACAAAAAATTACGTTTTGAATTTTTTACGTTTTTTTGCTTCATCAGAATGGGATGAAACTTGGTGACTTTTGTCACATTAGCTGTGTGAAAACACAAAAAAATCATGGATATGATTTGGATGTATTAAAGGGTCGAAAAATAAAAAGTAACCTTCACAGTCAAAAATGACCGACATAGGAAATTAAATGAATTATTATTATTATTATTTTGTTTTTGCTTCATCAGAATGGGATGAAACTTGCTGACTTTTGTCACATTAGCTATGTGAAAACACAAAAAAATCATGGATATGATTTGGATGTATTAAAGGGTCGAAAAATAAAAAGTAACCTTCACAGTCAAAAATGACCGACATAGGAAATTAAATGAATTATTTTTATTTTTTTTTTTTTTGCTTCATCGGGATGGAATGAAACTTGGTGACTTTTGTCACATTAGCTGTGTGAACACACGAAAAAAATTTAGATATGTTAAAGGCCTTCACTCTATTTTAATCTGAAATATTGCATTTATTGGAAAAAAAATTATATAAATTTTAATGGACAAAATACCTCATACATTTTTTTATAAATATTGCATAGTGTCATAAAATCCCCTCAAAATTCTAAATAACAATCAAAAAATATTATTGAACAAAAATATATTACATTAATTTTCCTGAAGTTACATTTCAAGGCTTTTATACACAAAGGTACCAAGTGTGACCCAAAAATGAAGGGGCTCAGAATGACCAAACGCATCTTTATAAAAGCTCACAATGTTGTTGCAGATGAAATAATATAATGTGGATAACATTAAATAAATATATTTTCATCATGTCAGATACTGATTATTAATCATAAGTCAAACCCCTCTCTACTTAACCGTCGGATTCACACATCCACCATGTTTGTAGTTTTTAACACGTGTTTTGTAGTTCAACACTCAATGTGTTGTGGGCAATAGAGTGTGCACAGATCTGCACTTCGGATTCTAACCGGAAAAAGGTATCTTTGGAATACCCATTTCAACATACTACGATTTGGGACACTAATTCTAATTTCGGATACTATTTAGTATGCAAATTGTGACTTCAGATGTGCTCAACCCAAATTAACTGAAGTTTGATTGAGTTCTGTGAACCGTCTCAACCGGTTTCTGGCTATAAAATGATTTGTTCAAGAATCAAACATCAGTGTAACAGACACACAGTGAAGCGCTGTGGTTTAAGGTCCTGAATGTTTTGTGTGTGCTGCAGCCGCGCGAGGAGAGGGATCCGAGTTCGCTGCGGCGGTGAGCGTCAAACTGCTGAACGAGCTCAACGCTCTCAGATTCAAGCTGGACGGAGCCGAATCTTCCCTCGTCACCTTCCTGTACATCCCGTTAGGAGAGGACGCACTTGAAGAGTGCAGCCGCCACATCTCCGGCACACAGGTGACCGTCGCAAACACACAACACCACACGCGGCTCTTTATTGACTCTTTTTATACATTTCATTCATTATTGCTTATAAAACACTGCATATATGATCCAATCATCTGGATCAACATGCACATTCCCAAATTTCTATATATCCTAATTATTGTTAATATGTAATTCAGTTAATTTTTCCAGGAGCTCATTGCTTCTACCTTCAGTTAAACTGCTAAATTAATTGCCTAAATTATTACATTATTTGCATTAAATTGTAATGTTGACATGCATTCTCTGTAAAGCTGTTTTGAAATATGTATCGTGAAAAGCGCTATACAAATAAATGTGAATTTAATTGAATTGAATATAAATCTGTGTTCACATAACGAACAATCATACATAACTATAGCAGGGTTATTATCATTAACTAAAACTCTAAGTTTTAAGTGTTAATTGAAATAAACCTGAAATAAAATATAAAAATAAAAATATTGCCTTGGCATTTCAAAATTATTAACTGGAAATAAATAAAAACTAAAACTTAAAATGAAATAAAATGAAATTAAACCTAACAATTAAAAAATAAATAAAATGGCAAAAGAACATAACGAAATGACTAAAAATGATAACTTAATAACTTAATTTTCATTTTAGAGTGAACCATCCATTTAATATGAGTTATTTTGGTTTTAATTCTTTGAATTAGCTTTTATTTTTTTTCATTTTCATTTTTAATGTTAATTTTAGTTTAATTTTTAGTCATTTCGTTAAGTGCTTTTTGACCTTTAAAAAAATACTGCTAATTAGGTTTGATTTATTTTCATTTAAATTTTAGTTTATTTATTTCCAGTTAATAATTTTAGTGCTTCAACTTCAACTTATTTCAGTTTGTCAAGGCAATATTTTTAGTTTTTCAACTAATATTTTTATTTTATTTCAGCTTAACTTAATTAACAGAAATGCTTTTAATAGTTAGTTAACGATAATAACCCTGATGTGGGAGAGAGGAATCTGTTTATTTACTGTTTTGGACCTGCGGTGCGTTCAGGTGTTTCAGAAGGACATACAGACTGTGAAGGGAGAGATTCTGAGTCTGCAAGACAGCGTTCAGGCTGAACTCAAAGACGCCACGGACACTGATAAAGCCAGATACCTGCGGGCTCAGCTGGACATCATCAACCAGAGACTAGTTAACCTGGATAGTTACTGTACTGCACATCTCCAGAGGTACACCGTGATCTGCATGGTTTTTATTTCATGTAAAAGA
This sequence comes from Ancherythroculter nigrocauda, assembly GCA_036281575.1. Classification (NCBI taxonomy): domain Eukaryota; kingdom Metazoa; phylum Chordata; class Actinopteri; order Cypriniformes; family Xenocyprididae; genus Ancherythroculter; species Ancherythroculter nigrocauda. The sequence continues at coordinate 49,991,190 of VTFQ01000014.1, read as the reverse complement.
TGCACTACTGTAACAAATTAGGTCAAAGGGGAAATATTAATAATTAATCATAACTTGTTATAATTAAAGGGTTAGTTCACCCAAAAATTAAAATTCTGTCATTACATATACATATGCTCACCCTCATGTCGTTCCACACCCATAAGACCTTCATTCATCTTCAGAACACAAATTAAGATTTTGCACAGAATATTCGAACAAAATAATTAACACTTTCAATGCCCAGAAAGACATATTTAAATCAGGTCATGTGACTGCAGTGGTTCAACCCTAATGTTATGAAGCGACGAGAATACTTTTTGTGCGCCAAAAACAACAAATAACGACTTTATTCAACAATATCTAGTGATGGGCGATTTCAACCCACTGATTCATGAAGCTTTGAAGCTTTTGTTTCGAATCAGTGGTTCAGAGCGTGAATCAAACTGCCAAAGTCACGCCCCCCAGTGGTGAACCACTGACATTTCAAAATGTTTTGAAACACTTATGACGTAACGAAGCCTCGTTTACTGAAATCACATGACTTTGGCAGTTTGATTCATGCTCTGAAGCACTGATTCGAATCAAAAGATTCGTGAATCTTCATGAATCAGTGTTTTGAAATCGCCCATCACTAGATTTTGTTGAATAAAGTTGTTATTTGTTGTTTTTGGCACACAAAAAGTATTCTTATCGCTTCATAACATTAAGGTTGAACCACTGTAGTCACATGACTGTTTTAAATATGTCTTTATTAGCTTTCTGGGCATCTGAAAGTGTTAATTATCTTGCTGTCAATCAGATTTCGTCAAAAATATCTTAATTTACGGGTGTGGAACGACATGAAGGTGAGTAATTAATGACAGAATTTTAATTTTTGGGTGAACTAACCCTTTAATTATGAATATTTGGATCAGTTAATCAGAGTTTAACTAACATTACAATCAATTAATCAGTTTGTCTAGCGAACACTCAGTATTGATTATTTATTAATTCTAAGAAATGTTAATTTCCAGGGAAAGGGAAATAACTTTCGTAATGTACAGCACTATTAAGATCATGTAACAAGATCAAAAATTGTTAAATTGACTTTGCTGCAAGCAGAGAGTCAGAATCAAACAATCTGTAATGTGCACAAGTTTTATGAACTAAATCACCAACACAACTAATCTAAAAAAAAAAAAAAAACGCACACAATCACACATACATGGGTAAAAAGGAAAGCGAAGGTGACAGAATGAGACCGGAAACGGAAACAGGGAATGAATCTATGGAAAAGAGTCATTTAATCTCATGAAAAGAACCATCAGCTGCTTATTTCAAAACATCTCGTTAAATGTACAATATTGCATTTCCATTTTCCAAGTTTGGGGTCAGTAAGTCTAATGTTCATCAAAGTTGAATTTATTTGATCAAAAATACCGTTAAAAAATGTGAAATATTTTTACTATTTAAATCAGCTGTTTTCTATGTGAATATATAGTAAAGTGTAATTTATTCCTGTGATCAAAGCTGAATTTTCAGCATCATTACTCCAGTCTTCAGTGTCACATGATCCTTCAGAAATCATTCTAATATGCTGATTTACTGCTCAAGAAACATTTATGATTATTATCAGTGTTGAAAACAGTGATACATTTTTTTTTTACAGGATTCTTTGATATGTTATTAAATAAAAGTTTAATAAATAAAATAAAGAAACTGAAATAAAACTATGAATTAAAACTATTAAATATTTTGAAATATTTGTAAAACTAAAAAAAAAAAATTACTAATAAACAAAATAGTATATAAATAATACTAAAATGTCCAGAGGACAGATGTATTTCCAGTAATGAAAAGTAAATTTAAAAATACCAGAATAATAAGTGCAAAAGAAGAGCATTTATTTGATTTTTGTGACATTATAAATGTCTTTACTGTCACTTTTGATCAATTTAATGTGTTCTTGATTAATAAAATAATGACAAATCTTACTGACGGCAAGCTTTTGAACAGTAATCACACTTACTTTTGTGTTTTTGTATCTAAGTTTTTAGAATCCAGTGAATGAAATGCTTCACAAATGAAATATCGTTTGATTATTTTCTGTTTTTATTTGGATCGGATCGGACGATTCGTATCAAATGTCTGAAATCAGATTCACTTTATAAAACACTTTAGTTCAAAATACAACAGCAAACACATTATAAATGTGATTGTACAGGACACATCACAAAATATCAGATATGAAATATACCTATTAAATATTAATATTAAAAATATAGCCATCCTCACTGTTTTTATTTCTGTTCAGGTTGAGTTTGGTGAAGTCCCTGCTGAAGGATGTACTGAAAGCTGAAGATGTGGTGAAGGTTTATGAAGCTCGACTGACAGAGAAAGAGACGGCGTCACTCGAACCCGAAGAGATCCTGAAATACCAGAAAGTGCTTCAGGTAATTATTACTGAAGCTCGTATTGATATTTATATGATACAATACATCTCAAATGTGCTTTATGCTGGTGTACATGCATGTGTAATATTAAAACATATTGTTCATTGTATCAATAGTTCCCTGTTTTGAAAAACAAATAAAGCATGAATTTAGTGTGAAAACTCTAAAGCAATTTGTAATAACTTATGCAATGGACTATATGCACGGTTACTTCCTGGTTGTGGTTAAGCCAGATTGGGCATTTCCAGTGAACTGTTCATTCTGTAGTCGCTGTACATCGACACAAAACCATCAGTGGTTGACTTTTTAATGTTGTATTCATATTTTAATGCAGTTATCACATTTATCTAATTTGCCAATAAACCAGTTTTATTGATTGCAATAAAGACTAAGTTATTGGGACATTTAAAAACGCTGTCTGTAATTAGACACACACATGCATTATTTTTCCAGCACTTCAAATGTTATTTTTAATGTGTTGACCACAAATATTACTTGTTCATCCTTCTGAGATTGTCTCCATTGTAAAACCGAACGTTTAAAAATGTAGGAAATTCAACATTTGATAGAAAACACGTATTTATAAATAAAAAAGACAATAATTACCACTTTAACCAGCAGGTGGCGGCAGAGTAGCATTTATTTGCGAATATAATCATTTTTCACTTTGTTTTTGACTAAATATTAAACATAATAAAATAACTAGGTTTAAAAATACATTTTGTCAATGTGAAGTATGAAATACTCACAGAATCTGATGAAAAACAATAACTTTTCTTGTGAATGAATGACACAGAAAGCGAGCGCCGCTCTCTCTTTATAATCACAGCAGCTGTCAGATCAATGATTTCAGCACACTTGTGAAAACACACATTTTATTCAATTAATCTAACTAAATTGCATAATAAATATTTAATTTTTGAAGCTTTTTTTCACATAAAAGTGTGAAAACTGATGGTCGAATTGAATTTAGTCGAGGAGGAACACTGATGTACATCTTTATTTATTTATTTTTTATGCCGTCTTACGTTTGAATAACTAAATTAATGCTATGCCTGACTATTTAAGTGACTATATTCTGATTAAAAACTCAGTATTACACTATTGATGCTCAACACACCAGCACATGACTCTCACCGGAAGTTCTCCATCTGGCTTATATTAATGCGGAAGTTCAAAAAATGGCTCCGTGCATATAGCCAATTGTTCTTCTCAAAATATTTATGTTGTTGTTTATGTTGTTTGCAGAGTATGCGCAGTGATTTGGAGCAAAAACAGGATGTGCTGAATTCACTGGTGGCTGATCTAAGTCAAATTCAGCAGTGTAATGAGCAGACGGAGCAGGGCCGGTACAGGTGTATCATCAACCTCTCCCAGTACGCCGAGCATGTGAGCCAGCTGTCAGACCGCTGGAAACGCATCCATTTACAGATTAACAGCAGGTCAGATACGCTTTCCTTAAAGGGGTCATGACACGAGAAATCAAAATATCATAATCGCCTTGATCTTTTGACATATAAGAGGTATTTGGCAAGGCAATTTTATTTGTATAGCACATTTCATATGATTCATCTAATGATGATGTTTTTTCTCAGGCTGGATGACCTGGACTCTTACCTGCCGCAGCTGCAGCGATACCTGCAGTCTAGTTCTCATCTCAGCGGTTGGATCGACGAGACTCAACGGCAGATTGATACTCAGCAGTACGTCAAGACCGATGACTTCACAGTTTACAGCCAACTCCTCAACCAACAGAAGGTGAGCTTGGAAAACATGTACTTGAGTAGACCAATAACTAAAACAATCACCCAAAGAAACTAAAGCAAGTCATTGTTATTTTAGTATAATTGAGATACTATTATGATTATGATATTAGTTTTAGTAGTTTTGTGATACACCATGATTGGGTCAACGATTTACAGCCCAAAAGCTCTTCAAAACACGCCCACTCCAAAAAAAATGGCCAAAACATTAACTTCCAAAATAATGTGATAGGATTTTATTGCCATGTCAACCAAAGATGATAAGTGCCATTTTCATGACATAATAAAGTTATAAAAATGAATCAAGCAATACAACAGGAAAATGGATCAAAACATGGCAAATACATCTAAAGAAAATTATAAAATATGACTAAAATGTACAAACTAAAGTGCAAAAAAAAAAACAAAAAAAACAGTGTAAGTGATTGGAATAAGCAACGTAATTAGGCAAAGCTAACTTTTTGACACACAGCTTGTTGTTCATGCACACACCATAACAGATGAAAATGACATTTAATTGATACATACTGTATGATAATCAGGCAACAACAAAAAAAGACAAGATGGTAAAGTTTGTTGACAAACTTTAATGTTGGCTTGAGAAAGCTTAGAGAGAAAGTTTGAAGTAGTTTGAAAAGTTTGAAGATTTTAAATTTGAAATTGTTCAAAAGCTAGAAATTTGGATGGATAGATTTTGAAGGCCAGAAAAACAGATTGATATTCTGAATCATCATATCAGAATGATTTCTGAAGGATCATGTGACACTGAAGACTGGAGTAATGATGCTGAAAATTCAGTTTTGATCAAAAATTGGAATAAATTACACTTTACTATATATTCACATAGAAAACAGCTGATTTATATAGTAAAAATATTTCACAATTTTTACTGTATTTTTAATCAAATAAATGCAGCCTTGGTGAACAGAAGAGAATTCTTTCAAAAACATTAAAAAAAATCTTAATTATCATTAACTTTTGACCCAAATAGTTTTTATTAATTTTTATGTCAGTTTTAGTTATTTTAATACATTGTGAAATTTAAATTATTTGTGACAAATGTTGCTTTGGCAACTAGGTAAATTAAAATAAATAAGTATTTTTATTTCAGTTATTAACCTTTATTTTATTTCAAGTAATGAAAATGTTTTGTTTTATGGTTTTCAACAGAATCCACACAGCCCTATTCATGGAGCTGAATTATTAATTAACTGAATTTTAATTAAACATTTAAAAAGCTTCCTTTAACATTTGTGCTCTTTCATAATGTGTGCAGGCATTAAACTCTGATATAAAGGCAAAGAGGGAGCTGTTGGAGACGGTGCAGAAAGATGGCAACGCCTGCATAAATGCCATCAAGGTATTCATCCTAAGTTTCCTTTAACATGCTGTTATTGGATTTTGTAGTGCAAGTGTTACCTTAATTATTGTTAACTTATTGTTTGCATCATTGCAAAATGTAAACTATATTATCGCACAGCTCTAATCTGCTATAAGGCAATGCAAATATTAAGATACTATAACATCATAATTTTATGTAAACCTGCTTTGAAGCAATGTGAATTGTGAAAAGTGTTATACAAATATAAAAATAAAACAATAGTCAAATACCTAGACATTGTTTTAGGCTTCTTTTGAGTTTGCAGGCTTACTAAAATCTTGTCAGTAGTCAAGCTCAGTAATTGAATTCCAGATCTGACACGTTAAATAATAGTGTGAACTGTCTCCCTGTAGAACTATGAGCTTGAGTTAGCGTCTTACGGTGCTGGACTGGAGACTTTGCTTAACATCCCCATCAAGAGGACTGTGCTTCAGTCTCCATCTTCCTCCATCTCAGAAGAGGTACACCTAGAAACACACACTTTCCCAGCCAACACAATTGCAATGTTGTTTTATTATAATTTCATATTTTTCATACTTGTTTCTGTCCCCTAGGTCTCTTCTCTAAATGCACACTACTTAGAATTGCTCACCCGTTCAAGTGATTACTACAAACTTCTCATGGCTTCCCAGAAGAACATGGAAGAACTGAAGGTATATAAAGACACCGGTGTTTAGGCACAGCACTCTCCAACCCTAACCCTAGGGCTGCACAATGTAGTTACAAAGTTACTTATAGTTAGTAGAATGTCTAAAGTGGACTATCGAAAAGAATTGTAACCAGATTTTTCTTCTCAGATCGTATTGCCCTACTTAACCCTAAACCTGCTTCTGTGAACACACGCCAGAAGATTTCAAATTACAGTGTCTTTCTTTAAATGTTTTTAGTACTCAAGTCAACAGACATTTTGACCAAATGTCAAGTGTAATGATTTATGCTTTGTTTTCTGCAGATGCGAAATACCAAGATTGAGATGCTCGAGGAGGAACTTCAGCAGTTGAGAGACGCCATTAAGGGTCACACTGCTACGAATGCCTCTTTGCAGGAGGCTCTACTTAAATACCAGCAGGAGCTGAATGACTCACAGACACACCTGCTTTCTCTGGAAGAGGTGAAGAGGACTGAGACTTTGAAGTGCATGGCCACACAGGACAGCCTGGAGTCTTCTAAAAACCATCTTCAAGAGCTTGAAGATGAAGTACGTCGCCTCAAACAGCAGTTGGAAGATATGCAGAGGAAGAAGAAGGTCGTGGAAGAGCGTTACTTGTTTTTGCAAGAAGAACACGATGAAACCATGCGCAAGAAGCTCAAAGAACTTGAGCAGATCAGCTGGGCCAAGATGGAGCTGGAGAAGACGGTGTCTGAAAGGACCCGAGAACTGGATCGTCTGCGCAAGGAGTTGGAAGACGAGGCTCGTCGCGTCAAGGAGGCGCAGACGGAGCTGGCAAAGGTAAGGCAGGAGCACAGCATACAGATACGAGAGGTGAAACAGACCTACGAGTCTCAAATCCTCGTTACTCAGACCAGCATGCAGAAGCTTTCGCAGCAGAAGGAAAGTGATTCTGCCTCCATGCAGCTGGAGATTGAAAGATTAGAGGGAGAATCTAGGGAGTTGACGGAGCAGCTGCAAAGGCTTCGTCTCTCCCTCAGCCAAGAGGAGGTCCAGAGGAGACACTTGGAAGAGGAGGTACAGAGACTTAGTGCTGTAAATACAGAGGAAGGCCGAAAGCGGCAAGACCTGGAAGCTCAAGTCCAGTTGATTCTTAGTCAGAAGCGTGAAGCAGACAGCAAAACAAAGGAGGTACAGGAGAGCTCTAGTCGGACACTGCAGGAGAAGAGTAGTGAGATCAATCGTCTCACACGCTGTCTTGACGAGGAGCGACGTCTGAAAAGAACTTTAGAGACTGAGACAAGGCGACTGCAGGTGGAGTTGGCTGACCTCAAAACTAAGAACGAAGCCTCTGATGTGGAGTTGGTGCAGCTTCGCTCTTCCCATAGTGAGTTGAGCCTCATCCGGGTGGAGCTGGAGGCCCATACCCTTGAAAAGGGCCGGTCTCAACAGACTATCACACGCCTACAGACCCGCATTCAAGAGCTCCAGGAGGAACTGCAGCGCCTGGAAGGTGAGTTGGAGAAACAGCGGCAAGTGGCAGAAGAGGAGGCCAGCAAGCGCAGGAGATCAGAGTCGCAACTTGAAAAGAGTAGCCAGGCAATGCGAGAGTACACCACTACAATCACCACCCTGCGTAAGAGCCAGGAAGAGATCAATCTTGAGGCAAAACACGCGGACAATGAATGCAAGCAGCTTCAGGAGGCACTAGACCGCACCTTGAAGGAGCACAAAGCTTCTTCTCAGAGCCTGGCTGCCCTGAAAGCTGAGATGAACACTCTGAAACTGCAGCTGACGCAGGAGCAGGGGCGTGTCCAAGACTCCAACCAGCGCTACGAGGCCCTTCATCGTAGCATGGAAGAGAAGACTTGTGCATTGAACATAAGCACTGCTGAAACTGAGCGTTTACAGAGGCTCACCGAAACTCTTACTAAAGATCGCTTCCGCCTGGAGGAGGAGTTGCGCTCTGTGCGTCTAGAACACGAGGAGCTGCTCAAAGGCAAAAAGCTCGGACATCGGGAAATGAATGAGCAAATCACAGCTTTGCAGAAACAGCTTGAGTCCAGTCAGCGTGCCGGTGCAGAGCATGACAGGCTTATGCGGCAGCTCTCACGAGAGAGAGAAAAACTGCAACTGGAGATAGAAAATGTACAAAAACAAGCCAGAGAGGTACTAGGATAAATAGAAACTAGAGTTCTCGAGTTTTATCCTTAAAATTTGTAGATTTAGATGAAGCTAGCCGCATGCATCTCTCTCTCACGCTGCATTCTCTAAATGGCTAGTCTTGACATGCAAAATATGGCCCACTAGTCTGGGTAGCATTTCCCAAAAGCATCGTAAGCCTAAGTTGATCGTAGCTCCATTGGTGGCAATGGAGCTACGATCAACTTAAGCTTACGATGCTTCTGGGAAATGCCTCCCTGCACCATTTTTGCATGTCTTAATTTGCATGAATCTTAATTACCTTGCCGGCTTCCATGCTGCACGCTTTTTTGCGTTATCCAATCGCATCCATCCACATTCAGATGACACTAAATGTATTTGTACAGTCTTGTCTTAACCACATTTGAGATGCATCACTTTAGCTTCTATCTTTTGTGGCGTCCTCTGTGATTTTGATCCTTTAGAACAGGGATGGCAAACCCTGCTCCTGGTGAATCACCATACTGCAGTTTTTAGCTCCAACGCTAATCAAACACACCTTAACCAGCTAATCAAGGTGTTCAGAATTGCTTGAAAATAACAGGTAGGTATTTTGGGGCATAATTTGAACTGAAGTCTGCAGTCAGGAAGCCCTCCAGGAGCAGGTTTGGCAATCCCTCCTTTAGAAGCTAAGCCATGTACATATGGCACTTTTACTCTGTATGGTACGGCTCGGACGAGCTCACTTTTGGCGCTTTTCCACTGCATGGTTTGGCTCGGTATGGCTCACTTTAAATAGTACCACCTCAGTTGAGGATCCAAGCGAGCCATACCGATACTAAAATGTGATGTGTAAACACTGCAAATCACTGATTGGTCAGAGAGAATCGTCACTACCAGCGTCATTGGATTTGCGACACGAGACACCAAACCAAACAGCAGTAGAGGTTGCACAACTATAACGTTAATCCCACCCACTTTGAAGCGGTACTAAACTGCAGTGGAAAAGCAAATCGAGCCAAAAAGTAAAGCAAGCCGAGTGTTACCACGCAGTGGAAAAGTGCAATTACCTTGAAAACCAATCAGTTCTGTTTTGTAATTGACAATGAATGCAACAAATCTTTATCATATCTGAAAAATCATTTACAGAAATATCAACTTGAATACTGTGAAATATATTTTAAATGATAGAACACTCATTTTATCTTTTGCCTTTTTGTTGCAGACTTCCTCCGTGATCCAGACATCCCAATCTCAGTGCAGCAATCTGCAGCAAGAACGGGATGGCCTCCTCAAGAAAATGACAACAATGGAACAGGAAATGATGCGCTTGAAAAGGCAGGAAGACGAGCTAGCCCGTATCAAACTCTCACTGGAGTCGGAACTGCGTCTTAAATCGCAGCTGCAGGAGGATAATGAGAGGATCAAGAAGGATTTTGACCAATGGAAGAGCAAATGTGCTACTCATGAGGAGCAACTTCGACAGCACATCTCAGAGCGCTCTGGCATGGAGAGCCAATTTAACTCTGTCAAGACTGAGATGGAGAGGGTGAGGACGCAACTGAAGGATGCTGAAGAACGCTACAGGCTGCTATTGCAGAACTTGGAACGAGAGAGGGCACAAATGCAGGCGCTTCGAGACTCGCAGCAGAAGGAGTTGCTGAGATTGCAGCAGAAATCAGACGGTGCTGCCAAATACACTCAAACAGACCAAACCGACTCCTCCTCACTTGTCTTCGAAGGTGTCCGCAAGAAGGTCACGGCACAGCAGCTGCATGACTGTGGTGTGATTGACAAGGTCACGTTTGAGCAGTTGATGAAGGGCCAGCGGACTGTTGAGGATGTATCTGTTGACATCAGGCTCAATCTTAAAGGCACAGGAGCAATTGCAGGGCTGGCAGCAGGACCTAAAGGCAAAATGACCTTTACAGAGGCTAAGAATCAAAACTTGATTTCAGATGAAAGTGGAAACATGTTGCTGGAGGCTCAAGCTGCCACAGGGTACATCATAGATCCCCGAGCTAACGTGAGGATGACTGTTGAGGAGGCTTGTCTGAATGGACTTGTGGATGAAGCTGACAAGCAGCAGCTGTTGACTGCAGAGGCTGCCTGTGTTGGGTTCAGGGATCCCAAAACTGCAAAACTCCTGCCAGCTAGCCAAGCCATGAAAAAGGGAATAATCAACCGGGAAACAGCTCTGCGTCTCCTGCAAGCACAAGAGGCGGCAGGAGGCATCCTTGATCCTATCCTTAGTGTCTACCTCTCCAAAGATACGGCCATGGACCGTGACCTTGTTGATGAGGATCTTTATCAAGCTCTAAATGCCAGACCAGATTGCTATATTGATCCAGACTCTGGTCTACGTGCTAGCTACGTTACCCTCAAGAAGCGATGCAAGGCTGACCTCAGCACCGGCTTGCTCCTGCTTCCGGCTCCAGAGAAACCCATGACCGTACAGGGATTGCGTAGCGAAGTTAATGTATCGGATCTGGTGGATGCAAAATTGCTGGAACCTTCGGACGTGGATCATCTGAGAGAGGGCAAGATTACCAGCCAAGACATTGAACACAGGCTTCGGGCTTATCTCCGAGGGTCAACTTGCATTGCTGGGATTTATGACGAGGCCAACGACTGCACCTTGCCTATCTACCAGGCCATGAAGAATGGGCTTCTGCGACCAGGCACTACCTTGGAGCTTCTGGAGGCCCAGGCCGCCTCAGGCTTCATGATCGATCCTATTAACAATGAGTACTACACAGTCGAGGAGGCCTGTAAGAGAGGACTAGTGGGCGTGGAGTTCAAAGACAAGCTTCTGTCTGCCGAGAGAGCAGTAACTGGGTACAAAGACCCAGGCACCAACAAGATGATTTCCCTTTTTGAAGCTATTGAACGGGGTCTCATAGAGAAAGGTCATGGTATTCGCCTGCTTGAGGCTCAGATTGCTAGCGGTGGTATCATTGACCCTAAACATAGTCATCGAATTGATGTTGATTTGGCGTTCCAAAGGGGCTACTTTGGTGAAGAGATGAACCAGATTCTGAAAGATGAAGGAGATGACACAAAGGGTTTCTTTGACCCAAACACAGAGGACAATTTAACCTTCTTGGAGCTAAAGAGTCGCTGCATCACAGATAAGAAGACGGGGCTAGTGCTTCTACCTCTTCATGATAAGAAAAAGATGCAGCAGAAGAACTCCTCGAGGAAGAGACGGGTACTGATAGTTGATCCAGAGAGTAATAAAGAAATGACGGTGCGTGAAGCCTATGAAAAGAAACTCATAGACTACGAGACCTTTCTGGAATTGTCACGGCAAGAGTGCGAGTGGGAAGAAACAGTCATCACTGCTGCCGATGGCTCATCCACAACAGCCATAATGGACATGCAAACAGGCATTCAGTACGACTTGAAAGACCTGCTTGCGAAGGGAGTGATTAGCCAAGATGTCCTTGATAAATATCGTTCAGGAAGTGTCACCCTTACTGAGCTTGCAGATATTATCACCAACAAGGCAAAGACCCTGAGCTCCTCCTCATCATCATTCTCATCCCAGAAGACCATGCAAAGTCAGATAATTAAAACTGAAACTGTTAAAAGAGTTGAGAGCATCTCCACTCAGCAAGATCCATCCTCTGCAAACTCCAAGCATATTTCCAGCATGTCAATCAAACTGACCCCATTAGTAGAAACAATTGAGGAACAGAATCCAGTCGGAGCAATTTTTGACACAGAGAAGCTGGAGAAGATCAGCGTGTGTGATGCTCTGAAACGAGGAATCCTCGATTCCATCACAGCACAACGACTCCTGGAGGCACAAGCTTGCACCGGTGGGGTTGTGAACCCTGAAAGTGGTCGTCGCATGTCTATTCAGGAAGCATCCCGCCTCGGTATCCTGGATGATGAAATGGCTAACAGGATAAAACCTGCCCAGAAAGCCTACATTGGTTTTGAAGATGTGAAAACCAAGCGTAAAATGTCAGCCGCTGAGGCTGTTAAGGAGAAGTGGCTTCCTTATGAGGCTGGTCAGCGCTTCCTTGAATTCCAGTATTTAACCGGCGGGCTGTTCGACCCAGAGCTTGGGAGCAGACGTTCGCTTGAGGACGCTTTGCAGCTAGGCTGGCTGGATATGAGAGCGGCTCAGAGGCTTCAGGATACACGTCACCACCCCAAGACCCTGACCTGCCCCAAGACCAAGCTAAGGATATCCTACAAGGAGGCTATGGAAGCTTGCATGAATGAGGAGAACACGGGTGTCCGCATGCTTCCCGCCGCCACGGTTTCATCACGCGGAATCAGCAGCCCCTACAACCTCTCCAATCCAGGATCCGCCTCAGGCTCTCGGAGCGGCTCTCGAAGCGGATCCCGTAGGGGCAGCGTGGACTACACTTTATCCCCTTCTTCATCTTCCAGATACAGCAGTTTTAGCTACAGCAGAACATCTTTCAGCAGCAGATCACTCTCCTAAACAAACATTACTGTGCAATGTTATATAACACAATCACGCATCAAAGTATTTTAAGATAACATCACAAGAAAATTTGTAACTTTTTAATAATCTTTGGAAATGTGGATGGTGTTCTAAACAATTCAGCATTTTTTTTTTACAACCTTATGCACGTTTGAAAAACCAATAGCATTTAAAGTTTCTTAAATCTATTAATCCAGAAATATACACTTTTAATTTTGTCTGTTTACTCACATTTTGGGTGTTTATCTACTTCTGAATTTTATTAAACAGATATGAAAGTTGCTTATAACACTGGATGGGTAAAGATGTCTTTTCTGTTTTTGATTTTACACTAATACTGTTAAATTGCTGTATTTTTTTATCTTCTGGAAAGTTTCAGTGCCTTCACTTTTCCTTCACTGTACTAGCTTGAATTACTCAGTGAAGTTAATAACTTACAGTGTCTGACTTCTTTTCTTACAAATTTATTGCTCAAATAAAGAAAAACCTCATAAAATGTATGGCTTGAAGGAAGAATTATTACCACGGTGTGCTTTTATTTATGATATGATATTTAGGAGTTAAAGCAAAGTTTTTCCATGCTCAAAACAATTCTAATCCAGGCCTGGCATCACAATGTTTACGTCCAAACTTTCAAATTGAAAATTAATACATTTAATTCTATTCAATTTCATTAGTGGTTAAAATTGAATCATGCAGTGGGGATGCTATGTTCTAATGATGTGAATATTTCACAGGTATGACATAATATATTATTTTTTTGATTATTATTAATCAAATGATAACAAAACAGTGTTTACTAGCACCCTGACTGACCTCTAATTTAATAAATTGCTGCATCTAGATCCTTGTTTCCTCTTGCAGTATTACCCCTGTTACACTTCTATTGTATATGCAGTGTGTATTTAATTTATTTTTTGCAACTAAATGCTGCTCATATTTGGTGAAATAGAACTTTCATTTCCAAAGAAATGAAAGTAAACCTGTCAATCCTATACAGTGAAATCATCTAAACCACAATCAGAATATTTCAATTGTCTGGTTTTATTTGCGAGCTTGATTGTATTTTTACAGAGTTACAGGTGTAACTTCTTAGAATCAAGGTGTGTTTAACTTTCATTTTACAGGAAAAACAGTAAACAGTTGCCCTTACAGGTTTGATCAGACATGAATCATTTCCAAAGTGTGCAAAAACCATAACAGAAGACACCACGACTCTTTGCTGATTGATTCCAACTTACCACAGTTTAACAAATTTACTTTAGTGTTTTTTGCTTTTTCACAGAACAAATGAAATGACAATGAAAAAATCATTTAAATAAACAAACAAACAAAAAAAAACATTTTAAAGGACAAATGTATACAAAGACATATTATCATTTGACAGGCAATGCTTAAGCAGAATGCAAATTTGTAAATGTTGTCATTTAATCATATATTAATCAAAATCTGTACTATCATTATGACCCATAAGAATGACAATGGTAACAATGATTGTATACAGTACAAAAAGAGAGATGGTTCATTTTCCATTGTTGGGCATTTTTTCAACATGACAATGAGGATATGCATTTTCCCAAGGTGAATGCACGTATTGCACTCAATCTTCACACTCTTGAGCGCCTGTGAGGGATTCTGTGGAGACGAGTTGAGCAACACTCCTCATTAAAGATCAGGGCATTTAAGGAGCTCATCATCCAGGAGTTAAACAGGACAGATGTGACAATTCAGAGACAACTTCAGAGCAGTATATTCAAAATGATGGAGGGCATACTAAGTGCTAGAATATTATACATTTGTTGAATTAAATCTAGGGTGTACTCATTTCTGCAATCCTTAATTTAAACAAAATTGGCTAATTTACTTATTTTATGGCTATTAATGACATATTTCTCAGTTTGTATTATGTACTGTATGTGTTTAATACATTTTAGTTTAGCCATATTTCCATTAATTTTGCCTTACAAACACATGAACTTCAATGACATTCCATTCTTAATCCGTAGGGTTTAATATGGTTGCCCCACCCTTTGCAGCTATAACAGCCTCAACTCTTCTGGGAAGGCTTTCCCAAGGTTTAGGAGTGTGTTTATGGGAATATGTGACCATTTCTAGAAGCACATTTGTGAGGTCAGGCAGTGATGTTGGCTCACAGTCTCTGCTCTAATTCATCCCAAAGGTGTTCTATGGGGTTGAGGTCAGGACTCTGTGCAGCCAGTCACGTTCCTCCACAGCAAACTCGCTCATCCATGTCTTTATGGACCTTACTTTGGAAGGGGCCATCCCCAAACTGTTACCACAAAGTTGAGAGCATGAAATTGTCCAAAATGTCTTGGTATGCTGAAGCATTAAGAGTTCCTTTCACTGGAACTAAGGGTCCAAGCCCAATCCCTGAAAAACAACCCCACACCATAATCCCCCTCCACTAAACTTTACACTTGGCACAATGCAGTCAGGCAAGTACTGTTCTCCTGGCAGACAGAGAAGCGTGATTGGTCACTCCAGAGAACACGTCTCCATAGAGTCCAGTGGCGGTGTTCTTTACACCACTGCATCCCACGCTTTGCATTGCACTTGGTGATGTAAGGCTTGGATGCAGCTGCTCGGCCATGGAAACCCATTCCATGAAGCTCTCTACGCACTGTTCTTGAGCTAATCTGAAGGCCACACGAAGTTGGAGGTCTGTAGCTATTGACTATTGAAGTTGGAGACTTCTACGCACTGTGTGCCTCAGCATGTGATTTTACGTGGCCGACCACTTCGTGGCTGCGTTGCTGTTGTTCCCAATTGCTTCCACTTTGTTATGATACCACTAACAGCTGACCGTGGAATATTTAGTAGTGAGGAAATTTCATGAATGGACTTATGTGGAAACCTATCACGGTACCATGCTTGAGTTCACTGAGCTCCTGAGAGCGACCCATTCTTTCACAAATGTTTGTAGAAGCAGTCTGCATGCCTAGGTGCCTGTTTTTATACACCTGTGACCATGGAAGTGATTGGAATGCCTGAATTCAATGATTTTGAGGGGTATCCCAATACTTTTGGCAATATAGTGTGTATATTGTATATTCTACCACACTCAAAGCAGGTAATTGTGTCCTAACTTTCATTTTCAGAGAAATGAAATACATTTTTGTGAACATTGCTTCATGGAAAACTCTCCCCAACCTTTTTCCTGTAAATATATTTCTATGCTGTTCATAGCAGTACACTTGAACAGACAACATATTTCTACAGAGTGTAAATACTTTCAGATTGTCTTTGTAATTGAATCTTCCATTTCACAATACACAAAAATGCATTTGTACCTGTTATACCTGCATTTTTGTGTATTGTGAAATGAAATACAAAAATTTATGACAGTAGGGGTGGGACTTTACACCCATTTTTTGGCAAATAAAAAGGTTTGTGCTGCCTTATTGAATACTGCACAACATCTGACTGTTAGCAGAACGGTAAGATAATTTATGCATTTCATTGTCTTATATAAGTGTACATTTATCATTTAACAACTGGTGTTTCAAATAGTATTAATAGGTAATATTTTTTTAAATGTTAAATAAATGTCATTTTTAAATGTTTTTTAAATTATAGCTATAATTGTGTTATTTTGTTATTCATTTTGTGAAACAAATACTTGGAAGGGTGTAGTTTTGCTTTGAAAGTTGGTCAGGGAATATTGCAAGGAGGCAGGAGACAGTCTGAGCATATAATTAAAAAAGTAAAAAAAAAAAAAAGTAATTAATCCCATTCAGAGTCACAATTTACAATTTAATTTCCTCGATTTACTAAATCGTGTGCATGATTTATAGCCTGAATCGAGGGAACGAACTAGCTTAAGTAGAGCACGATTTAGCCTACAATTTTTTCCCTGCATGTCATGACCGGGGCTCTGTATCTTTTAAATTAACCGGGCAAAGTTTAAATTTGGCTGAATACAGTTGCAAGAAAAAGTATGTGAACCACTTGCAGAATCTGTGAAAATGTTAATAATTTTAACAAAATAAGAGGGATCATACAAAATGCATGTTATTTTTTATTTAGTACTGTCCTGAGTAAGATATTTTACATAAAAGATGTTTACATACAATCCACAAGACAAAAAAATAGCTGAATTTATTAAAATAACCCCATTTATAAGTATTTGAACCATTGGTTCTCAATACTCTGAAGAACAGAGCTCAGTTTAACTGTTCAGGACAAACAAGAGACTCATGAACAACCATCACAAAACACAAAAACAGTCGTGGATCATCAGGTAACCACACACAGTATTGAGAATCAATGGTTCACATACTTATGAACTGGGTTATTTTAATAAATTCAGCTATTTTTTGTCTAATGGATTATATGTAAACATCTTGTATGTAAAATATCTTACTCAGGACAGTACTAAATAAAAAATAACATGCATTTTGTATGATCTCTCTTATTTTGTTAAAATTTTGCACATTTTCACAGATTCTGCAAGTGGTTCACATACTTTTTCTTGCAACTGTATGTGCGTGTGCGCGCAATTTCTTTCAAGGAAAAATAGATAGACATAAAGTTCTCCCGTAATAAAGCTGCGCATTTTTAGTGCAAGTGCATACAAGGCATGTCTCCTTAATAATTAATATAAAAGCAATCTTTTAGTGAGCAAACGCGCTGCCCTTCCGAGGAGAATGTCCAGATATGTCCAGGTCGCATGTCCAGATATCGGATATGTATAGGATTTAAAACCACTTTTGGAAGTGGCTCAGATCGGTTGCGAAAAAAATCGGATCTCGTGCGGATTTTGTGTTTACACGTGTGCAATGAATTCCGATCTTTCAGATGTGAGATTTTTTTTTGTGCCAGTGTAAACGAAGCCGTCATTTCACTCATTTCAGTGCAGCTCCTATCTCTTTGAACGGGGAAACATCAAATTCTCCAAAGCTGTTCACTAAGCTTTAGATAAATGTCATATCTGAAATCACTAGTGAAATCTGTCTCATAAATTTAAATGCTCAAATCATGACAAAAAAAGTAATTTTTCAGGCTGGCTCAAGTTAATGCGCATGCACAGTCCTAAGCGCGCGTCTTGCTTGGCTGTTTCATAGGAACCAGAGCTTCTAAGGGCAGCTGCAGTGACGCGATGACTTTACTAATAGAGGGTATGCACGTGGCGTCATCGTCGACCGTTACGACTGCGGTCACGGCCACTGAGTGGCAAAGACTGAAGGGGCTCGCGCACCGAACGCGAAGCTCAGCGCCTCGCCCCGTCTTTAAAATTCGAACGCATTGTTATGAGTGTACGCACACCGGCGGCGACATTCGGCGCCCAGCTACGACTCAGAAAAAAATATAAAACAATGTGAATTTGAAAGACGTGTCGCGGAGCTGAGCTTCGCATCCGGTGTGCGAGCCCCTTGAGCGGCAGCATTGGTTTTCAGCGTGAATGTCACGAAAAACACACAAAACACATCCAAAACAGGAAAGAGCTTTGTGATTGACTGTATAAATATGGTGCGTTCAAGTCCTCCTGGGAAGTTCGTATTTACGAGGTGGGAAATCGTGTGTACGACGGTAGGTGCGTTCAAGTCACTTTCGTCGGAGTATGATGGTGTGCCTTCTCTAAATTAATTACACAAAATAACAACACTTCTGCTTCTAGAAAATGTAGAGCAAATAATGTACATTAGTTGTATGTTGCTTTTTTATGTTTTTTAATTAATGTATGAAGCTATTGTAAACTTTATTGTTGCATATTACATTTTTATATTGTGATGCTATTGTATTTTTTTTTGCTGGGAATCAGCTTACTTTGTTGTAAATAGAAAAGCCTGACAATTCACTGCTAAATACCTGTAATAGTGTGGTATTTCGCCATGTTTCTGACTGACACTCCCCCAACTCGTACAGATCGGAGCTTAAAGAAAATTACGAGCTTCCACTGGTATTTACGACATTGTGGTGGCGTTCATGTCAGTTCTGCTCGTAAATATGATCTTTCCGACATGACTTGAACGCACCAATAGCTTTGACACAAACCCTTTGGTATATATTTAAAAACTGCAGAAAGCAACAGGGAAAAAAAGCAAATGGATCACTGCAATTCTCAGAAACAGCTCGACTCCAGGCAGAGAAACATGTTTTAGTTATCATTTTGTGTCAAATTGTTGGATTTTGAGGTAAAATCATACCGTATACTGTTATATATTAGTTTGACAACTCATCAATTAATTATTTTCCATCTTATATTCTGCATAATTGGGTGTTTTTCAATAAACAACACTGACAAAAACTACACTATAAAACTATATGTTTTAGGGCTGGACAATATGACGATATAACATTGATATAAGTGATTACGAGGATTTAAACCTACCGATATTGTATAAAATATTCACAGGCAGATTTGCTTTATGTGTCTCCCCGCCGTCGAAATCAGGCACATATAAATGTCAGGAAACACGACTCCAGGCTGCATGTCAATATCCATGGATTAGGTTTATTTGACAAGTTGTAAGGAACACATTCAATTCCAACCTTTAGTGTAATCATTTGTTTTACTCGCGGTTTCGCAGTTTCCCCTGTTAAATCCAGTCAAGCAGCAGGTTCTTTTGCCACTCAGTCCAGCTGAGGGAGCGCGCTTTCGGCGGGAAAGTGACGTAGATGCATATTGGCTAAAAGGCGGGACTTATTCCGCCATATTGCGCGTTGTACTTTCTCCCATTCACCAGTGCACAGTACCAGTGTCTTTCTATATATTGTCTTTATATAAACCTGAAAACAGCAGTCCACACGCGTCTTTCCGTGCTCACGACCAAAGAAGTAGGCTAAAGGCTACTTTGAAAGGCTCACGTGCTCAACTGTCAGGACGTGGAAAGTGAAGTATACCTGTGCCTTTAGAAAGCAGAGACTTGAGAGTTTACTGTTCCTGACTCAGAATTACTTATTGAAGGGTTAGTTCACCCAAAAATGAAAATTCTGTCATTTATTATTCACCCTCATGTCGTTCCACACCCGTAAGACCTTCATTCATCTTTAGAACACAAATTAAGATATTTTTGATGAAATCCGATGGCTCAGTGAGGCCTTCATAGCCAGCAATGACATTTCCTCTCTCAGGATCCATTAATGTACTAAAAACATATTTAAATCAGTTCATGTGAGTACAGTGGTTCAATATTAATATTATAAAGCCACCAGAATATTTTTGGTGCGCCAAAAAAACAAAATAACGACTTATATAGTGATGGCCGATTTCAAAACACTGCTTCAGGAAGCTTCGGAGCGTTATGAATCTTTTGTGTCGAATCAGCGGTTCGAAGCGCCAAAGTCACGTGATTTCAGCAGTTTGACATGCGATCCGAATCATGATTCGACACAAAAGATTCATAACGCTCCGAAGCTTCCTGAAGCAGCCATCGGCCATCACTATATAAGTCATTATTTTGTTTTTTTTTGGCGCACCAAAAATATTCTCATAGCTTTATAATATTAATATTGAACCACTGTACTCGCATGAACTGATTTAAATATGTTTTTAGTACATTAATGGATCTTGAGAGAGGAAATGTCATTGCTGGCTATGCAGGCCTCACTGAGCCATCGGACTTCATCAAAAATATCTTAATTTGTGTTCTGAAGATGAATGAAGGTCTTACGGGTGTGGAACGGAATCAGAGTGAGTAATTAATGACATTATTTTCATTTCATTTTAATATAGAGAACATAAAAACAACAACAAAAAATGGGTAGAAAACATAAATGTGGCTGTGCTGAATAAACCTAAAAACACAAAGAAACTGAATTCAAATGTCTGCTCATGGTTAATTACTCTGAAACGATGAATTTTAAACCTTATCTAAGACCATGTCAAGTGATTTTTGTCTCTCTTTCTGTTTCTTTTGTTCTCCCGCAGCAATTATTTGTCTTCAAATATCTCCAATCTGAACTGATAATGTACACCATACCTTCATTCGATCCCAGCTCTGAAAAGAGGGATGCAACAGCAATTCCCACTAACCTCAGAGATTCACTATCATGTCTCGACGTTGTATGGTCTGATATGTTTGAGACTGGAGACTCGGCGAATGACCCTGAAGCAGCTATGGCTGATTTTCTCAAAGGAGCCCCAGCGCAGTGGCTGCATTTTAAAACAGAGATCTCGCCATTTGTAGAAAGGGATGGCTTTGGAAAATTAATTCAGTTAATTGAGAGAAAAAAATGGAAAAGCTGTCTGATCACTGAGGTTTCTTTACAATACGAGCCTGGCAGTGGAGGGTCAACCCTCGCCATGCAGGTGCTTTGGCATTTTCGCAAAGACCTCAGATGTGCCAGAGTTATCGATTTAGATGCTAAAAAGCTGCCGAAACAAGTGGTGGACCTTTTTCTGCTATCTAATGAACAACATGCAAAACATGATCAGAAAACTGTGCTGCTGTTAATAGACACAAAGGAAAACACAAACAACGATCAGCCAATCAAGAATACTCTCTGGGAAAACCTGATTGGCGAAATACGGACGAGGGAGATCAAAACAGACACTCCAGCTGTGATCATTTTAAACTGCAGAACTGGAAACTTTCCAACAAAAGATAGTGTGGAAATTAAAATGAAGCTCTCTCCAACTGAGAAAATGAGGTTTGATCAAAAAAGGCATGAGCTGGAAGAGAAATTCAAGGAAAAGTCACAGAACTTTCATGCCTTTAACATAATGCAGGGAGGTTTCAAGAAAGAGAAAGTGATCACAGCAGAAATGGTAGAACACGTTAAAAATAATCCAAAGTCCAAAAGCACAAGACTTCTGAGTTATTTGGCTTTGATAAATTCATACGTCCCAGGCTCACACTTGTCGAGGCTTTCATGCGAGGAATTCATTGCAAAAACAGACCGGTCTTCCGATGAGGAAAACGCCCCACTGCAAACGACAATGAAACCTTTCATGGATCTTATAGTCGTATTCTCAGAGGGAAAAACCGACTACATACGCATGGCGCATCCAATGATTGCTGATGCATGTGTAAAAATGCTCACTGAGCACAATCTGACAAGATTTAACATCGCTTCTGACTTCTTGAACAGCATGGTAAAAGGAAAGGAGAGCAATTACATGCAAATTTGCAAGAGAATGTTAACCGATAGGCTCGACACGGAAAAAAACAGGTTTTCGAAACTGATTCTTGACCTCTTGAAGGACAGAAGCAATGCATTGAGAGAGAAGCAATGCATTGATTTGTTGGAGCTGGCTTCATATTTGTTCAACAAAGACCCTTTTTATCCTCAAGCACTTGCACGTTTGTATTACATTGAGGTAAAAGAGCCAGACAAATTTGATAAAGCCAAATTCTGGGCAAATATTGCCATTGACAGAAAGAGCAAAAATTCTCATATTAAGGATACACTGGGGCAAGTTCACAAAAACCACCTGCTGAACACGAAACCATGGACAGACACAGAAACAGTTTTGAAAATTGCAAAGTCTGCCATTAAAGCATTTCTGGAGGAAGCAAAAGCAGCTGAAGACGAGTCAGAAGACAACAACAGTTTCAATAACAGGGGCTACTTTGGATTTCTCCAGGTTTGCAAGAACATTTATGATTTGGCAAAAAATCCTCTTGAACAAAAAATCAGTGAATTCATCAGTGAATATAAAGGTGATGTTGAGGATAGATATGATTTCTTTGAATGGTACCTGGCATTCTCAAGACCAAAGATCAATAAAAAGGATCCCGACTACCTTCATAATGACATTGTAGAGTGCTACAAGCGATATTTTAAGAAGGAAAAGCAGACTGACGAAGCCACCCTGAATGAGAAAAAAATGAAGTCTTTCGGAGGATTACTTCATTTCCTAAAATCTGATGCAAGTGTGCTTAAACAGACATTTAAAAATCCACAATCTGATGATGAAACCCAAAACATTCTCTACGTTCTTGCCAACATCATCCTGAGTATGTCTGACGGGCCGTCTGAAAGAGTAGAAGAGCTCCAGGCCAGTTTACACAAACTTTGGGTGAGCAAAAAACAATGGAGAAGCCCAGAGTTTTACCTCTTGATCCTTCTGCTCTTTTGGTTTGATGAAGCGCAGCTGAGAATCCCAAACCCTCCAGACCTTGAAGACTGTGTCAAATATATGGCTGAGTCATACGAGAAGAAGTATCGGAAATACCTTCGCGGTCGCTACCTGGTGCCTCTGTTCTTCTTAAGGAAAGAGAGTGGTTTGGTTCACATCTCAAAACTACATCAAAATGACGATGTAGGATCCTTGGAGCTCCTATTGGAAGGAGATGGAGTCAGCTGTCTCCAGCGTATCAGCGGGGAGGTCAAGAAGGATCTTAAAGTGTTTGCTATAAGAGATGGGAAACAGATTCAAGTCACCCCTCACGAACCGGCCAGTGTGTGCAAACAAGGCAAGGTGTCTTTCTACTTCGGCTTCAATATCAGAGGACCTGTTGCCTTTAACATCAGATACTGTAAGTAAAGACTAATAAAACATGTTTTATATTTGCAAAGCATTTGTCTGATTGTGTTCAAAATGTATTCTCTTTTCTCTGCAGAGTTCATGGATTATCACTCGAACACTGAAAATAGTTGGTCACCATTATGGTGATCAGTGTTTCGTTTAGTTTGGCACTTCAACACTTTGATTTTTATGTCAGTTTGTGGTTTTTGTAATGTTGTTTGCTAATTTTACACATTTTAAATGTTTGACTTTTAAGGATTTAATTTGATTAATTCTAACTCAATTCTTATATGCTGAATTTAATTAATAATATTGCATGTAATCTGTTGCCATGATTTTATTGAGTAGATAGAGTGTATTTTTACAGTGAAGGGAAAATACTTTCCTCTCAGCTGGATGTGAAAAAAGACAACATTTACCAAATCATGTTTATTTAGTAATCATAGTTATATTAGAATTGTATGATTTAACTTCTCAACTGTGGGGTCGAATGAAGGAATGTAGAGAACGTTTTAAGGAAAATAAGTTAAAAAAAATATTAGTTGTAATGCTGGTGGTGGGTCGGTAAGTTCAACCTATTTTTAATTGTTTTGACCACTAAATATTTTGTCAGAGAAAATTTACTTGAACATACTTTCATTAGAAGTTGTAATAACTCAAAAAGATTGATGCATTAATTTTGAGCCAAAACATTGTTTTTGGAGTGTATTCTGTGGACTGGCCAGGAAAAAATAAAATAAAATACAGACCATATTATACTGACTGTAGACTTTTGCAGTTTGTCATTTAACCCTCATGTTGTGTTCGGGTCGAAGAGGATTTTCCCGTACCTGAAAATGCTAGTTAATCTTATCACATTGGACTAAAATGTACAGACTTTACTCACCCAGAGTCTAACAACTTCCCAATTTTTAAAAAAATAATGTTTGTAATTTTTTTTTTTTTTTTTTCCCACATTGTAACACTTGTGGTGTTCCCGGTCAAAAATGACCGGCCTACAAAAAATTATGCTACATTATCACTAAATATTGGATTCAATCTTTTTGTCAGCAGGTTTTATATTTATTTTTGGAACAGATCAATCATAGGCATTACTTATCCGAGCTTATGTACCTCAGTTTTTGAGTGAAAAAGTGTTTTTTGTGGATAATTTTGTCAATTTTACAAAAATATGAAAAAATTGCATTGTTTATCACATTAGTGTGCTTTAATGTTTAAACAGGAAATGTGTTTTGAAATGTTTTTATTTATTACAAAAAGGCATAGTCACACTTGTGGTGTTCCGGTGGCCTACAAAAATAGCGTATAAATCATTTATTACACTATTTTATCACCAAATATTGGATTCAATCTTTTTGTTGGCTTGTTTTCTATCAGTTAGAAGAGGTTTTGTGAGAATCAATGAAACCGGTATGATTTGGACACATTTTTAGATTTTTTACCAAAATGTATTACTTTTCTGAACACCCCACAACATTAATGACATATTTAACTTCCAGAAAAACATATTTTCTCATGCATCAAATCCCTATGATTGTTGGTCATTATTTTAAGTTATGGACACTATGGGAGCTCTCTGAATATTATTATAAAATGTATTTGTGATAAAATCAACATTTTCCTATTAATCAGATGACCCTCACACTAATTCAGTCATGGTTTGTGTAACGGGGTCGAGGGGTTACTGAGGTACGGAACGAAATCACGTGATTTTAATGAATAATCATGAAAAAACATCACCAGCAAAAAAGCACAGATGGATATTTATGGGAATTCTTATTTCCCTTACGTTTGAGACACTTCAAAAGAAAATGGTACAATATTCACAAACACAATGGCAATACAAAACTGAACACTGTAGAATGATGCACTGTGGATATTATGGCAAAACCCTTACATTTTTTTTTGTAATTCCTCTTTTGACTTGTCAGTTATGGTAAATTTTGTCCCATTTTCTTCAATGATCATCAATTATTAAAGCAATATTTTGTTTTTCAGTAGTTTAAGACCTGGAGGTGCAAGAGAAAAAGCTAAGAATGGTGGTGTTGAAAACAGAAAAAGCCACTTAATGCATATTTCATCCACATTAAATTATATTATAGAGATGTCTCCACAATTATTAACCATGAAAAATAACACAATCCATTATGACAAGACAGATCCTTTTTCGTACTCCACACAGATCGTAACATCGTTGAAATCGGTTGAGAAATGTCAATGTTATTGTGCTTCTTGTTTATTATTTTAAATTAAAAAAATATATATTAAATGCTTGAAAGAAAAAAAAAAAAAGAAAAAACAGTAACAACAATTGTAATCACTGTCATATAACAATAAAACAATATGCCAGAGTGTGCTTCTTGTTTATAAAGCAGTCTTGCCCGGTCCAATATGGCGGACTCGTTGCCGAATCGCAGGCCAAAGCGGCGCCTCCTGCTGGACACGCGCGAAAGTACAACAACACGAGGACATGAATCACTTCCGAGGGCACAAAGCTGAAGATAACCGCATTTACAGGCAGACCAGTGAAGATCTGAAGATGAAAATCCTGAACCTGACGTTTAAATGTGAGTTGCAGTCGGACGATTGATTGGAAGTCATTTCTCGGCTCTCCGCTGAGGAAAATCCGCGGCTGTGACTGAGGCCTGGTGACTTCTGCGGTCAGAAGGTGAATAAACTGCGATTTTTAAACATTTAACTCATTATTTGTCTTTGAGACATATAGCAGATATGTCTTACGTCAATTTACCATGGTTTTACTGTAGTTAAATTAACTGTTGTACCTTGTATTTTATGGAAATGTTATTCTACTTTATATTTATTGTAGCAGTTATACACTAACAAAAATACTGTAGTATTACTATATTGTTTTGGACATGAGCCATGGTATTCTTTAAAGGAAAGAAAATGTACTTCTTTTTGGGTACCATGAAAATACCATGGTATATGAATATGGTCATTCTGTACCATGACAATATCTGATATAATACCACAGTCTCTGATTAATATGGTAAAGTGTCTTCATGATGTTATTGTTCTGTTCCAGCTTCTCGTCAGTGATCATGGCTGATGATCCTCAGAGAAACTTCCGCTCTGCGTATTATGAGAAGGTGGGATTCAGAGGAGTGGAGGAGAAGAAATCTCTGGAGATTGTGCTGAAGGACAATCCACTGGGTGAGATTCATCACAGAGCCTTCTACTGACTGTGTGAAAAGATTTATTTGTGTTTGTTTACACTATAAAATAATAACCGTTAGCCTATAATGATAATAATTCTTATGATTTTTACTTTGGTTTAGGTGTTTAATAATAAATATTATTATTATTATTATTATTGTGTTATAAGTAATTAAAGAAACAAGTAAAAATCCATTTTGCATGATTATAATCAAATCATAAAAATAAAACAATTAATGATAATAACTGTTAGTTACATAAAGTCAAAAAGGGCATATTTTTCTGAACATTTTATAATAATAATAATAACAAAAACTTAAAAATCTGGTTATTGAACTCTTAAACCAACATTAAAAATGCATAAAAATAAAATAATAATAATAACTCTAATTATTATAGTGTCAAAAGGAAAAATTGGTAGAAAAAATATGTTGTGCATGGTCACTGAACACTCAAACAATATACAGTAATAATAATAATAGTAACTTTTTATTACAGTGTCAAAATCTGTTCTGTCCATGCAGAGTTTTACTTTTTAACAGTAATAATAATAACAAGTTGTTATTATTATTTTTTTTAAATAGTTTTTATGTTGGTTTAAGTGTTCAATAACCATGTAGAACATACAGTATTTTTATTGATTTTTACTTTTTGACACTATAATAAATACTAATAATAAGAATAATAATTATTATTATCATTATATTAATTTATTATTATTTCTAATGTTGGTTTAAGTGTTCAGTAACCATGCAGAATGGTTTTGAATTGTTTTCTGTTATTTTTGACACTAATAATAACAGTTATTATTATTATTATTATTATTATTTTTCATGCATTTTTATTGTGGTTTATGAGTTTAATAACCATGCTTTTTTTTACAACTGTAATGATAACAGTTATTATTATTACTATTATTATTATTACTTAATTATTTTTTTAAATATTTTTTTATGTTGGTGTAAGCCACACAGAACATACAGTATTTTTATTGATTTTTACTTTTTGACATTATAATAAATATCAATAAATATTATTATTATATATTTTTTTAATTTTATTTTTAATGTTGGTGTAAATGTTTAATTACCACACAGAACGGTTTTAAATTTTTTTCTGTTATTTGTGACTAATAATAACAGTTATTATTATTATTATTATTTTTATTATTAATGCATTTTTAATTGTGGTTTGAGTTGCAGAACAGATTTTGACACTGTAATAAAAAGTTACTATTATTATTATTACTTCATTAATTTTTTATGTTGTTTGAGTGTTCAGTGACCATGCACAACATATTTTTTCTACTAATTTTTCCTTTTCCCACTATAATAATTACAGTTATTATTATTACTTTATTTTTATGCATTTTTAATGTTGGTTTAAGAGTTCAATAACCAGATTTTTTTATAGTTTTTGTTATTATTATTATTATTATTATAAAACAAGATTAAAATAAGATTTTTTTGCCCTTTTTTGCCCAATTATTATCATTATTGTATTATTTTGTATGATTTGATTCTAATCATGCTAAATGGATTTTTACTTGTTTCTTTTTACCACAATAGTAAATAATAATTACTTATAACACAATAATAATAATAATAATAATAATAATAATATTTATTATTATTATGTGCAGTAGTATTTATTCTTTCATCTTTGCTTTGGTTCATGTCTAACGGTGAAGTTTTAAATGCTCTGTTTCTCTCTCTTGAGAATAAATGGCTGTTGTCTGAAATCAAAGATGATCTGTGATGTTTTCAGATGTGGAGAAGCTGAGCACGTTCAGTCAGAGGTTCCCACTGCCCTCCATGTACCGGATACACGTGTGGAAGGTCTTACTGGGTGAGAACATGAACTTTCATTCGCAGACGTCTCCTCATGCTGTCTCTGGGCCGCCATGCTCAATGACGGTTGTGTCCTGACGTCTCCGCAGGTATCCTGCCGCCCCACAGCGATTCTCACGCCCTGGTGTCTCGGTGTCGCATCCAGCAGTTTGAGGACATCAGTGACGCTCTGACGGCCATGCGGTTCGTCCATGCGTCCACTCCGCCGACGGAGCTTTACCTCCGCATGTACCAGCTGGAGAACCAGCAGCTTCCCCGCAGGAGCGAGCTCAGACCGCCGGTGAGGATGCTTCTGTGGGATTGTGGGTAATCCACTGTGTTCTCCTGTCTCAGGTTTGTGATGGTTTTCCTCCAGGATGATGAGGATATGATCTTTCTGGCTATTGCCCGGGCTATGGAGGAGATCGTGGATGACCCGGTGGACTGCTATTGGCTGGTCAGATGTTTCGTTAACCAGTTCCAGCACAAGTTTGGAGACTCCATCCCTCACCTGGTACATGTTGACCTGTTAAAGGAACAGTTCACCTAACATATATCACATATATATTTATATATTTATTTATTTATGCTAATAAATAACTACAATTATTAATTTTTTACGGAGGCCTGTACACAATTTACTATTTCGTTCCCTCGATTTGCTAAAACGTGTGCACGATTTACTATTTCGTTCCCTCGATTTGCTAAAACGTGCGCGCGATTTACTATTTCGTTCCCTCGATTTGCTAAAACGTGCGCACGATTTACTATTTCGTTCCCTCGATTTGCTAAAACGTGCGCACGATTTACTATTTCGTTCCCTCGATTTGCTAAAACGTGCGCACGATTTACTATTTCGTTCCCTCGATTTGCTAAAACGTGCGCACGATTTACTATTTCGTTCCCTCGATTTGCTAAAACGTGCGCACGATTTACTATTTCGTTCCCTCGATTTGCTAAAACGTGCGCACGATTTACTATTTCGTTCCCTCGATTTGCTAAAACGTGCGCACGATTTACTATTTCGTTCCCTCGATTTGCTAAAACGTGCGCACGATTTACTATTTCGTTCCCTCGATTTGCTAAAACGTGCGCACGATTTACTATTTCTTTTCCTCGATTTACTAAAACGTGCGCACGATTTACTATTTCTTTCACTCGATTTACTAAAACGTGCGCACGATTTACTATTTCTTTCACTCGATTTACTAAAACGTGCGCACGATTTACTATTTCGTTCCCTCGATTTGCTAAAACGTGCGCACGATTTACTATTTCGTTCCCTCGATTTGCTAAAACGTGCGCACGATTTACTATTTCGTTCCCTCGATTTGCTAAAACGTGCGCACGATTTACTATTTCGTTCCCTCGATTTGCTAAAACGTGCGCACGATTTACTATTTCGTTCCCTCGATTTGCTAAAACGTGCGCACGATTTACTATTTCGTTCCCTCGATTTGCTAAAACGTGCGCACGATTTACTATTTCTTTTCCTCGATTTACTAAAACGTGCGCACGATTTACTATTTCGTTCCCTCGATTTGCTAAAACGTGCGCACGATTTACTATTTCGTTCCCTCGATTTGCTAAAACGTGCGCACGATTTACTATTTCGTTCCCTCGATTTGCTAAAACGTGCGCACGATTTACTATTTCTTTCACTCGATTTACTAAAACGTGCGCACGATTTACTATTTCTTTCACTCGATTTACTAAAACGTGCGCACGATTTACTATTTCTTTCACTCGATTTGCTAAAACGTGCGCACAATTTACTATTTCTTTCACTCGATTTACTAAAACGTGCGCACGATTTACTATTTCGTTCCCTCGATTTGCTAAAACGTGCGCACGATTTACTATTTCTTTCCCTCGATTTACTAAAACGTGCGCACAATTTACTATTTCGTTCCCTCGATTTGCTAAAACGTGCGCACGATTTACTATTTCGTTCCCTCGATTTGCTAAAACGTGCGCACGATTTACTATTTCGTTCCCTCGATTTGCTAAAACATGCGCACGATTTACTATTTCTTTCACTCGATTTACTAAAACGTGCGCACGATTTACTATTTCGTTCCCTCGATTTGCTAAAAGGTGCGCACGATTTACTATTTCGTTCCCTCGATTTGCTAAAACGTGCGCACGATTTACTATTTCGTTCCCTCGATTTACTAAAACGTGCGCACGATTTACTATTTCGTTCCCTCGATTTACTAAAACGTGCGCACGATTTACTATTTCGTTCCCTCGATTTGCTAAAACGTGCGCACGATTTACTATTTCGTTCCCTCGATTTGCTAAAACGTGCGCACAATTTACTATTTTACTATTTACATATGAAGTCCCTCAGTCTGCTGCAGCAGCTCTTTTATTCAGATGTCATAAATTCAGCTTGTCTCTCCCACAGCCGAAGAGTTTGGAGCACTTCCTGTCTCAGGAGGATGGCGTTCTTCTGACTCATCTGAAGGCATGTGGCGCTCTGGACTCGCTGCCATACCGTCTCTGGTTCAGACGCTGTTTTGCGGGATGTTTACCAGAGTCCAGCCTGCAGAGGTCAAACCACACACACATCACTTACTCCTGTCAGGGTGAAATACTGTCACATGACCTCATTATGTTGCATGTTTAATTCAGAGAAGAGCATCCAAGACTCTTCTGCTCACCAAAGCAGCATTAATTTGATCAAAAATACAGTAAAATTGTGAAATATTATTAGAATTTAAAAATGAACTGTTTTCTAAGTGAATATATAGTAAAGTGTAATTTATTCCTGTGATCAAAGCTGATTGTCAGCATCATTACTCCAGTCTTCAGTGTCACATGATCCTTCAGAAATCATTCTAATATGATGATTTGATGATTATTATCAATGTTGAAAACAGTTGTGCTGCTTCAGATATTCTACAGTATTCAGAACACAGTTTTTGGTTTGTTGTGATTGGCTGATGGATTGACTGTGCTGTTGTGTGATTGGCCGGCAGGGTGTGGGATAAAGTGATCAGCGGCTCCTGTAAGATTCTGGTGTTTGTTGCCGTGGAGATTCTGCTCAGCTATAAGATCATGCTGATGGGAATGAGTCACCCGGAAGCAGTTTACAACTTCCTGTCTCATGTGAGCACAATGACATCATTTACTCAGTTACTTATTTTGTGCAAAAGTGGATTATTTTAAAGAAATGTTCCGGGTTCAATATGTGTTAATTCACAGAATTAAATTTTTTTTTTTTAATTATATCTTCTTTTAAATCCTCCAGTTCTCCATAGACTGCACAGTTATTATAGTTAACTAAAACTGAAAAAAAAAAAAAAAAAACATTTTTGTTACTTGAAATAAAAATAAACTTCCAGTTAGCTGAATTTAATTATTAAAAAAAAAATTGTTCTATTTTTATTTAGATTTTCTGTTTTTTAGAATATTTAATTTTTTTTTAAATATTCTAAGCTTGACGAAACACACAGAATTACTAAAATTAACAAAAATACTGAAATAAATATTTTTTCTAATTATTTAGACTATTTAAAGTATTCTAAACATGAGAAAAATACAACTAAATTAAGACTAAACTAAAATTAACAAAAAATACTGAAATAAAAATTTATAATTTTTTTAGACTTTCTAAAAAAAATCAAAATTTAAACATTTTAAAATATTCTAAATATGACAAAAAACAAAATTACAAAAATTTTAACTCAAATTAAAAAATACAGGAATAAAACTAAAAATTCTTTTTTTTTAATATTTCTAAACATGACAAAAACAACAAATTTGCTAAAACTTTCAACTAAAACAAAAAAATACTCTAATAAAAATGTACTTTTTTAGATTTTTATCATTTTTTAGAATATTCAGGGGTTTTTTTTTTTTAAATATTTTAAACATGACGATAACAAAATACTGAAATAAAAATGTATAATTTTTTAGATTTTCTATGATGTTTTACAGTATTTAAGTATTTTAAAATATTCTAAACATGACCAAACACAAAACAATTGCTAAAACTTTTAATTAAAATTAACAAAAAATACTGAAATAAAAAAGTAATTTTCTTTTTTTTTTTAGAATATTCAGTTTTTAAAATAAAATATTCTAAACATGACAAAACAAATTTGCCAAAACTAAAATTAACTATATATATATATATATATATATATATATAAAGTATATGCACTGCATGTCTAATACAAGGAATTATTTTATAATTTTATTTACTATTATTATTATTATATGAACTACTGTTTTTTTAATTGAGTAACAAGGAATTATTTTATTTTCATAATTATATTAACATCATAACAAATGATGTTGACAGAACTTATATTGAACCCAGAATCTTTTCTCTGTAATTGACCTTTTCTCTGATGTTCATCTGCACCTACATAAACAAGCTAAAGCTCTTCTGCACATCTGTAAAGATCTCACCCTCTTTCTACAGATGCCACAGGAAAACACAGACGCCATCGTCACTAAAGCCATCGATCTGTGGCACAAACACTGCGGGACGCCCATGCACTCTGTGTGAGAGGGCGAGACTGTGACAGACTCAAAGATGCGGATGACAGGAACTCAAGCTCACAGATGTGTGTGTAGTTTGTCATTTATTAGGTTCCTTTACATCAGAATCTGCATACATCATTCAGGAGTGACAGTACGTTACACGACATGCCCGTCCGCTCTCTTCCTGCGGTCTCTGAGCTAATAGCAGCAGCGGAAGAGAGAAACACTAACAGACTGTAAACAGAAAACACATCCTTCATTCAGAACATGAGGACTTCTGCTCTTCTGTGACACCAGAGGGCGTGTGATCACTCAAAGAAGCAGATCGTCCACGAAATGAGCCGATTATTCCAAGCCTGTTTGATCTTTTTTCATGGAAAAGTGCTTAAAATTGTCAGAAATTCCCTTTATATGATCCACAGAACAAAATAACGTAGGTTTCGGAATAAATGAGTGTGAATAAAGACAGAAATATATATATATATATTTTTTTTTTTGGTTGATTTTTTTCATTTAATGCCCAATGCCCTGTCAATGTGTTCAGTATCAAAGTCAGTTAAAAATATTTATAAATAATATATTAACATAAAAATGGTACAATAGTGACATTTACAATAAGGTCTCATATTTTGTGAGCAATATATTTATTAATCTTTCAAGTCAGTTAATAAAAAAACTTTTGTTCATGTTAGTTCACAATGCATTGACCGTTTACAAATACAACTTTTAATTTTAAAAACGTATAACACTAATTAACTAATGAAACCTTATTGTAAAGTGTTACTGTTACAATTTTCTGTGACTAAAATACTAAAAAAAAGAAAGAATGTAACACTGATTATTTTGAGTTTCTTGAATGTTTTGGTTTTTATTTTGGCAACACGACGCCCTGTAAAGTGGGCGGAGTTTAAAGGGCGCGCTCTACACTCAATCACATGACTGCCGAGCACCTTTGAGCGCATTTTGAGACAGGAGAAATAAAAGAGCATGAATATACAGTCTGACAGTCACATTATTGCTCTGTCCTGTTGCTCAACCGCAGCGTGAGCCTGTCGAGATCGCCT
Source organism: Ancherythroculter nigrocauda (assembly GCA_036281575.1). Classification (NCBI taxonomy): domain Eukaryota; kingdom Metazoa; phylum Chordata; class Actinopteri; order Cypriniformes; family Xenocyprididae; genus Ancherythroculter; species Ancherythroculter nigrocauda. Next base: position 49,957,413 of record VTFQ01000014.1, on the reverse strand, counting down.
CCGCTGTGAATGGTCAGTAGTGTGGGCGTGACAAAAGTTTGCTTTTTTGCTATTGGTTAAAGAGGACCTATTATGCTTATGTTCATGTTCAACTGTCTTTAGTGTTTAATGTTGATGTTTGAGCATGAAAAGTGTAGTCTTGAGACAAACGCGTCACAATATTCCTTATTTAAATAATTAATGCGCATAATAAAGGGGTGGGGCCTGGTTGAGTTAGTTAGTAGTGTGTTGAAACTGTCGGTTATGGTAAGGGGCGGGACATTTCCCAAACACCAATCACAACACACTGCTCCAGCCGACCAATCAGAGCACATTGTGCTTTTCAGAAGGAGGGGCTTCATAGAGACAGGAACTAAACAGAGCGTTACTGACAGACTGGGAAGAGAGGAGCTGCAACAATGGAGAATATGAGGAAAATAATAATGAACATTCAGAGCCTGAAAACAAGACTCCGTAAAAGGAGCATAATAGGTCCTCTATAAAGATGTTTTTTTATGAATTTCTGTAGCATTAACAGCGTTAGTAATGGGTTTGATTCCCAGGAAATGCATGAACTGATAATAAAAGCATCTGACAGATGCATAAATGTTTAAAATGAAAAGTGTGGACTAAAAGACGGTTATATTTTGTGTGTGATAATGCATTAGAAAAGTCATTTCCCTTGTGTTTTCAATGTTTTTATAACCTAAAAGGACTGTGGAATAATTTCTCAGTTACAAGTAGAAAATCAACTACATTATCTGCTGCATTAAAAACCATCGCCTGGAGAAAGAAAGAAAAAAAAAAGAGAAAAATTCATGGCGTAATTCAAGAGCACGTAATATCTTGTCAAAATATACACAAATATCCGCACATCAGCTGGTTCGTATCCACCGGCACATCGACGGGACTCAAAATCCATCTAACGGTGGACATGTGGCGAGAGTCCCGGAGGATCCGCTCAGGATCTGTTGCTCCGAGCGGCGGGTCGTTCCTCCATGTGATTCCTGATCAAAATGTGCAGCAGTTTGTTCAGTGTCCCATTAAAGTATTAACGGCTCCAAAAGAGAGAGTTCACTGATTGACTGAAGTGCGTCACTATGGCCGATGAAACCTGCGGAGAACATAAGCCCGGTTCAGAAACAACATGGAAAACCATCCCACAATGCAATTAGGAAACTTGCAGCTGCATTTTTAACAGCTTTATTAACAGCTTTAAGAGTTAAGCTTTATTCATATTAAGTAATAGAGCTGCACGATTAATCGTAAAAAGACCGATCACCCATGTGATCTTATTCCTAAATGACAGTGATTCAGATCTGTGTCTATTAAAGCTTTAATATGTCACAACGATCATTCAGATCTGTGTTCTGATCCAGAGAGAGCCGCTGTCTTTTCAATCACACAGTATCATTATTTCTGTCTTACAATCATTCAGATGATCACAGAAGTACTGAGATAAAAGTTTATAGTTCAGATATAAACACTGATGTCTACAGTAGAGATCAAAATAGAGTAAATCACCTTCTGAAAGTAACTTGACGCTTCAAATAAAGATTGCATTAATTACATCGTTACACCAGTAGGTGGAGACAAGTGACTGTTAAAAAATGTATGTCACTGAATCATTCACTTAAGAGATTTGTTCATAAACGCTGATTCATTCAGTAATCAAACAAGTGAAGTCTTTATGAGTGAGTCATTGAATCATTCACTCAAGAGATTTGTTCAAAAACACTGATTCATCCAGTAATGAAACAAGTGAAGTCTTTATGAGTGAGTCATTGAATCATTCACTCAAGAGATTTGTTCAAAAACACTGATTCATCCAGTAATGAACCAAGTGTTTATGAGTGAGTCACTGAATCATTCACTCAAGAGATTTGTTCAAAAACACTGATTCATTCAGTAATTAAACAAGTGAAGTGTTTTTGAGTGAGTCATTGAATCATTCACTCAAGGGATTTGTTCAAAAACACTGATTCATTCAGTAATGAAACAAAGTCTCTATGAGTGAGTCATTGAATCATTCACTCACGAGATTTGTTCAAAAACACTGATTCATTCAGTAATGAAACAAGTGAAGTGTTTATGAGTGAGTCATTGAATCATTCACTCAAGGGATTTGTTCAAAAACACTGATTCATCCAGTAATGAAAGAAGTGAAGTCTTTATGAGTGAGTCATTGAATCATTCACTCAAGAGATTTGTTCAAAAACACTGATTCATCCAGTAATGAACCAAGTGTTTATGAGTGAGTCACTGAATCATTCACTCAAGAGATTTGTTCAAAAACACTGATTCATTCAGTAATTAAAGAAGTGAAGTGTTTTTGAGTGAGTCATTGAATCATTCACTCAAGGGATTTGTTCAAAAACACTGATTCATCCAGTAATGAACCAAGTGTTTATGAGTGAGTCACTGAATCATTCACTCAAGAGATTTGTTCAAAAACACTGATTCATTCAGTAATTAAACAAGTGAAGTGTTTTTGAGTGAGTCATTGAATCATTCACTCAAGGGATTTGTTCAAAAACACTGATTCATTCAGTAATGAAACAAAGTCTCTATGAGTGAGTCATTGAATCATTCACTCACGAGATTTGTTCAAAAACACTGATTCATTCAGTAATGAAACAAGTGAAGTGTTTATGAGTGAGTCATTGAATCATTCACTCAAGGGATTTGTTCAAAAACACTGATTCATCCAGTAATGAAAGAAGTGAAGTCTTTATGAGTGAGTCATTGAATCATTCGCTCAAGAGATTTGTTCATAAACGCAGATTCATTCAGTAATGAAACAATTGAAGCCTTTGAGTGAGTCATTGAATCATGCACTCAAGAGATTCGTTCAAAAACACTGATTCATTCAGTAATGAAACAAGTGAAGTGTTTATGAGTGAGTCATTGAATCATTCACTCAAGGGATTTGTTCAAAAACGCTGATTCATCCAGTAATGAAACAAGTGAAGTCTTTATGAGCGAGTCATTGAATCATTCACTCAAGAGATTGTTCAAAAACACTGATTCATTCAGTAATGAAACAAGTGAAGTGTTTATGAGCAAGTCATTGAATCATTCACTCAAGAGATTCGTTCAAAAACACTGATTCATCCAGTAATGAAACAAGTGAAGTCTTTATAAATGAGTCATTGAATCATTCACTCAAGAGATTCGTTCAAAAACACTGATTCATCCAGTAATGAAACAAGTGAAGTCTTTATGAGTGAGTCATTGAATCATTCACTCGAGATTTGTTCAAAAATGCTGATTCATTCAGTAATGAAACAAGTGAAGTCTTTATGAGTGAGTCATTGAATCATTCACTCAAGAGATTTGTTCAAAAACACTGATTCATTCAGTAATGAAACAAGTGAAGTCTTTATGAGTGAGTCATTGAATCATTCACTCAAACCGATTCAAATTAATTAAATATTTTTTAAACAGACTGCAACAATTAGCATTTTTACGGAGCCTCTAGTAAATAGCGTTATTTTTTGTTTAGTTGTCTGTTCAGAATTGTGATCTCTGTTTTAAACAAACAGAAAACAATTGTGATTCTCAATTTATCCAGAATTGCTCTAATAAGTAGTAACCTAGTATTTCCAAACAGTATATGTATGAGGCTCATTTTTTCTGTATGATTTTAAATATTCATACTTTTTTTTTTAAATATGTATATATAAAAAACATTGTTCATGCTAAATGTATGGTACAGTTCAAAAGTTTGGGGTTGGTAAGATTTTTTTATATTTTGAAAGAAGTCTCTTCTGCTCACCAAGGCTGCATTTATTTGATCAAAAATACAGTAAAAATTCTGAAATATTTTTACAATGTAAATCAGCTGTTTTCTCTGTGAATATACAGTAAAGTATAATTTATTCCAGTGATCAAAGCTGTATTTTCAGCATCATTACTCCAGTCTTCAGTGTCACATGATCCTTCAGAAATCATTCTGATATGATGATTTGCTGCTCAAGAAACATTTATGATTATTATCAATGTTGAAAACAGTCATATTTTTGTGGAAACCATCACACATTTTATTTTTCAGGATTCTTTGATGAATAGAAAGTTCAGAAGAACAACATTTATTTGACATAGAATTTTTGTAACAATATATGTATTTAATTGTCACTTTTGAACAATTTAATGCATCCTTGATGAATAAAAAAACTTTAATGTTTAGTGTACAACTTTAGTGTACATATTTCAATATATGTGGGGTTTTATGTCTTCAGTTAGTCTTGTGCTCAAGAAAATACATGAAAATACAAGGCGATTATTAGAAAGTTCAAAAACTGTTTACTATAAATACAGTAATTAAAATAATAGAAGCTTATTTCTGTATCTTTGTTTTTAAAATGTGCATTTTGCAAAAACATAAGAGGGCTGGAAATGGACAAAAAAAAGAATAAAAATAAAATAAAGTTACTGGACTCCTGAAGTGTTAAAAAATGCCTGTTTTATTATATTATTATTATTATTATTATTATAAGTTAGCATCAGCTATTCATTATTTACACATTAATGAGGGCTTGTTTTGTAGGATGATCCATGTCAGGTGTGCATGTGTGTGTGTGTGTGTGTGTTCACCTGGTTAGATGTCGACTCGACTCGTGCACCTCCATCTCTGTGCTTTTGAACTCATTGAGTTCTTTGCGTATGGCAGCCTGTGAGAGACAAATCCAGAATCAGACATGCTGTGCTATACATAAAACTCTTTTTTTAACTGTAAAACACTGGAATTTTCAATGTTAAACCATCGGGTGAGTTGAAGCTGCTGAACCTTATCGGCAGCGGTGAGTCTCGTCCAGGGTTTGTCCGCTCGACGGTCGTAATCCTGAGCTTCGGCCACTTCCACGTAATCGCTGAAGCGGATGAGAATTTTGGCCTCTCTGAGCTCCTCTACGGTGGGTCTCTGACTCAACTGAACACACAAAGCACAGAGGAAATGAAATGAAAGCACAGAAAAAAACACCTAAAGATGTTGCATAACTCTAATCTAATCTGTGCCGCGACCCAGAATAGCTCGTTGCTATAGAAACAGCCAAAAACCTCTGGATTTAGGGAACTCTCATCCTCTCACCTTCCTCGAGAGTCTTTTCTTCAGTTCCCGCTTCTCCTCCAGCTCCTCCTGCTCGTTGCGAGCTGAACGAGAGAAAGAGATCAAACGCTGAAACAGAAGCGAATGTGAAGCTCAATGACTCCGATCATGATGCCTGAACCACTTACGTTTGAGGATGTTTCTCTGCTCCAGCTCCTCTGCGGATGGTCTCTGGCTGAGACGACTGGACACACATTGAAAAAAAGCTTTATTCATTAAAAAAAGAACACAAAATCAACTGCACAAACTGACAATAAAGCAGTTTCTGACTCAAAACACAATACATTTTGATTCATTCTGGAACGTTGTAAACAAGGAAATTATTTTAACTTTGAACAACACCTGACATGCAAAGCAGCTCCGGGATGAAGCTGAATCTGACGCTTCCCAGTCATGGGAAATCTCCTTAATCATTGAAAGGATACTATGACAAAGATATCGCTTTCCTCATTCGAACGGATTTTTTCCTCATTAATATACGAAGAATGAAAGCTGTATCATATATTTGGAAATACACAAGCAATATCACGATCATAGCCATTCAAAATGGCTCTATATCGTCATCAGACGGGCTGCAGCAGTCATTTTGCGTGAAAAGATCGTATTTGTGTTTTATCGAAAAAATAAAACACTAATTTCATATGTATTGTCTTTCATTAATTCAATCACTTGTCATAAATATGGCTGTTTTTAAGTGTTTTAACTTTCAAAAACTCAAATTCAAGCACTTTAAGCATCTTGTATGAATTTTGTTGTGTTTTTGACATTTTTATACTTTGTTAAATGTCTATGTAGATTTTATTATTTTTTATTTCATTTATTTTTTTTATTTTATATTTTTCATTTTCATTTAAATTTTCGTTAGTTTTAGTAATTTTGTTGTGTGTTTTAGATATTTATATATATATATATTTAAATATCTATGTAGATTTTATTAATTTTTTTTTTCTGTTTTCATTTTAATTTTCGTTAGTTTTAGAAATTTTGTTGATTTTGACATTTTTTATATTTTTAAATATCTATGTAGATTTTATAAATTTTATATTTTCCGTTTTCATTTTAATTTTCATTATTTTTCGTAATTTTGTCGTGTTTTTAACATTTTTATACTTTTTTTAAAAAATGTCTATAAAGATTTTATTAATTTTTATTTAATTTATTTTATATTTTCTGTTTTCATTTAAATTTTTATTAAAGTTTTAGTAATTTTGTTGTGTTTTTTAAAAAATATGTCTATATAGTTTTTATTTATTTTTATGTCAGTTTCTGTTTGTTGTTTTGTCGCTGTGCGTGTGTGTTTGTTCCTCACCGGGTCAGTTTGGTGCCGATCTGCTGTCTGGACTCCAGTCGCTCCTGGTCGCTCATCATGGGTAGGATGTTTTTATCTTCCAGTTCCCTCTTCGACGGGCGATTGCTCAGTTTGATCGCCAGCGAATCTTTCCGCAAGATCCTTAAAGCCAGTGTACCTGTGCACGCACACACACACACACACACACACACACAGATTTAGTTCACGTAAACACACACACACACACACGGATTTAGTTCACGTAAACACACACACACACACACGGATTTAGTTCACATAAACACACACACACAAACAATAAAATTTAGTTCACATAAACACACACATACACACACACACACACACACACATGGATTTAGTTCACATAAACACACACACACACACAATACAATTTAGTTCATATAAACACACGTCACATGCTGTATTTCCTGCCAGATCTCATACTTGTAAACAGTGAGTCGTCATCATCCTCTTCTTCCTCGTCTTCTTCCTCATGCGAGCTGAAGGTGTGTGTGATGAGCGTGTGTGTGTTGGCGGGAGTTTGGTGCATTGAATCTCTGTTCTCCTTCTCCTCTTCCGTCTCCATCAGGACAGATGGCACCGCCTGCAGTACAGAACTAAACACACACACACACACACACACACACACACACACACACACACACACAGACACACACACACACGCAGTGAGATGCACGTATGCACACGACAGGTGTGTATTTCAGGGATGTAAAGTTCAGACGGTAACTTATAAGAATAAAAAAGCAAAATACTGAAAGTTTTATTTTAAGTATTAACACAGCTTTAATGTCACATTATGTAAATGTGTGAAGTGTTTCATTGTGTTCTGTGAGAGAGAGAAAATGAGACAAACCACACAAAAGTACAAAATTCACCACTAAACTAGATTTCTGTCATGACAACTCTCAGAGTGTTTGGCATAGTACTGGATATGACAATGTTGATATGTTTAGTCTTTGCAGAATAGATCTGCTAAGCTGCTGCTTCTGTTATTTCTGCTGCTGCTATTATTGTTGTTGCTGCTGCTGCTAATATTGCTACTGTTGCTGGTGCTGTTGCTGTTATTGCTGCAGAGGAAGTACGGGACATACTACTGCCAATACATACACGACACGCTGCTGTGAGCAAGACATGCTGCCGCTGTACAATATTGCATACATGAATTACCCATAGCAGATCTAAACAGGTGGAGCTGGGGAAGGTGGAGGGTTTCTGAAAGCGCGCTGCAACTGCTACAGAAAATTTTGGGAGAGAGAGCGGGACAAAGAGAGTATGTGCTTTCCGTACATAATAAAACATAATTTTGTGGCAAAAAACATTGTCGTTTTTATCCTATTGTTTACTATGTTTATTTGCTTGGTCAGTGTTGTTTTGGTTCTTTTGCTGTTTGTAATATGTCCCCGTTTAGATAGCTAGTAAATGTGTGTGTGTGTAAGAGTATGTGTCCTCACCTCTCGAGCCTCTGCATGGTGAGCGCGAGTGTTTTGTTGAGCTCCTCTATGATGCGGCTGGGCGGGTGGAGCGACAGCGGCAGGGTGGCGAACTGCTGCGAGTGAGTGTGTGCGAGCGCATGTGTGTGCGTGTGCGTGCCCTGGGACGGCAGGCATTTGAGGGAAAACGAGGGCGCTGGCTCACATATCATCACTTTCTTTGGAGGGAGAGGCGGTGACAGTCTGGCAAGCGTCTCTGAAGAGAAGAAGAGACAGAGTTATGTTTTCCACGATGGTTTTCATGAGCGAAAGACGAGCGGTACAGCGGCGTCACCTGTAAGATGGTTGGGAATTCTGCTGTATGGCTTCGGCGGTAAGGCAGGAGGCTGTTTCAGTGACGACGGCCTCACGTGAGTGATGTCAGTGCTGTCGCCAGGCAACGACACAGGCTTCACAGAGGGCGGGGCTTGAGATGGCTTTGGGACGAGATCTGAGAGACACGCCACAGTTTCTCCAGACGACTGGACCTCTGAGAACGACACTAGATGAGATAGAATGCGAAAATTTTAGTTTTTCCGACAGCCCTAATATATATGTATATAAATATATTAAATTTATTACATCTCTTAAGGGCCATTCACAACAAGGATGATAACTATAATGATAATGATAAAGATATAGTTCTAAAAATTATTCTAAATATAAAAGAATAGCACACAACACAACTATAACGATAATGGCACAGAGTAACGATATCGTTGGAATCACTTTCAGAACTATTTTTTTTCCAGCTGATGAACGATAAAACATTCTCAGCCAATCAGAATCCATCCTGCTTTCAGAGCTCGAGCATTTAAAGCGACAGACAACAAAACTGCAGCGCGTGCTTATAATATTTAATATTATAATATTGTGCGCTGGTGCGAACGCTAAAATTTTATAGTTATCGTTCTTGGTGTGAACGGGCCTTTATGCTCACCAAGAGTGCATATGTTTCATCAAAAATACAGTAAAAACTGTAATATTGTGAAATATTATTACAACTTTAAATAGCTGTTTTCTATGGAAGCCCGTTTCCGCCACTAAAAAAAAAACAAAAAAAAAAAACTCAAAAGATGAATTGCGACTTTTTATCTCAGAATTCTGACTTTTTAACTCGCAATTGCGAGTTTATATCTCACATTTGCGAGTTATAAAGTCAGAATTCTGAGATATAAAGTCAGAATTCTGAGATATAAAGTCGCAATTGCGTGATAAAAAGTCAGAATTCTGAGATATAAAGTCGCAATTGCGTGATAAAAAGTCAGAATTCTGAGATATAAAGTCGCAATTGCGTGATATAAAGTCAGAATTCTGAGATATAAAGTCGCAATTGCGTGATATAAAGTCAGAATTCTGAGATATAAAGTCAGAATTCTGAGATATAAAGTCGCAATTGCGTGATAAAAAGTCAGAATTCTGAGATATAAAGTCGCAATTGCGTGATAAAAAGTCAGAATTCTGAGATATAAAGTCGCAATTGCGTGATAAAAAGTCAGAATTCTGAGATATAAAGTCGCAATTGCGTGATATAAAGTCAGAATTCTGAGATATAAAGTCGCAATTGCGTGATATAAAGTCAGAATTCTGAGATATAAAGTCGCAATTGCGTGATATAAAGTCAGAATTCTGAGATATAAAGTCGCAATTGCGTGATATAAAGTCAGAATTGCGAGATATAAAGTCGCAATTGCGTGATAAAAAGTCAGAATTATGAGATATAAAGTCGCAATTGCGTGATAAAAAGTCAGAATTCTGAGATATAAAGTCGCAATTGCGTGATATAAAGTCAGAATTGCGAGATATAAAGTCGCAATTGTGAGTTATAAAGTCAGAATTGCGAGATATAAAGTCGCAATTGCGTGATATAAAGTCAGAATTGCGAGATATAAAGTCGCAATTGTGAGTTATAAAGTCAGAATTGCGAGATATAAAGTCGCAATTGCGTGATATAAAGTCAGAATTGCGAGATATAAAGTCGCAATTGCGAGATATAAAGTCAGAATTGCGAGATATAAAGTCACAATTGTGAGTTATAAAGTCAGAATTGTGAGATATAAAAAGTCAGAATTGCGAGTTATAAAGTCAGAATTGCGAGATATAAAGTCAGAATTGCGAGTTATAAAGTCAGAATTGCGTGATATAAAGTCAGAATTGCGAGATATAAAGTCGCAATTGTGAGTTATAAAGTCAGAATTGCGAGATATAAAGTCACAATTGTGAGTTATAAAGTCAGAATTGCGAGATATAAAGTCGCAATTGTGAGTTATAAAGTCAGAATTGTGAGTTATAAAGTCAGAATTGCGAGATATAAAGTCACAATTGTGAGTTATAAAGTCAGAATTGCGAGATATAAAGTCGCAATTGTGAGTTATAAAGTCAGAATTGCGAGATATAAAGTCAGAATTGTGTGATATAAAGTCAGAATTGCGAGATATAAAGTCAGAATTGTGTGATATAAAGTCAGAATTGTGTGATATAAAGTCAGAATTGCGAGATATAAAGTCGCAATTGCGTGATATAAAGTCAGAATTGTGAGTTATAAAGTCAGAATTGCGAGATATAAAGTCACAATTGTGAGTTATAAAGTCAGAATTGCGAGATATAAAGTCACAATTGTGAGTTATAAAGTCAGAATTGCGAGATATAAAGTCGCAATTGTGAGTTATAAAGTCAGAATTGCGAGATATAAAGTCAGAATTGTGTGATATAAAGTCAGAATTGCGAGATATAAAGTCAGAATTGTGTGATATAAAGTCAGAATTGCGAGATATAAAGTCGCAATTGCGTGATATAAAGTCAGAATTGTGAGATATAAAGTCAGAATTGTGAGTTATAAAGTCAGAATTGCGTGATATAAAGTCAGAATTGTGAGATATAAAGTCAGAATTGCGAGATATAAAGTCGCAATTGCGTGATATAAAGTCAGAATTGCGAGATATAAAGTCAGAATTGTGAGATATAAAGTCAGAATTGTGAGATATAAAGTCAGAATTGTGAGATATAAAGTCAGAATTGTGAGTTATAAAGTCAGAATTGCGAGATATAAAGTCAGAATTGTGAGTTATAAAGTCAGAATTACGAGATATAAAGTCAGAATTGTGAGATATAAAGTCAGAATTGCGAGATATAAAGTCAGAATTGCGAGATATAAAGTCAGAATTGCGTGATATAAAGTCAGAATTGTGAGATATAAAGTCAGAATTGTGAGATATAAAGTCAGAATTGCGTGATATAAAGTCAGAATTGTGAGATATAAAGTCAGAATTGCGTGATATAAAGTCGCAATTGCGTGATATAAAGTCAGAATTGCGAGATATAAAGTCAGAATTGCGAGATATAAAGTCAGAATTGTGAGATATAAAAAGTCAGAATTGCGAGTTATAAAGTCAGAATTGCGAGATATAAAGTCAGAATTGTGAGATATAAAGTCAGAATTGCGAGATATAAAGTCACAATTGTGAGTTATAAAGTCAGAATTCTGAGATAAAAAGTCACAATTCATCTTTTTTTTTTTTTTTAGTGGAGTTTTTTTTTTTTTTGTGGCGGAAACGGGCTTCCATAGTTTTCTCTTTGAATATATAGTAAAGCTTAATTTATTCATGTGATCAAAGCTGAATTTTCAGCATCGTTACTCCAGTCTTCAGAGTCACATGATCCTTCAGAAATCATTCTAATATGATGATTTGATGCTCAAGAAACATTTATGTTTATTATCAGTGTTGAAAACAGTCATTTTTGTGGAAACCGTGATATATTTCCTGGCAACATTTATTGAAACTATACAGCAAAAACATCAGGTTTGACACCAATCAGCATCTCATTAACATATAACCACCCTAATTTGCATATAAACACACATTAAGCATTCTTGATGCACATCAGTGTGAAATACAGGTACGGTATCAGGAATTGCCTTATGAAGAGGGTTAAAAAATTATCCCCAAAGAGCAAAGTATGCCTGTATTTGGTGCAAGAACATTACAAGTGGACTTCAGCTGGTGAAGATGTGTAGTGTAACTCACCTGCCACTGTGACGCTGGTGTCTACAGTCTCTGATACTGGACTGATGACCGTCTGTCTGTCCAGGTCACTCACACACATGTCACCGCTGACCTCCTCTACTGACAGAGAGAAAGACGTTTCACTCTCACTTAGTTCCAGTAAAACACATTCTGCTTGAACGGATAATGACCAAAATCTCTGAATCAAGCCAATAACATTCATAATGAGTTTGTATAATATAGGCGTGTACCTTTCTCATACACTTCCTTCAGCACGCCTCTCTTGATGAGCTCTTCTCTGCTCTGACGGGTCGACATCTTCCTCTCCAGCACTGCAAATCATTCACAAAACCACTTATACTGCCGTTCAAATGTTTGAGGATGTTTAAGTCTATTCTGCTCAACAAAACTGCATTTATTTGATCAAAAATACAGTAAAAACAGTGAAATATTTTTACAATTTAAAATAGCAGTTTTCTGTGTGCATATATTGTAAAATGTAATTTATTTCTTGTGATCAATGCTGAATTTTTTAGCTTTTTTTTCTTCAGTGTCACATGATTCTTCAGAAATCATTCTAATATGCTGATTTGCTGCACAAGAATCATTTTTGATGTTGAAAACAGTCAAATTTTGTGGAAACCGTGATGCATGCCATTCAAAAATTTGGGGTAAATATGATTTTTAAAACAAGAAAGAAAGAAAAATAAAGAAATTGATACTTTAATTCAGCAAGGACGCATTAAATTGATCAAAAGTGACAGTAAAGACATTTATAATGTTACAAAAGATTCTATGCTGTTCTTTAGAACTTTCCGGAAGAATCCTGAAAAATAAAATGTATCAGTTTCCACAAAAAGCTGCAGAATGTATTTTTAATGAGCATAAGTGTCATCTTTCAACAACATTAAAAACATTGTAATTATTCCAAACTTTTGACCGCTAGTGTATAACTGAAAACCGTGTGTGTGTTGTCCATGTGACGAACCTGCAGACGTCTGTTTGAACTTGTCGCTCTTTTTCTTTCTCCATTTCCACGGCTTGAAGAGTCGTCCTAGACTGGCCAGTTTGCTCCGTCTGCGGATCGGCGGCGTGTGCGTCCCGGGCACCAGAGAATCAGAGCGCATGGCCGCCAGCCGCTCGGCACCCTCTGCTGAACACACACAAACACGCTTATAAGTCACCCAAATATGAAAATTATGCCATAATTTACTGTCAATAGTCAGGGCTGGGTGATAAAATGACATTCGATATAAATGGCATTGACAAACATGAGTTTCAATCTACAAATCACCAACATTTACAATGGATTTACTGTAGTAAGACTAATTGCACCATGGTATTGTGGCAGAAATGTGGGATATTCATACTGAATTGTATTATATTATTAATGTATTAAAGGAGTAATGGAATATAATTAATGTGTTTGTTGTTATTTGTGCATTTGCATGTATACTAAATGTTTTAGGCTACTGTTTTTCATAACATTTTACCTGTGGTTATCATGATCTAAATGTATGATACTATGGATGTCCAATGGTTAATTTTAATAAAAGTAGAGTCCAAACTCAAACAGTCAGAATATTTACATTTTACCCTTGGCTTGTTACAATTTTTACAAGAAAAAAAAAAAAACAGCACTCAAATTCTTCATAATATCTTGTGTTCAATGAGGGTGAGTAAATGACAAAAACTTCCAGTTTTGGGTGAATTATTCCTTTAACAAGTAAATCTACAAACCAAATCTATAAACTAGTGAGATTACACTAACAATTTCCAGTAGCTGCAATTAAAACGTCAAGGTATTAAATAAACCGAACGGTCATGAATCAAGTAAATGAGTCAAAAGAATTTAGAAAGTAAAGAAACTAAGTGAATAATTGCATCATAAATGACACAGCAGAGTCCAAATACCTTTAGGATCAAGTAAGTGGAAAAACTCCCCTTCTTCCCATTTTGTGTCACACATATATGATTACGCTGAAGTTTTCAGACTTTTTTATTACTTTTTCCATTTGGTAACTCATATAAAACAGGGCGAAGAACATTCATTTTCTTAGATTAAGGGGGAAACGACTGTAAAGTGTGAATTTCTAATCCCATCTTCTGACCTCAGGAGAATAATCTTCAGATGTACTTCACGTCAGCAGAGCTTTCTGCTCTCTAATAATCCACTATTAATTTCACAGAGTGACTAATAAGGTCCCTTACTGACAGTTAAGTGTGGAAGAAGCGTTCACTATGAGTCCAATGATGCATTTCCTTACAAAACATAAGTATAATTCAAATTAAGTATACTTAAGTAAAGTTCAGGTATATTTTATGAAGTAAATATTCGAATCTCAATGCACTAGTAGTATACTTATAAGTGTACTATTTCAAAACTACTTGGGACTAAATTGGCCCACTTTTTAGTGTATAAAAGTATACTTTAAGTGTAAACACAACTAGTAACATTTTTCATTTGTACTGCAACTATAATACAAGTGAACTTATAGGTATATTGATAGTTTACTAGTTAAATACTTGTAGCACATTTTTAGTTTATGAAAGTACACTTCTCAGTAAACTACTGGTTTAGTAGTTTTATACTTTTGCACTTTATTATGTATACTACTGTGTTCCTATTTAGGTATTAATTAATTTGTAATATACCTATAACTGTACTTTTCCTATGTTCACTACCAGTGGACTACACAAAAATTCACATAAACATATCTGTTTTCTTTATAAATCAATATTTTCAAACAAATCTACTGTATTGGATGCCAAAACATGTAAGTTTATAAGACAGCGTGTAAATAAAAGTATTTAATATGTACTATTGTTTTGCGAGTATTTAATACTCACAAAAAAAATTTAAGAAAATTTGACTTATTTTAAACAATAAGACTAAACGTGTTGAGCTATATAACAAAAATTAGTTTTCCGTCTATAAATATATCAAAACAGTTGTTCCCTTGTCTATTAAAACATGTAAATATTAAAGCGTCTTTGGTGTTTCCATGGTTTCTACAAATTAAACCGGAAACCGAGGGTAACGCGGATATGACGGCATTGACAGGCGACTCCTCACACGTCCTGGAGCCTTGGTTAAAATTGCAATTTTCTCACGATTTACAAATAGTTGGAAACATTTGGGATATTGTAAGTACTCAAGTGAACAAAATATATAACACTGGCCCTGCGGTTTTTGGATATTTTAATGCAAAAAACTTACATATTGCACCTTTAAGTGTAATTTTAAGTATATTTCTGAGAAGTACACAAAAAAGTAGACTGAAAGTAATTAAGTAGCAGTTAAATACCATATATATATATATATATATATATATATATGAGTCATTCCACGAAACCAGTACAATTTGGACATTTTTAGATTTTTTACCAAAATGTATTACTTTTCTGAACACCCCACAACATTAATGACATATTTAACTTCCAGAAAAACATATTTTCTCATGCATCATGCATCAAATCCCTATTATTACTGGTCATTATTTTAAGTTATGGACACTATGGGAGCTCTCTGAATATTATTATAAAAGGTATTTGTGATAAAATCAACATTTTCCTATTAATCAGATGACCCTCACACTAATTCAGTCATTGCAAATATAAAAGTTACATAAAATCTCACACTTTTGCTACTAAAGCCTGAAATGGACACTTTTTGTGACAGAAACCTCATAATTTCTGATCAAAGGCTTCACTTCAGAATTTGAACTAAAATCAGTTTTCTTATGATTGATCTGAACATTTCAGACAGAATTCAACTAACTTTAAATTACTTCTTCATAAACTTAACAAAAATAATAATAATAAAAATGTAGGTGTGACGGGGTTGAGATTTTTTGGCCACTGCTCTAAATCTAGTGAATAAATGGAGATCACATGACATGCATGATATTAAGAAATCATGAATAATGTTGATCATTTTCACAAGTAATAGTTTTCTATCTTTAATTGATGTAACGAGTCGTTAAGCTCGACAAACACAATTTCACAACATCATTTAGTTATAATTATTAAAGAAGGTGCTAACTCGCCTGTGTCTGCTCACAATGACTTCTATGATGTCACTTCCTATTAATGATGTCACATAAGGTACGGGACTAAATCATGTGATTTTAATGAATAAAAGTAGAGTCCAAACTCAAACAGTCAGAATATTTAAATTTTACCCTTGGCTTGTTACAATTTTAACAGGAAAAAAAAAACAAAACAGCACTCAAATTCTTCATAATATCTTGTGTTCAATGAAACCGAAACAGTTTAAAACAACATGAGGGTGAGTAAATGACAGTAACTTTCAGTTTTGGGTGAATTATTCTTTTAACAAGTAAATCTACAAACCAAATCTATAAACTATTTATGGGAATGGCAAAATGAATGGACTTTTTCCTCATTTTATTATTCATATCCCAAGAACACTTTCATAGAAGGCCTTGAGGGACGTGACAAAATAGGTGGAGTCAACTGAAAAAAACTAAATAATTTCTAATATGAAGATAAAATGTATGTCATGTTTTTAAACATTATTAAAGGAGACATTTCAATCAATACAGAAAGCTTTTAAAAACATATTTTGGTGACCCAATAGATAAAATACACTGAAAAAGGTCAGTACCATGATGTGGAATGACTCAAATATATATAAGTTAAATAATAGCTAAATTCACCAACAAAAATGGCTATATCTGTCTGGTCCGAAGAGCACAACAGCTGCTCTGAAATCACTGGAAACTTCCTCTGGGAAAACTGGAAGCATTCTGGATGCTTTCGCCACGACGCTGCTGTAAAAATAGGCTGCTGGTGCATTAAAACAGGTCAGCAGGTAAAGGAAAGAATCATGCTCGATTTTCCAGAAGGGCTTTTCTGCTGAAGGAGGCTGAACATTCACTTCAGCTCCACATCTGACCGGTGAATGTAGGTCAAACCAACTACTGACTTCATACGATACAGAGCGCAAGAAAATAAAACTACCAAACAATAAAATGTGGTTCAGTGCCAGCATATTAGTTAGTGTAGATAACATAAGAAATCAACAACACTGAGTAAGAAATACTCTTATTTAAATGGTGCACACTATAACATAACATCATCAGGGTAACATGTGACCCACTACATACTACTACTAAATATTAGATTATATATTTTATATCAAATATTTAATATAATATTTATACATAATTCTTACATTTAATATATAAACTGTTTATATGATTTATTATTTAATATTTTATTTAATAATTGTATATATTAAACATTTATATTTGTATATATTTATATATATAATGTATATTTAATGATACATCACATCCTGTTGTTCACTTTAAATTACAAGGTGACTCATAATTTCTACCCCACTAATTTTAAAGATATTTGACTGTAAAAGAACACTTTAAGTATTTTACAGTAAACTTCTCTATTAAAATTTCTCAATGCATTTTTTTTTCACATTAAAAATGACATCATGGTAATATTACAGTATCTAATTTTGCTAGTTAACAGATGATATTGTCAAAAGTGCAAAGATTAAAAATGATAAACTTAAATATTAATTGTTTATGAAGTTGCAACATTTATGGAAATACATGTTATTCTGTATAAATTTTATATTATTTTGTTATACAAACATATTACATTAAAATAAACAATATATTTTGCATTTTTTTAAATGTGGACAAGTGTTAAAGAGACAGTACACCAAAAAATAATAATAATAAAAAATACTAAAATAATTTTGTCCTCATTTACTCACCCTCAAGTTGTTCCAAACCTGTATAAATTTCAAATTTGTTGAACACAAAGGAAGATATTTTGAAGAATGTTTGTAACTAAACAATTGATGGTCCCCATTGACTTCCATTGTATTTTTCTTTTTTTTTTTTTAACTATGTAAGTCAGTGATGCCTCAAAACTGTCTGGTTACCCATATTCTTTAAAATATCTTCTTTTGTGTGCAACAGAAGGAAAAAAATCAGGTTTGGAACAACTTGAGGGCGAGATTTTTGTTTTTTGGTGTACTGTCCCTTTAAATAGTTAAGGATTAAATAGGCCACCATAAACATGAATAAATTGATTGTACAGCATCGGTCCGGACGGGTCCATCATCATCATCATCCTCATCATCATCCTCATCACTCACCGTCCCGGATGTCATTCCCGCGGCTGCAGTTGCTGCAGATGTGCTTGATATGACCGGAGATCACAAACGGAGTGTTGTTGTTACCGGGGGCGGTGGGCTGCCGCAGTTTGACCAGGTTAAAGGCTCTTCGTTTGCGCGGTTTCTCTGCGGACGACGATGATGATAATGATGAAGAAGATGACGCGTCCTCCCGTAGCCGAGATGTGATCCAGGTCCCGTGCGCTCCCGTGAATGCGGGACCCGCCATGGGCGCAGCGGCGGATCCGTGTCTATCCGTCACACCCCGGGATGGTGCGGATATCGAACGGAAGAGCGCGTGCATGAGCCTTACCGATCATCCCGAGCCGCGCAAACCGGGTATATATTACCGTCCCGTGCGCGAGACCACCGACGACACGCGCAAAAACGTTGGCCCACCTGAGCAGAAGCGCGCGCGTGTGTATATTTACACACATAAACACGCTGATTTAAGACACTTTCCTATTTTAATTTTTAAAAATATATCTCACACCTTTAAAATCCGTCGTTATTTACGCGCAAATGAATGTTTATCATACGCGGACGGATGCGCCTCTCGGTAGCATCACTTCAAATTCATCAACGTGACGCAATGCCGTGAAGTCCACGTAAAAATACGCGGACCGGAATCCACCGTTAACGGGAGCGAATTCACGGATCCTATCCTACTACGGCGAGAACTTGTCTTATGAATATTAATGAGCCAACCAGCAGGCACATCTGATTGGAAGCCGTTGTTACGCTTGGCTCATAAATATTAATGACGCAATGGTAACCGTTAACATCTATTTTTATTTTTTTATTAGTGTTTAACATTTATTTAGATTTTATTTATTTTTTAATCACCAAGCAGCGTGAACTTATTCATGAGAGCTAAGCCTTCGCCATAGTATTATTTTTAGTCCATAAACAAAGAGAATCCAGACCGGATCTACCGAGAGACCCCGCCTACGTCACCGTGTTTTGAATGGCTGCGCTTTCTGAAGCCTGTACTAAAATAAAAATAATAAAAATAATAACTGTAACCATTTTCCCCCAAGACTGTCTGTGTCCACACCTATTGCTAAATGCTGCTTTAATATATCTATTATTCATAACGAAATATCTCTATAAATCTATAAATACCATAAAGATATTTAATAGACTCTATTGACACATTATTTTTGTTTTTGCAAGGGAAACATTTAGAGTAAAATAAATTAAAAATAAGATTAAAATAAATAAACAAATTATTAATATAAATAATATATATATTTTTAAAAGTAACATAATAGAAGTTAATATTAAATATTCTCCAAATAATATTTACACATATTTATAATATTAATTTTTCACAGAATAAATTGGGTCTGCATTGAAATCTGTGGAAAAATGTTGAGTAAAATAGGCTAATACAGTACAGTACAGAAATTAAATATTTTCCAAATAATATTTTATTTACACATATTTAGCCTAAATTAATTTTAATATAAATTGGGACTTTATGCATTAAAATATATAGCTGCATTTTTAATTTTTAAAAATACTGGGTTAAAAAGAACCCAAGTTGGGTTGAAAATGGACAAACCCAGTGACTGGGTTAAATGTTTGCCCAGCCTGCTGGGTAGTTTTATTTAACTCAACTATTGTTTACAAATGACTGTATTTCTTGCTTAATGAACCCAAAGTATGTTGGAAATTAAAATGTATTAATATGTTTAATGAATAATAATTAAACAATAAACATTTATTAAAAATTAGCTTATTAATAAATATTCACCTTTTGATTATTATTGTCGCCTCTAGTAATTATGTGTCTGATTTTTAATGTTCAACCCATTTTGGGTTCATTTTAAGCCAGCCATATAGTCATTTTTTAAACAATATTTGGGTTAAACCCTCTGGTCCTCTTCGGTCATTTTTGACCGAAAAATTTTATATTTAGAAATGTTAAAAATTGTAGCTTCATTGGAAAGAGATTACACTTGGTGACTTTTGTCGCATTAGCAATATGAACACACAAAAAAATCAAGGACAGGTTTGTTTGGGTTAAATGTTTGACTAACTTCATTTAGGAGTCACTCTTGCCTTCTTTACGGTCAAAAGTGACCGAAGCCTTGAAATGCATTTTTTTGTTTTTGAGGAAAACCAATGTAATATATTTTTGTTCAATAATATTTTTTGATTATTGTATAAACTTTCGAAGGTATTTTATGATACTATGCAATATTTATACAATTTTTATTAGCTATTTTTCCCCATTGAAAATAATACACAATTTGTTTCTAATGTATTTTTTAATTATTTTTCAATTAAAGTAGTATTCCATGTTAAAATAGAGACATGGCATTTAAAGGTGCCCTAGAATTGAAAATTGAATTTACCTTATAGTAAATATATAGAAGTACATAGTCAAATAACAAGAGTTCAGTACATGTAAATGACATACAGTGAGTCTCAAACTCCATTGTTTCCTCCTTCTTATGTAAATCTCATTTGTTTAAAAGACCTCCGAAGAACAGGCGAATCTCAACATAACACCGACTGTTACGCAACAGTCGGGATCATTAATATGTATGACCCCAATATTTGCATATGCCAGCCCATGTTCAAGGCATTAGACAAGGGCAGAACGTCTGGATGTGCACAGCTGAATCATCAGACTAGGTAAGCAAGCAAGAACAATAGCGAAAAATGGCAGATGGAGCAAAAATAACTGACATGATCCATGATATCATGATATTTTTAGTGATATTTGTAAATTGTCTTTCTAAATGTTTCGTTAGCATGTTGCTAATGTACTGTTAAATGTGGTTAAAGTTACCATCGTTTCTTACTGTATTCACGGAGACAAGAGCTGTCGCTATTTTCATTTTTAAACACTTGCAGTCTGTATAATGCATAAACACAACTTCATTCTTTATAAATCTCTCCAACAGTGTGTAATGTTAGCTTTAGCCACGGAGCACCATCAAACTCATTCAGAATCAAATGTAAACATCCAAATAAATACTATACTCACATGATCCGATGTATGCATGCAGCATGCATGACGAACATCTTGTAAAGATCCATTTTGAGGGTTATATTAGCTGTGTGAACTTTGTTTATTTAATGTATTAGAGTCGCGAGCTTGAGGGCGGGGAGAACGAGCATTTAAAGGGGCCGCAGCCTGAATCAGTGCATAGTTAATGATGCCCCAAAATAGGCAGTTAAAAAATTAATAAAAAAAAAATCTATGGGGTATTTTGAGCTGAATCTTCACAGACACATTCAGGGGACACCTTAGACTTATATTACATCTTGTGAAAAAGCATTCTATGGCACCGTTAAAATCCAATTTTTTTTTAAGGTAAATTAGTGCCATCTGGTGGGAGTAAAAAAAGAAAAACTTATGTAATGCCTTGTGTAACCACCAGATTCCTATGAAGTTCTATATAAAGTGGCTGATAAATTCTCTAGTGGTTTTTAGACACAAATATTTGGATTTATACTTAGACATTCTCAAAGACTACTTTTTGTGAAGGTTTTTTTTTTTTTTTTTTTTTTTGAAATGTTGATTTGAAGTGTCAGTTTTTGCATTAATTTTACTACAGTCAAACCTGAACATCAAAATTCAATAAATGTGTCTATTTTGCACTTCAGGAGTGTCACCCCTTCATTTCTGTGCACTTTTTTTCTGCACAGTGTCTGATTTGTAGTTTGTGCCAACAAATGATTCTCTGAGTTTTCGTATTTTTTCGTATTTCCCATTCATTTCCTATGTCGGTCATTTTTGACCTCAAAGAAGGTAAGAGTGACTATATTTTTACGACCCTTTAACATGTCCGAATCATGTCCTTGATTTTTTTGTGTGTTCATATTGCTAATGCAACAAAAGTCACCAAGTGTCATCTCATTCCAATGAAGCTACAATTTTTAACATTTCAAAATATAAAATTTTTCGGTCAAAAATGACCGAAGAGGACCAGAGGGCTTAACCCAAATATTGTTTAAAAATGACTATATGGCTGGCTTAAAATGAACCCAAAATGGGTTGAACATTAAAAATCAGACACATAATTACTAGAGGCGACAATAATAATCAAAAGGTGAATATTTATTAATAAGCAATTTAATAAATGTTTATTATTTAATTATTATTCATTAAACATATTAATAAATGTTTAATGAATAATAATTTCCAACATACTTTGGGTTCATTAAGCAAGAAATACAGTCATTTGTAAACAATAGTTGAGTTAAATAAAACTACCCAGCAGGCTGGGCAAACATTTAACCCAACCACTTAAAACAACCCAATTGCTGGGTTTGTCCATTTTCAACCCAACTTTTTTAACATTTTTACAGTATTTTTTAGACTGTAGGGTCTTTCGCATGAGGATGATCATATTTGGTGGTCCGAAAGATTATAAGCAGAAAACTGCTAATAAAGAAGAATTATTGGTGGTTAAATGCACAGCATCATCATCACATATTTACTAACATCTGTGCAGATGTTTGATCAGCGATCTGAGCTCTTCATTTTGTGGTTGCTTCACTAAACTGGCCCCAGAACAGATGAACAGATGCAGAACTGAGGAACATGTGCAGATGAAATATTATCTAGGAGGATAAATCGAACCGTGACTCATATGCTGGAAGGAATATCTTCTCATGCTTTCTCTCTCTCCAAATCTCCAGCAGATGGCAATCATTCTGTGTGTGTGAGAAAATTAACCCTCGTAATTTTAAGTAGCCTATATGTGCGACATTAATTAAACGTATATACTTTGTCATGTGTTGAATATCACAAAATCATGTTCAGGTCACATGATGCAACCCCCAAAGACCTCAAAAACATGAAAATAGGCAAAAAAAAAAGAAAAAAGACTTAATTTCCTTTATGCAAAATGATATATTACCTCTTTTGGGGTGAAATGCAACCCATTTTCAATACATTTACCCAGTGGCTACATGTTCCTGGAAAAAGCTTAGGCAATTAGGCTTCGTTTACAGAATGACTAAACGAATGCTAATTTAACTAGTAAATGACAGTATTTGTACGAAGCAAATGATGGTCATTATTATCTAAATCACTGTGCGGTGCAGCAGAATGACTGTTTTGTAACTCATCCGTCTGCTACAGAAGTCAGCTTGATGCGTTGCATAGACAAACAGTTTAATCCATGCTGTTATGCAACCGTATCCCTTTAACACACACACACACATATACATACAGCAGTAATACATCTGACATTCTAACACATTTCAGTGATTGGCTTATTCTGAGCTGTCATCGTTACACACACACACACACGCACACACACACAGCCTGCAGGCGATGTCTGTGTGAGTATCAGATGAGTGTCTGTTGTGTCTGGCCTCAGCAAAATACCCTCACAGCATATTGATCTATCAGCTCATTCAACCACAAGAACAGCAGTGAAATACACTAGTCACACTTCAGCAGTGTTGTTATTGAGTAACACTTTACAATAAGGTCTCATTTGTTAACATTAGTTAATATATTAACTACCATGAACTAACAGTGAGCATTTTATGACATTTAATAATCATTGTCAGTGTTAGCTAATAAAAAAATTAACTTCTATTGTAAAAACGTTTAAATAGTAAATGCTGAAATTAACATTAACTAAGACTAATAAATGCTTTAGAAGTATTTTTCACTGTTAGTTCAAGTTCAAAGGGGCTCTATGTAGAAATCAGAAACCCTTGTTATTAGCGACACCGGTGGCCGTTAAGTGAACTGCAGCCCAGCAATTTATTGCTCGTGCTCGCACACGTAACGTACAACTGACTGACGTGATTCAATGCCCTCATAAACTTACACCAAAGTTATTTCTTAATGATTTGATTAGCATCAAAAAGACGTTGGAAATACGTTTGAGGCGATATACTGACGAACATTCAGACGGCGACACAGCTCAGAGCGATTAATATGTAATTATGTGCTGCATGCTTACCTCTCAATTTAACAAAAAAATGACAGCAAGCATCTGATCATAGCGATGTGGATATGTTTGCACCAGCTCTGTGATTCACCGGCATCATGTTGACAGATGAGGTCATTAAAATGACACTGTTATGAGTATATATTTGAGACTATAGACTATATCTGTCTGTGTGAGGCTATAGTTTGAATTAATCCCTTGACACACTGACATTACAGTACAGAATGGCTTTTTTTGGCATAATCCTGTATGTATGCTGTAGTTTCATGTGTCGAGAGGTTCTCGGGAGCGCGTGTAACCATCAAATCCACTTTAACGTCCCGAATCCTTCACATAAAAATCAGCTTTCATATACAGAAAAAGTGAAAATTCTTACATGTAGCCCCTTTAACTTAACTGATGTCATAAATGAAAACTTATTGTAAAGTGTTAACAGTTATTTTTTAAATAAAAGTATTAAAAATCATTTTTGTTCATTGAAATACAGCTGAAATAAAATAAAATATTAGATGAGAAAATTAAACTTAAGAAACTTTTGTTCATATAATTTCAACTAACTAAATGACTAAAACTTAAATAAAAGCTAAAGAGAAATATTTAAATTTTAAATTATTCAAAACAAGCACACAACAAAATGACTAAAACTTAAACTAAAAATATAAAAATAAATAAAAAAGTATGCTGAAAAAGGATAATCACCCAAACATTCTGTCATTAATTACTCACCCTCATGTCGTTCCACACCCTTAAAGGTGCCCTAGAATCAAAATTTGAATTTACCTCGGAATAGTTGAATAACAAGAGTTCAGTACATGGAAAAGACATACATTGAGTTTCAAACCTCATTGTTTCCTCCTTCTTATGTAAATCTCATTTGTTTAAAAGACTTCCGGAAAACACGCAGAAATCTTAACATAACACCGACTGTTACGTAACAGTCGGGATCATTAATATGTACGCCCCCAATATTTGCATATGCCAGCCCATGTTCAAGGCATTAGACAAGGGCAGCCAGTATTAACGTCTGGATCTGTGCACAGCTGAATCATCAGACTAGGTAAGCAAGCAAGAACAACAGCGAAAAATGGCAGATGGAGCAATAATAACTGACATGATCCATGATATCATGATATTTTTAGTGATATTTGTAAATTGTCTTTCTAAATGTTTCGTTAGCATGTTGCTAATGTACTGTTAAATGTGGTTAAAGTTACCATCGTTTCTTACTGTATTCACGGAGACAAGAGCCGTCGCTATTTTCATTTTTAAACACTTGCAGTCTGTATAATGCATAAACACAACTTCATTCTTTGTAAATCTCTCCAACAGTGTAGCATTAGCCGTTAGCCACAGAGCACAGCCTCAAACTCATTCAGAATCAAACGTAAACATCAAAATAAATACTTTACTCACATAATTCGAAGCATGCATACAGCATGCATGACGAACATCTTGTAAAGATCCATTTGAGGGTTATATTAGCTGTGTGAACTTTGTAAATGCACTGTAATATAGTCAAGAGCTCGTGTGGCAGGGAGCAGGCGAATTAAAGGGGTGGCGCGCTGCCAAAATCAGTGTATAGTTAATGATGCCCCAAAATAGGCAGTTAAAAAAATTAATTACAAAAAATCTATGGGGTATTTTGAGCTGAAACTTCACAGACACATTCAGGAGACACCTTAGACTTATATTACATCTTGTGAAAAAGCATTCTTGGGCACCTTTGTTCATCTTCAGAACACAAATTAAGATATTTTTGATGAAATGTGAGAGGTTTCATAGACAGCAATATAATCAACAGGTCCAGAAAGGTACTAAAGACATCGTTAAAACAGTCATGTGACTGCAGTGGTTCAACCTTAATGTTATGAAGAGACGAGAATACTTTTTGTTCGCAAAAACAAAACAAAAATAACGACTTTATTCAAAAATCTCTTCTCTTCTGTGTCATTCTCATTCGTTGTTTACGTCCAGCGCTTCCAGGTTCTACATCAAAACGGCGACTCATTATTGGTCGGCGTCAGAATCACACGCGTGCGTCATGCTGATCACGTGATCAGCTCTGGCCAATACTGAGCCGGCATTCGGACGTAAACACTGAAGCCTTCACTGTGATAATGACAGGGAAGAGAAGAGATTGTTGAATAAAGTTGTTATTTTTGTTTTGTTTTTGCACACAAAAGTATTCTCGCCTCTTCATAACATTAAGGTTGAACCACTGCAGTCACATGACTGTTTTAATTATGTCTTTAGTACCTTTCTGGACCTTGAAAGTGTTATACTGCTGTCTATGGACGAGTCATATACCTCTCGGATTTCATCAAAAATATCTTAATTTGTGTTCTGAAGATGAACGAAGATCTTACAGGTGTGGAACGACATGAGGGTGAGTAATTAATGACAGAAACTTCATTTTTGGGTGAACTAACCCTTTAAGATTATAAAATGCAACAACAACAACAACAAAAAATGCAAGACGAAAACTGAAATGATCTATAAAACAAAGTTTGAATGCAGTGGTTTGAGCTGAAGGAAGGGAACAAACACTAAACCGAATGTCTGAGGAGCATCAGCACAGATCTGCCCTGAAAACACTAATTAAATGAAACAGCTTCACAATCACTGACACACTTTACAAGATTCTTCATGACAGGAAAACAGCCTGTAGGTCACAGTGACATGATCTATCACTGCTTCAGTATGATGTCATACTCACTCTAGAGTAACAGTGATGATGTCACTATTACTGGCACTATCTCTACTACTTTATCTACTTAGATCAGACCATTTTTACCCGCACATTGAAAGAGGAACCCAAAGTCATATGATAACTTTGTGCTCACATTCAGATTTTGTTCTTTTGAACGTGTTGCATTGGTGATCCAACACATTTTAAAAAGCAACTGCAAGAGCTACAGACACTATCAATTTCAATCGACTTTCATTGCATGCATAATGGAAGCTCGTGTCGCTGATATAAACACAAGCAACTGAAGTCCTGTCATTAGTCTTTACCGCTCATGTCATGACATCCTCGGCCTCTGAACTGCATGACTCAACGGCACACGTGAAGACAGTGCTGAGTTTATTTCTGTGCATTCACGAGTGTGTGTGTGTGTGTGTGTGTGTGTTTCCCCTTCGGAAAGCAACATCTGCTGAATTAACACACTTCTGGAGCAGCTTTACCACTTATAAAAACCATTCTTTATAGTACCATGTAAATAATGCAGTATATGGATGTGGTAATCATTAAGTACCATGTTTTTGGATATGTACCATGGTAATATTGGGATCTTTTGAAGTACCTTGGAGTAGATACTCTAAATAACAAGGTATATGTCAATGCACCATGATATTTTTGACATAATATAATAGCACATGTGTGTTTGGTACCTTATCAAAGTTTATATACTATGGTATTATCTATGATATTTGGTCTGTCTAATCAATCAGTACCAAAGTATTCTTTTTTAGGCACTGTACCATGGTAATTTTCGCAATACTTTGGAGTACCATGTAAATAGTACCATATGAATATGGTAATCATTCAGTGCCATGGTAATTCTGTGTTTTTTGCACATGTACCATGGTAATTTTGGAAGTACTTTGAAGTAATTACTCTAAATAACATTGCATATATTAATGCACATGACATATGTACCATGGTATTTTTTGAAGTAGTTTTGAGTACTATGTAAATATAATGGCATTTGTAGGCTATGTGTTTTGCACTATGTAAAAGCATGTGTTTTTGGACAAGTACCATGGTAATATTGGGATTATTTGAGTAAATACTCTAAATAACATGGTATATGTCAATGCACCATGGTATTTTTTAAGTAGCTTGGAGTAATATGTAAATATTATGGCACTTGTGTATTTGGTAATGGTAATACCATGTTTTTTGCACATGTACCATGGTAATATTGGATCTTTTTGAAGTACTTTGGAGTAATTACTCTAAATAACATGGTATATATTAATGCACATGACATATGTACCATGGTATTTTTTGAAGTAGTTTTGAGTACTATGTAAATATATACATTATATACATGCATTTGTAGGCTATGTCAAAATAATAGCACATGTGTATTTGGTAATGATGATACCATATTTTTTGCAAAGAAAATTTGATTTTTTGAAGTACTTTGGAGTAAATACTCTAAATAACATGGTATATATCAATGCACCATGGTATTTTTTTAAGTAGCTTGGAGTAATATGTATGGCACATGTGTATTTGGTAATGGTAATACCATGTTTTTTTGCACATGTACCATGGTAGTATTGGAATTTTTTAAAGTACTTTGGAGTAAATACTCTAATTAACATGATATAATGCTCTATGTTTTATTTGTTGACTTATGTATTATGGTATTTTAAAATAGCTTAGAGTACTATGTAGTAAATATACTGTCATATGTATATGGTAATCATTTTGTACCATTTACCACTATGATATTTGATCATGTCTATGTTCTCATTATTTTTAGTTCAATATGAACAGGGTAATCATTCTGTTCCGTGGTATACATCACAATAGCATGGTATTACCACAGTACAGTAGTGAACGCGCACACTCACCTGTCTGTAATGCGTAGGACAGTCTGGTTTCGGTCAGGTACGGGGTGTCGCTCTTGGATCGGGCTCTTCTGATGGGCCGCCGGTCCACATCCTCCTGCTCGGGCGCCGCCGCCGCCGCCATCAGAGCCGCGGGACCCCCGGTGCAGCCCCCGTTAAAGGCGAGGGACAGTCACGGCAGAGACACGGAAGAGCGCGAGCAGGGGGGAGGGATGGAGACTCCTCCTCGCTCCGTTAACCGATCAACCGACACGACACACGCGAAACAGAAGCGCACAGACCGTCAATCGCATCCCGCCCTGATGCAGCACACGGATGAACGGAAACATCCAGAGCGCGTGGAATCCTGCTGCCGTACTACCGTTACTAACCGGGATGACGTGTTCGGCACGGAGAATCTGCACTGATGCGGCGGAGAGGCGAATGTTCCGCGCGCGAGTCCCTCATTCACGCGTTATACGCGCTCATGACACATGCATGTAGATGTAGTAAATACCGTTAAAACGGCACCGATCTCCGTGCAGCTGTGACATCATCAGTGCCGATCAATGATCCAGAGCTCTTCACCTGTCTACGGTTCAGAGCTGACTCATGCTGAAGGACACGATAGAAATTCACACGATTGGACCCATGCAAACTATAATAAAAATAAAGATGTGAAAGGGTCATTCCTGGTATTTGGTGCCTTTTGGACATCAAAAAATGTAGAAAATCAAACTCGACATTTTTGTGTAATCATACAGTGATGTAAAACATCTGAAAAATTATTTTTGGTAAAGCTCGGGTAAATAAATTTAACCATTTATTAAACAAAATCAATGAAATGTCCACCCTGTTAGGGACAAATGAACAACAGTTTAAAATATTTATGATTCTAATTTATGGGCATTTTGTACATTTTCTTAGACAACTCATGTCCCTTTGTGCCTTTAAAAGCATATCAGTTAGTAAATTATCAGAAAATATATATATTAGGCTATGTATGAATTGTACTTTCTCACAAATGCTTCATTTTACATTTTTCGTTTTCAGATACAAATGCCCTGAAGGCTTTTTTGTTAACTTTAGTACTACATTATTAATACTCCAATACATTTTCAAAGTCACTGAATTATTAGTATATTTTTGATATTTTCATGAAATTATTGTAAAGAAAACTGCTTAATGGAGTGGACTAAGTAATTACAGTGGACAAAATAATAACAGAGTGGACTAAGTAATAACAGGGTGGATTAACAAAGTGATAAACAGGGTGGACAAAATAATAACAACAGTGGTCTAAATAATAATGGGGTGGACTAAGTAATAACAGAGTAGACAAAATAATAGAGTGGACTAAGTAATAACAGGGTGGATTAACTAAGTGATAACAGGGTGGACAAAATAATAGAGTGGACTAAGTAATAACAGGGTAGACAAAATAATAACAGTGGTCTAAATAATAATAGGGTGGACTAAGTCCACTCTATTATTTTGTCTACTCTGTTATTACTAAGTAAAAACAGGGTGGATTAACTAAGTGATAACAGGGTGGACAAAATAATAGAGTGGACTAAGTAATAACAGGGTTGACAAAATAATACCTGAGTGGAATAAGTAATAACAGGGTGGATTAACTAAGTGATAACAGGGTGGACAAAATAATAGAGTGGACTAAGTAATAACAGGGTAGACAAAATAATAACAGTGGTCTAAATAATAATAGGGTGGACTAAGTAATAACAGAGTAGACAAAATAATAGAGTGGACTAAGTAAAAACAGGGTGGATTAACTAAGTGATAACAGGGTGGACAAAATAATAGAGTGGACTAAGTAATAACAGGGTAGACAAAATAATAACAGAGTGGTCTAAGTAATAATAGGGTGGATTAACTAAGTGATAACAGGGTGGACAAAATAATAGAGTGGACTAAGTAATAACAGGGTAGACAAAATAATAACAGAGTGGTCTAAGTAATAATAGGGTGGACTAACTAAGTGATAACAGGGTTGACAAAATAATACCTGAGTGGAATAAGTAATAACAGGGTGGATTAACTAAGTGATAACAGGGTGGACAAAATAATAGAGCGGACTAAGTAATAACAGGGTAGACAAAATAATAACAGAGTGGTCTAAGTAATAATAGGGTGGACTAAGTAAGTGATAACAGGGTTGACAAAATAATACTTGAGTGGAATAAGTAATAACAGGGTGGATTAACTAAGTGATAACAGGGTAGACAAAATAATAACAGTGGTCTAAATAATAATAGGGTGGACAAAGTAATAACAGAGTAGACAAAATAATAGAGTGGACTAAGTAATAACAGGGTGGATTAACTAAGTGATAACAGGGTGGACAAAATAATAACAGTGGTCTAAATAATAATAGGGTGGACTAAGTAATAACAGAGTAGACAAAATAATAGAGTGGACTAAGTAAAAACAGGGTGGATTAACTAAGTGATAACAGGGTGGACAAAATAATAGAGTGGACTAAGTAATAACAGGGTAGACAAAATAATACCTGAGTGGACTAAGTAATAACAGGGTGGACAAAATAATAACAGTGGTCTAAATAATAATAGGGTGGACTAAGTAATAACAGAGTAGACAAAATAATAGAGTGGACTAAGTAATAACAGGGTAGACAAAATAATAACAGAGTGGTCTAAATAATAATAGGTGGACTAACTAAGTAATAACAGGGTGGACAAAATAATAACAGGGTGGACAAGTGGTATAAAAATTGGATGATTTCCTATCTCTCACATACAACCAATTACAATATTACTTTTGTGATTTTGATAGGAAGCAATATGTAAAACATTACCAAAGAACATTAAATACACTACTTCTTCAACTTTGAACATAAATTACTTTCACAATCACTATGTTCACTCTCAGTGTAGAAGACTAAATTCAATCTGTTCATTATATAAAGTGATCGAGTCTCTTCAGAAAATTTGGACTAAACCACTTGATTCATATAAATTGGTTTTACTATTTCTTTATGAACTCAAAGTGTCAGTTACATAGCTGTCAGTGGAGGGACAGAAATCTCAGATTTCATCAAAAAGATCTTAATTTGTATTCTGAAGATGAATGTAGGTCTTACGGGTTTGAAATAATGAGTAAATGATGACAGTGTTTTCATTTTTGTGTGAACTATCCCTTTAAGGGAAGAGTTTCTATAACAGATGTTTAGAAATATTCTCAACTTTATTAATTATAATTGACTATTTAAACCTTAACAAAAAATTGACAGTTACTGTTTCATGAGGAGGTCGCTTTTTTAAAATTTTAATTTTATTAAACTCATTTGTGTAATTTTATCAAACTAACACCATAAATTATCCCAGAATGTTTGTGCTGCTATTTTATAATGATATCATCAAGTAACATGATTTACATGAAAATATACTGCCTAATAGAAATGACTTAAGTATAGTTTCATCTGTAGTCTTATATGAATTTGTGCATTAATTAAACTGTTATTTAATTGCTCTGTTGTGGTGCACTAATTGTAATTTCACAGTATTCTTTGAGGAACTGATAGTGAAAACATCGCAGGCGACGGAGAGCCTCCTCCAGTTCATCTGATGGCATCAGCACACACAACCTAAAACACACACACGGCGACAGGGTGTTGAGTGTGTGTGTATGTGTGTGTAGACTGCATGTCTAAAAAGGTCACTGTACCTGAAGTGGCAGCAGCTCCGTGAATGTGTGTGATCTTCACTGAACCCGACACACATACCCTGATCCTCCAACAACCTCCTGCTGTACAACAACCCCACAGACTGCACAAACACACACACACCTTAAGGAAAGAATTCACTCTCACCCTCATGTCATTCCAAACTTGTATCACTTTCTGACTTCCGAGGAACACAAAGATGATATTGTACAGAATGTTCAAGCTGCTCTTTTACAAAAAGTTTTACGTTTTTAGTTGAAAACGGTGTCGTATAAACGGCCTCCAAGCCTTCAGTTCTTGGTCTCTTATTAATGTTATGTTAGTTGTGTAGTGTTCTCGTTCTTTTATTAAAAGTGTTATTTCTCGTTCATTCTGCATCACGCATCTTCCTTTGGGATTTAACTACATGGCAACCCCGTGACGAGTGTGTGTATGTGTTTGTACCTGTGCATGTGTCACAGCTGAGTGAGGAAGAGTCAGGTGCGGATAGAGGAAGATTCCACTCTGAACTGACAGACAGCTGAATCCCGGAAGATCATTAATGACTTCGACAGCCCTGGACACGTTACACTTCAGAGTCATTAGTCTGGATGCCACCTCCTAAACACACACATTTAAAATGTACATATTAACTGTACACATTAAATAATGTTTAATCAGTCCTTTACAGTTGTGTCTGTAAAGAGTCTATCCTATTCTAAATAATTACATGTATTATTAATAATAATCATATTAAATAATCAATAATCATATTATTAAACAAGTAATAAGAGGGTGGACTAAGTAATAACAGAGTAGACAGAATAATAACAGTGGTCTAAGTAATAACAGGGTAGACAGAATAATAACAGTGGTCTAAGTAATAACATGGTTGACTAATAACAGGGTAGACAGAATAATAACAGAGTGGACTATGTAATAATAGGGAGGACTAACTAAGAAATATCAAGGTGGACAAAAAAACAGAGTGGACCAAGTAATAACAGGTTAGACAAAATAAAAACAGAGTGGACTACGTAATAATAGGGTGGACTAACTAAGTAATAACAGGGTGGACTAACTAAGTAATATCGGGGTGGACAAAATAACAGAGTGGACTAAGTAATAACAGGTTAGACAAAATAAAAACAGAGTGGACTATGTAATAATAGGGTGAACTAACTAAGTAATAACAGGGTGGACAAAATAATAACAGTGGACTAAGTAATAACAGGGTAGACAAAATAATAACAGAATGGACTAAGTAATAACAGGGTGGACTAACTAAGCAATAACAGGGTAGACAAAATGATAAGAGAGTGGACTAAGTAATAACAGGGTGGACTAAGTAATATCAGGGTGGACTAAGTAATAACAGAGTGGACTAAGTATTAACAGAGTGGACTAAGTAATAACAGGGTAGACAAAATAAAAACAGAGTGGACTACATAATAATAGGGTGAACTAACTAAGTAATAACAAGGTGGACAAAATAATAACAGTGGACTAAGTAATAACAGGGTAGACAAAATAATAACAGAATGGACTGAGTAATAACAGGGTGGACTAACTAAGTAATAACAGGGTAGACAAAATGATAGAATGGACTAAGTAATAACAGGGTGGACTAAGTAATAACAGAGTGGACTAAGTAATAACAGGGTAGACAAAATAAAAACAGAGTGGACTACGTAATAACAGGGTGGACTAACTAAGTAATAACAGGGTAGACAAAATGATAACAGAGTGGACTAGGTAATAACAGGGTAGACTAAGTAATAACAGGTTAGACAAAATAAAAACAGAGAGGACTACGTAATAGGGTGGACTAACTAAGTAATAACAGGGTAGACAAAATAATTGAGTGGACTAAGTAATAACATAGTGGACTCATTTAATCATATTAAATAATCAATAATCATATTATTAAACAATTCTTAAAAATAAATCATATTATTAAACAATGTAATTTATAAAACAATGTGTTTTAGCATGTACCTTTGTGTATAAAGTGTAGGAAGGTTCTCCAGGATGGGGTGGATCAGCCATGACATCAAGAGCGATCTGACCAATCACAGGAGGGCACAAATCTCCTGTCAGAAGAACCTCAGTGTATAACATTACAGCTTGATCGACGTTTACCAGCTCCATATATCCCGTCCTGAAACCACACCTGCATCAAACACATTGAGCAACACTGAATTAGCAGTCTTTTTAGAGACTTCGACTTTTACTGTTTTTAAATTAAGTTAGTTATGTTAGTCATTATAGACTAACATAATACTCAACATTAAATCAAAATGGACATTGTTAGGTTTTTGTTAGTAAAATTGTTAGTAAATGTTAGTAAAAAAGAAAAGGTAAGAAGATAACCATGTCAATTTTAGTTTGGTTTTATCAGCTCTGACATCATAAAAGATTGACTTGAAAAACTCACTCTCCCATAATGCCGTTTGAGAGCGAATGGAGCGAGGCCAGCTGAACTCTCTCAGAATAAGGGGCTCCCATCTCAGCCAGAACCCGCTTATAGGACACGAACTCTGAGCCGTCTGCAAAAACTGTGTTCTGATAAACCTGCAACACATAAAAATCATAATTCCCAAGAAAACAAACATGACCAAACCAGAAAATGAAGATTACACTCTAAACACTCACCTCGTTGACCAACAAGAAAAGTTCTTCGTCGGCAGCGAAGCGAATCACATCCTCGATGGACTCCCTGCTCTGGACGTGCCCTGTATAATATTTATATGACAATTGATCAGTTCACTTACAAAAACTATGTGGTGACACTATGGTATTTTTCATTGGAATATCACCCATAAAGAAGTTTATTTAAGTGTGCATTAGTATACTTCTTTTAAACTTTCAGTCTACTTTTTATGTACTTCTCAGAAATATACTTAAAATTACACTCAAGTACACTTGACTTACTGACAGAATAGTCTAAGTATTTTTGGCTTACACTTGTTCTCAATCTTTTGATTGAGATATACTTAAGTATTCTTAGTATACTTGGCTTGTAGTTGTGTTTACACTTTTGTTTTAGAAGCATATTAAATACTTTTCCACATAGTTTTACATAATGTCTTAAGTATGTAAAGAAAACTCACAAGTTTACTTGCAGTATAACATACTAGTAGTAGTATACTGCAAAGTGTACTTTCATAAACTAAAAATGTGCTACAAATATTTAATTTATTTAGTATACTTATAAGTTCACTTGTATTATAGTTGAAATGAAAAACATAGTTGTAAACTACTCAAAGTTTACTACTGTTACACTTAAAGTAGTATACTTAGTATTTTATAAGTGGGCCAATTTAATCCCAAATTGTATTGAAATAGTACGCTTCCAAGTATACTACTAATGCATGGATATTAGTATACTTACTACAGAATAATATACTTGAACTTTACTTAAGTATACTTAATAAAATGAACTTGAAGTGTGCTTATGTTTTGTGAGCGTATAATTACCTTTTAAATTTAACACTTTGCGTGTTAAACGCGTCACATGACCAAGAAGAATCGCAAAATTATTTAATTAAACTTAATTATATTGTCCCGTACCTGTAGGGTCGCTGGGGTTACTCATATAAATTGCCCGTGGAGAGCACCGCCCTCTCGACGCCTGGATGGCTCTGTTAAGCTCCGCCCTCTCCACGCTCCACCCACAGTGCTCTTGCAGCCGATAGGGCACCGGAACCACGCCCATCCTCTCCAGGAGGCGTGCCAGAGTGTGAGGGGCGGGGTCTGGGATCATAACCGCAGACACGCCCTCTGACTGACACAGCAGTCGCATCATCACCTGCGCACAGTCATGTCTCTAATCAAATGAAGCACATAAAACATAAACGAATGGTTCTGGATCGTACCATCAAACCCCTCTGGGTCTCAACAGTGATGAACACTTGCTCTGGACTGGATGGGACGCCTCCGTCCCGCAGAGAAATGGACTCTGCTATAGTGTTTCTCACGTACATCGATCCACATGAATCAGTGTACGAACCTGAAGAGTGAAGCGACCAGACAGCCAATCACATTGTGAGCATCACAGGTCACATGACAGCATTAGTAGACAGTGGCTGTATTTTTGAAAATAAATAAATGCAGCTTTGCTGAGCAGAAGAGACTTCTTTCAAAAACAGTAAAAAATCATACTGACCCCAAACTTTTGAGGTGTAGTGTGCATGCAATATATACTATAACTATCACAATTTCACACAAAGACAATCTCACCGATACTGCCTCCATCAAAGTGACGGAGTAACATCTGAGCTCTGAGACGAGCGTCAGGAGGAAGAGCGTCGCTCTGCAGGAGACTGGGATACAAACATCCGGCTATGACCTGAAACAAGTCGACATTCAGAGACAAAACAGCAAGAAAAAAAGAATGTGAGTTGATTTAAAAGAAAAGGATGTTGCATGTTAACGTACACTGATCAATCATTTACAGTTTAAGAGAGTGAACAGAGTCAGCTTTCATGCTGACCTCATCGCAGGATGATTATAACGGGACGTTCTGCTCTACAAAACCAAAGTGCAGGACACATTGTGCTCATTTGTAATTCAGCCAGTATATATGGCAAGCCGTTTTGACTTTTATTCTATGGAGTCAAAATAATGCCGCATATATACGCAAAAAAAATAAAGTTTTGCAAAAGAAAATAAAGTTTTGCAAACGAAAATTAAAGTATTGAGGAAAATAAATGTGCTTTTTGCAAACAAAAAAAAAGAATTGCAAAAGAAAATAAAGTATTGGGAGACAAAAATGAAGTTTTGCAAACAAAAATAAAGAATTGCAAAACATAAATGAAACAGCGCGAAAAGCAATGATTTTGCAATACATATTTTCCATGGTCATATCTATTCATTTAGTTGCAACGCTTCTGTGCGCTGGCGTCCTCCCACAGGTTAAGAGATTTTAAACAAACACTGTTAATACACATGCAGTTAACCAAATGAAACAATACACATTTTAATGCTATAAAAGTGTACACATCGAGAGAAATAAACGCCAGATGTTCATGGTAACAACTTCTTTAACTTGAGCAAACACTGCTAATACACATATACATTTGTTAATAAAACGAAAACATGCATGTTTTAATGCTATTGAATAAAAAGAAGCGATCCACTCGCAAGCCTCTGCTCATCATGACAGTACCTGGATCAGTGAGCTGCGTCTCGGACCGATGACGTCACTTCCAGGGAGGCATCTTGTACACGCCCCCGTCCCATGACTCCACCCCCCACGTCAAAACAGTGCCACAAAGCGAAACGCGCAGAAAAATGAAGCGCAAAGGGAAAACGGCATCGCAAGCTCAAACTAGACTAACACGCAAAATAAAAGCAGCGTTGCAAATAAATTAATAGATATGACCATGGAAAATATGTATTGCAAAATCATTGCTTGGATTGTTTTGCAATTCTTTATTTTTGTTTGCAAAACTTCATTTTTGTCTCCCAATAATTTATTTTCTTTTGCAATTCTTTATTTTTGTTTGCAAAAAGCACATTTATTTTCCTCAATACTTTAATTTTCGTTTGCAAAACTTTATTTTCTTTTGCAAAACTTTATTTTCTTTTGCAAAACTTTATTTTTTTGCATATATATGCGGCATTATTTTGACTCCATATTATTCACATCTCAGGATATGAATTCTTGATATCAACAATTCAATTGTTGACATCAGGAATTACATTTCCACTAGTAACAATGTTAATTCTTGACATCAACATTTGAATTTCCACTAGTAAAAACTATAATTCTTGATATCTGTAATTGTATTTTCACTAGTGAAATGTCACCATAGGCTGCCATTCAAATTCAATTGTTGATATCAAGAACTGATTTCTTACTAGTTGAAATTCCAATTTCACATATCAGAAATACAATTCTTACTAGTAAAAATCGTAATTTTTGATATCAACAATTGAATTGCTACTAGTAAAAATGTTCATTTTTAGGATATCTGAAAATGTATTTCTGATATCAATATAATTTCAGATATCTAAAATGGCTTTCTTACTAGTAACAATCACATTCATGATATCAGAAACTAACATTGTCACTAGTGAAAATCAAATTATTGATATCAAAAATTAACATTTTTACTAGTACCAATTCAATTTTTGTTATCAAGAACTGACATTTCAACTAGTGACAACTGAATTATTGATATCAAAAATTATTTTTACTATAGTAAGAATTGTAATTCTGATATGTGAAATTGGAATTTCAACTAGTAAGAAATCAGTTCTTGATATCAACAATTGAATTTGAATGGCAGCCTATGGTGACATTTCACTAGTGAAAATACAATTACAGATATCAAGAATTCTAGTTTTTACTAGTGGAAATATAAATTCTTGATATCAAAAATTAGCATTTTAACTAGTGAAAATTGAATTGTTGATATC
This sequence comes from Ancherythroculter nigrocauda, assembly GCA_036281575.1. NCBI lineage: Eukaryota > Metazoa > Chordata > Actinopteri > Cypriniformes > Xenocyprididae > Ancherythroculter > Ancherythroculter nigrocauda. Next base: position 49,918,751 of record VTFQ01000014.1, on the reverse strand, counting down.
AAGAATTCATATCCTGAGAATGAATAAAAGTCAAAACGGCTTGCCATAAGTATAACCATATGTTTGATATATCACTTATTTAAGCAACAATTAACAAAACGTCAGACCTGTCTAACAAAGGTTATTGGCTTCACTCCAGCGTTGTGAGAGTCTCCAGAACTCAAATCCAGAACCTTCTTCATATTCATCCCCTGTGAAAGGACAGATGTGACGTTTAAAATTATAATGATATACTTTTCATTTGATCTGAGCAGATCTTCACATTCATTTTATATCTCTGTACTCTTACTGGATGACAAACAGTTACTCATTTGCATCTGTTTTTACTTCCTTGATTTCACTAATTAAAATTAATAAATAAATATAAAATATAGTATTACATATAATTTTAATATTTATATATTTTAATATTTTATAATGATATTTCATATTTTATTATAATTATTAATATTAATAATTTTATTTTAGGAGAAACATCTGAGTCAAAGTTGATACTGATTGAAAGCATAAGTATAAAATAACAATAACTGCGCACATTTACATAAACTTCCATATCTTATCCATTTTTCTTTCCAAAAACATATATTTTACAATAAAATTTATGTTGTTAATGCATTAAATAATATTAATAGTTAATAAAAATGTCATGCTCAGGTCAGGTAAATTAAAATACAACTTTTGATATTAATAATATATTAGTACATTTTGGAATTAACATTAAGATGTTTTTATACTGTATTATGTCGTTCAATTTAATTATACAATAAATACATTTTTAAGGACACAAATCTTCTTTCTCACAGTATATCTTCGATTATTCTACTTTCTTTTCCATTTTTTTTCCCTTTTATGTTAATAATACCCATTGCCATCACTGACCAAAACGAAATAATAAATAAAGTTTTACATCGCAAAAAAAAAAAAAAAAAAAAAAAAAAAAAACTTTTCACATATTTATATCATGCACTTTTAACTACACTTGTAAGACATAACGCCTAAAAAAGTATTTATCATTAAGATAATAGATAAACCCTTTTATGCAACAGGCTATCAAAAAATATGTGATGTCAACAAATGGAACCTTACTGTAAAGTGTTACCGATTTTACAATAAATTTTCAGTTGATAACATTTTTATATGACTTGTGTGTTTTTCACCTGTTTATTGTCGCGAGTCTCTTCCTCAGCTGATGGTGGTCTGGTGGTCTTCTTCAGAGCAGACATGTCTTCAGATGTCTTCTGGTAAACAGGTTAGTGTGTCTCTCTCACTCCGTTAATATCTGACTGCATTAACTTCTGCTGAGCTCAGTGTCCCAGTAAAAGGTGCGTTCAAACAATGATGATAACTATAACGATAACGGCATATTGAAACAATATGGATGGAATCACTTTCAGAACGATTTTTTTTTCAGCTGATGAACGATAAAATCATTAACAGCCAATCAGAATCCATCATGCTTTAAGAGCGCGAGCATTTAAAGCGACACACGACAAAACTGCAGCCGTGTTAATAATAAACAGATTGATATAGTGAGTTTGTGTATGCACTGATACGCTTATCGTTATAGTTATCGTTCTTGATGTGAACGGGCCTTAAAGGGATAGTTCACACAAAAATGAAAATTCTGTCATTAATTACTCACTCTTGTGTCATTCCACATCTGTAAAACCTTCATTCATCTCTGGAACACAAATTAAGATATTTTTGATTAAGCCTGAGAGGTTTCTGTCCCTTCATAGAGATCCAACACAACTACCACTCCAAGGTCCAGAAAGGTACGAAAAAGACATCATTAAAGTGCTCCATGTGACTCCTGTGGCTTAAACCAAAGACTATAGAATAACACAAGACGTGTCACTCGTATTGTTTTGAATGGGAGAAAGTGTAACGCGTAATATGGCGGAATAAGTCCCGCCTTCTAAATAAGAACCAATCGCCGACTGGTAAAGTCATCGCGTCACTTCAGCGGCCGTTAGAAGCACTGGTTTCTATAGAAACAGTCAGACGCGCATGCGTTTGCGCATGCGCATTAGTTTGATCCAGCCTGAAAAATACAGTTTTTTGTCATGATTCTAGAGTTTGGAAAAAACATTTATGAGACAGTTGTTGTCAGATTTCATTGGTGATTTCAAATATGAAATTGAATCGTAAGGTTGGCGAACGGTTTTGGAGAATTTGATGTTTCCCCATTCAAAGAGATAGGAGCTGCATGATGCCCAGGATGCCCGAGAGGCGTTTCAAAGATGGCCGCCGAGTGAAATGACTTGTCTTAAAGGGACTTTGCTTAAACTCAATTTTATGAAGCGACGTGAGTGCTTTGCTTGTGCAAAAAAACACAATTTACCACTTTATTAACATTATCCAAAGCACGTTCACGCAACAATGCCAGTACTCGCGTGAACACAAAACACATGCGTCGTGATGCTTTTGCGAACTCGCGCATGTGCGTTGAGTTAACGCGCGGGTCTGAACACGACACGCATGCGTCGTGATGCTCTCGCAACACAACATATAATTTACTACTTTATTTTCAAAATAACCTTATCCAAGGCATTTACACAAAAATGACAGCTCTTGCGTGAACACTAAACACGTGCCGTGAAGCTCTCGTGAACATGGATTAATGGATTAGTTCACTTTCAGATGAAATTTTCCTGATAATTTACTCACCCCCATGTCATCCAAGATGTTCATGTCTTTCTTTCTTCAGTCGAACAGAAATGAAGGTTTTTGAGGAAAACATTCCAGGATTTTTCTCCATATAGTGGACTTCACTGGAGCCCAAACGGCTGAAGGTCAAAATTGGATTGGATCTCTATAGAGAGACAGAAACCTCTCAGACTTCATCAAAAATATCTTAATTTGTGTTCTGAAGATGAACGAAGGTCTTACGGGTGTGGAACGACATGATTCTATACAGCACAGGTTCACTTTCACACTGCTGCTGTAAACAGAAGTGACCAGCATTTCAACGAGTTTGCACCAGTTTTCAGGTCACCTGGGTTTACTCAGTTACACACTTGCACAGAAGTTCATCACACAATGAAGTAAAACAGTCACATAAAAATATCTTTATTAGTATGAAAAAAATACACATGCACAATGTGCAAAAGCAATGTACACAATCATACAGAATCACTGCCATAAAATAATCATTTTTGCTTCCCCAAAGAACCTTTCAGTGATTTGCTTTAAAAAATAACAGTTTTTTTCTTAATGTGAAGGACATTTTAAAAATCTAAAGAAGCTTTTGTGGAATGGAAATGTTAAAGGTTCTTCGTGGATCCATCAACGTCAATAAAGATCATTTGTTCTGCCGTGAGTGAGGCAGTGTTGTGTTTGGATCCCTGTTTGGGAGATTTTATACTGGACTTGGTGTTGTTGTCTTGTGGTTCATCTTGTTTTGTCGGGACACTGGATCTTGTAGCCCACTCTATACGCCTGCAGATACACACGCGCCTGGTTTATCCTGCAAACACAGAAAACAACACCACACATGACAGTAAGAGCAGCACACACTTATGACTGTATTTCACAGCTGACAGTCAGGCTGGTATGACGTGTATTTTGTGTCAAAAGAGATTCTGCTATATCAGTTAAAGCAATAATAATACACTATATACACATATACACTACCCTTAAAAAGTTTGGGGTCAGTAAGATTTTAGAATAAGAAATTAATACTTCTAATAAGCAAGGATTTAAATGGAAATTGATCACAACAGTGACAGTAAATCATTTATAATGTTACAAAAGATTTCTATTTCAAATAAATGCTGTTCTTTTGAACTTTCTATTCATTAACAAATCCTGAAAAATAAAATGTACAATGGTTTCCACAAAAATATGACTGTTTTCAACATCAGAAATGCTTCTTGAGCAGCAAATCATCACATTAGAATGATTTCTGAAGGATCATGTGACACTGAAGACTGGAGTAATGATGCTGAAAATTCAGCTTTGATCACAGGAATATATTACATTTTACTATATATTCACATAGAAAACAGATATTTTAAATTGTAATAATATTTCACAATTTTCTACTGTATTTTTAATCAAATAAATTCAGATTTGATCACATGAATAAATTACGAATAAATTACTGATGAATAAATTACTACGAAAGAGGATTAGGGCCAAGCAATAATAAAAAAATAAAACCATCTCGAGATTAAAGTTGTTAAATTTCGAGAAAAAAGTTGTGATAAAATGTTGAGAATAAAGTCATTAAACTATGAGAAAAAAGTCTTAAATTACAAGAACAAATTTGTTAAATTATGAGAAAAATGTCGTTAAATTTCGAGAAAAAAAGTCTAGATAAAATGTTGAGAATAAACTCGTTAAATTATGAGAAAAAAACTCGTTAAATTTCAAGAAAAAAGTCAAGATAAAATGTTGAGAATAAACTCATTAAATTATGAGAAAAAAGTTGTTAAATTATGAGAACAAATTCGTTAAAATATGAGAAAAATGTCGTTAAATTTCAAGAAAAAAGTCGAGATAAAATGTTGAGTATAAAGTCATTAAATTATGAGAACAAATTCGTTAAAATATGAGAAAAATGTTGTTACATTTCGAGAAAAAAGTCGAGATAAAATGTCGAGAATAAACTCATTAAATTATGAGTTTATTCTCAACATTTTATCTCGACTTTTTTCTCGAAATTTAACAACTTTAATCTCGAGATGGTTTTATTTTTTTTTATTATTGCTTGGCCCTAATCCTCTTCCGTAGAAAACAGATATTTTAAATAGTAATAATATTTCACAATTTTTACAGTATTTTTAATCAAATAAATGACCCTTGGTGAGCAGAAGAGACTCTTTCAAAAACATTTTAATAATCTTGCCGACCTCAAATCTTTGTACAGCTCATCTGATATGATTATAATGTTTTGAATCTTTAGTTTTGAACTCATAATCTGAATGTCATTCATTCATTTGATTATATGCTTTGTGTCCATCAAGATGAGAAGTATTTCATTGAATTGATTATACAGTACAAACAGAGCTTTGCTACATGGTTATCTTATTGCAATGTGATCTGATTGGTCGGCTGGAGCAGTGTGCTGTGATTGGTGTTTGGGAAATGTCCCGCCCCTTAACCACCATATCCACCAGTTTCAACACACTACTAACTAACTCAACCAGGCCCCGCCCCTTTATTCTGCGTATGAATTATTTAAATGAGGAATATAGTGAAGAAAACTCATTTCAGGGAGTTCAGAAACACTTTTTCCTGCTCAACACACTAAACACAGATGAACATGGAAAAACGCAGAATAAGTCCATTTTCATTTTTACACTCCTCATGTGTGAGTATGTGTGTGACTGACCTGTATTTAGTACAGAGTTGGACTCCCAGGGGTCCGCAGCGGTCCACGTAACTCTCCCGAAAGCCTTTCCGCACCGCGCGGGCCATACTGACCACCGTCGTCACGACAGGACACGTGCTGAAACCCCAGAGGACGGGATGATGGGCTTTAATTCATTAACATGAGTGCTGTGTGTGTGTGTGTGTTTGTTCTCTTACAGTTTCTCACAGCGTATGCCGCTCGTCCCAGTCGGACACACACAGGTGTTCAGAGGGCCGCAGGCTGCACCATGTTGGCAGGGAGGAACACACGGCGTAGTGACAGCTGCACACACACACACACAATTACATGATCACACACTATGTACACACACACACACCACTGCATGAACAGAAGAAACACTGCAAACTGAACTGAAAGGATGAACATGAAAGAATCACTGCAAATGAAACTGAAATTGAATAAATGAATGATGTCATATGAATGATTCAATGATTAATGATGTCATAATGAAAGGATTATAATCATCATGTTATGAATTTTTGTAAAGCAGTTTGAAACAAAAATAAAATGCAATGGACTATACGCACGGTTACTTCCTGGTTGTTGTCAAGCCAGCTCGGGCATTTCCGGTGAACTGTTCATTCTGTAGTCGCTGTACATCGACACAAAACCATCAGTGGTTGACTTTTTAATGTTGTTTTCATATTTTAATGCAGTTATCACATTGATCTAATTTGCCAATAAACCAGTTTTATTGATTGCAAAAAAGACGAAGCTATTAGGACCGTTTAAAAACGCTGTATCTGTAATTAGACACGCATATGCATTATTTTTCCCCAGAACTTCAAATGTTATTTTTAATGTGATGACCATAAACATTACTTGTTCTTCTGAGAACCGAATGTTTAAAAATGTAGGAAATTCAACATTTGATAGAAAACACGTATTTAAAAATAAAAAAGACAATAATTACCACTTTAACCAGCAGGTGGCGGCAGAGTAGCATTTATTTGCGCATATATCTAATCGTTTTTCACTTCGTTTTTGACTAAATATTAAACATAATAAAATAACTAGATTTAAAAATACATTTTGTCAATGTGAAGTATGAAGTACTCACAAAATCTCATGAAAAACAATAACTTTTCTCATGAATGAATGACACAGAAAGCGAGCGCCGCTCTCTCTTTATAATCACAGCAGCTGTCAGATCAATGATTTCAGCACACTTGTGAAAACACACATTTTATTCAATTAATCTAACTAAATTGCATAATAAATATTTAATTTTTGAAGCTTTTTTTCACATAAAAGTGTGAAAACTGATGGTCGAATTGAATTTAGTCGAGGAGGAACACTGATGTACGTCTTTATTTATTTATTTTTTATGCCATCTTACGTTCGAATAACTAAATTAATGCTATGCCTGACTATTTAAGTGACTATATTCTGATTATAAACTCAGTATTACACTATTGATGCTCAACACACCAGCACATGACTCTCACCGGAAGTTCTCCATCTGGCTTATATTAATGCGGAAGTTCGAAAGAACGCTCCGTGCATATAGTGCATTGAATGAGTGAATAATGTCATGGTGAATTAATAAATAAATCATGTCATGATAGTAAATGACATCATCTGTGACGTCATAATGGATTATGAACATGAAAGAATGAATGATTAATAAATTTATTATTAACAATGTCGATCAATTAATGTTGCTCTGATGATAATTCTTCATTCAGTAATAATGGTTACATCACTCAGAATTAATTCATGAATGATGATGATGCCATATTTGAAAAATTAATGAATAAATGATATCATATTATTGACGATTAAATATATCAATTAATAAATAGACATTCTGACACAAAAATTCTTCATTGATCATGAATAAATGACGTCGAATAATATTTTTTTGCGAATTAATGAATGAAGGATGATGTCATGATGACTTGAGTGAACGATGTCATGATAATGGACGATGTCACACTGAACATGATGTCATGATGGAATGAACAATGTCGTTCGGTCACGTGCCCGTCTCGCAGAGGTTTCCGCTGAATCCATTCACACACTGGCATCTGTTGAGTCCCACACACACACCGCCGTTTTTACACGCCGACACACATCTGACGGGTTCTGAGGAGGAACACACACACACACACAAAAGACACACAAACTGGTGCATTTGTGATCTTCACTAGGACAAAATTGCATTATTAGGAATTAATTAAACATACATAAAAAAAAATTTGATAATATTTTTCCAGTTTAAATCAGCTGTTTTCTATGTGAATATATTGTAAAATATAATTTATTCCTGTGATCAAAGCTGAATTTTCAGTCTTCAGTGTCACATGATCCTTCAGAAATCATTCTAATATGATGATTTGCTGCTCAAGAAACATTATATTCATATTATATTATATCAAGAAACAATGTTATTTACAAAAATAAAGCAATATCAATAAAAGTAATAAAAATGTGAGTAATAAATTAAATAAATATTGTTTTATTCTCATAGTTTTTATTTAAATGTAGTTTCAGGGGTTGGTTTAGTCATTAAGATTAGCTTAATTTAAGATCAATATCAGTCTATGGTAGTCCTCATTAAGTAAGCATGTGCATACAAAAGTACTTAAAGGTTTAGTTCACCCAAAAATGAAAATAATGTCATTTATTACTCATGCCGTTAACCATATTTTGAATTATTTAAAGTAAACAAAGTTGAGTTTCCTGTTAGGTTTAGGTGTTGGTTAGAGTAGCTATAACTAGCTGTACAAAAAAACAATAGAAGTCCCCATTTAAATCATTTAGACAGATGAGTAAACGTGTGTGTGTGTGTGTGTGTGTTCGCTCACCTATCTGACAGCGAGCTCCCGTCCATCCGTCTGCGCAGCTGCAGGTGTTGATGTCCACACACCTCCCGCCGTTCACACACGGAGGAGAACACAGAGCTGCAAACACACACCTTCAGTGCACATATACACAACATACTGCGTATAGAGGCCATATGACGAGAAACAACATTAAAAAGCATCATATGGCCTCTTTAAAATCACACAAACTCACGGGTGAGACACTGCGGCCCGCTGTAGTCTGAGGGACACTGGCAGGTGTTTGGAGCGACGCAACGTCCACCGTTACCGCATGGCAGCTCACACACGGCTGAGACACACACACACACATCATCAGTCGTGTTACGGTGTGTGTGTGAGTGTGAGTGTGTGAGATACGGTCAACCGTTACCTGTGTGACATCCGTCGCCCGTCCAGCCCGGAGGACACAGACACACGTTCCATCTCATGCAGGAGCCTCCGTGAGCGCAGGGTGGAGAACACATGGCTGACACACACACACACACACACACACAACAATAAACACATGAAACACATTTACACAACCTTCAAAATTCCGATTTTTTGAAAGAAAGTGATACTTTTATTTATCAACAATGCATTAAATGCATCAAAAGTGACACTGAAAACATTTAGAATGTTGCAAAAGATTCTATTTCAAATAAATGCTGTTTTTTAGAATGATTTCTGAAGGATCATGTGACGCTGAAGACTGGAGTAATGATGCTGAAAATTCAGCTTTGATCACAGAAATAAATTACTTTTTAAAATATTTTTAAAATACAAAACACTTACTTTAAATTGTAATAATATTTAATATTTTTTACTGTATTTTTTGCATCAAATAAATGCAGCCTTGATGAACAGAAGAGACTTCTTTCAAAAACAAAACTTTTTGGTTTCATGGTGAAGGCAGTCCCAGAATGCACCATGACAAATTTTCAAATATTTATTCTAAGTATGCGTACAACTCAATACTTAAAAAGCATCAATAAAATAGTTAAATCTGAGAAAACAGACTTAATTCATTATTCCACCATGTTATCAGCTGTTTTACAGCATAACTGTCAGTCAAATGTGTGTAAACATATTAGCTTAGTGCTTTAAGTTACAATACTATTACTGTACTGTAAAATAAAAAATGAGAATTTAATAATAATATAATTTTTTAAATAAAAGTATTATTATTTATATATTTGTTATTATTAAATACAATTTTTATTTTACAGTATATTAATAGTATTGCAATATTCAATACTAATAATAATAATAATAATTTTAATATCATTACAAATTTTATTTGATTCAATTACAGAAATTAAAATTAATCACAAAAGAAATTACTATTGCAATAATATTATTGTACTGTAAAAAAAAAAAATATTTCACAAAAAAAAACAAATGCTAATCATTTTTACAGTAAAATTATTTTCTTAAATATTAATTTGCTTTCAAATGTTAAACCACAGAGCTTTTATTTTGAAGCTTCTCTTTTGTTGACAACAAAAAGCAAAAATCTCAGATTTATGTCATTCACGTGGATCTTATTAATATGGAAGTCTGTATGAAAATGGAAAAATCACACCCTGTTTCAGTATGTTTTGACCTCAAACACAGGACTGTTACCCGAACATCCCGGTCCAGGGTATCCGGCCGGACAGTCGCAGGTGTTCGGAGCGACACACACTCCAGAGTTCTGACAGACAGGTTCACACACCGCTGGAAAAACACATACGGTGGTCATGAGGAGGGTTCATATGCATCAGTGTGTGTGTGTGTGTGTGTGTGAACAGCCGTGACTCACGTTGGCATTTTGTCGGGTCGTCTTTCCGTGACTCAAAGCCCGAGAGACAGCTGCAATTAAAACCGCCAGCGTGATTCACACACACCTGCTCACAGCCGCCGCTGAAACTCACACACTCGTCCACATCTGCAGAGAGAGAGAGATGTTGTTCAGCACGTCAGCTGATAAAGTCTAAAACATTATTATTATTATTATTTTATTACTACTACTTAGTATTATTTTTATTTCATTACATTTTAAAAATTAACCAAATCGATAAATAAATTACTGTAAAATAAAAAAAACATTAGTATTGAATAATAATAGTTGCAATTATTATAACAAATGTTTTTATTTTATTAAATTAAATTAAAAAATAAACAAATCAATAAATTACTATTGCAATACTATTATCATACTGTAAAATACAAATTAAATATCTAATAATAATAATAATAATAATAATTACAATTATTATGATTATTATTAAAGACATTATTTTTATTTTATTACATTTTAAAAATTAACCAAATCGATAAAAAAATTACTGTAAAATAAAAAAAACATTAGTATTGAATAATAATAGTTGCAATTATTATAACAAATGTTTTTATTTTATTAAATTAAATAAAAAATTAAACAAATCAATAAATTACTATTGCAATACTATTATCATACTGTAAAATACAAATTAAATATCTAATAATAATAATAATAATAATAATAATAATAATTATTATTATTATTACAATTATTATGATTATTATTAAATACATTATTTTATTTTATTACATTTTAAAAATTAACCAAATAATAACCAATAAATAAATTACTATTATCATACTGTAAAATAAAAAAACTTTAGCATTCAATAATAATAGTTGTAATTATTATTGCAAATGTTAAAAATACTAAAATTAAACAAATCAATGAAGAAATTACTATTGCAATATTGTTACCGTACTGCAAAATAACAACTGAGTACTGAATAATAATAATAATTATTAGTTTTATTAAAAAAATTAAGTTATAAAAAAACAACTCAATAAAGAAATTATTATTATAGCATTAGTATTATTAGAATATTGTATGATGTAAATACTAATACAGTTATTGTACTGTAAAATAAAAATAGTATTTAATAATAATAATAATAATAATAATAATAATAAACAATTACAATTATTATTATAAATGTTATTTTATTAAATAATTTGTATATAAAATATTAATATTTTATACTGTATATAAAATTAAACAAATCAGTGAAGAAATTACTATTACTGTACTGAAAAATAACATTTGCATACTTAATAATAATAATAATAATTATTATTATTTTTATTTTATTAAATTATAATAAATCACTAAAGAAATTACTACTAAAATAATATTATAGTACTGTAAAATAAAAAATGGAAATTTGACAAAAACAGTAAAATTGCAATACTATTATTAATGTCTGTATTAATTTCTTTGCTTTCAAATATTGAACCACAGAGCTTTTATTTTGGCGGAAAAACACAGCTTTTTAAAAATGTAAATATTTTGTTGACAACAGATGGATATACAGTCACAAAAACAACAAAAATCTCAGATTTATGTAATTCATGTGGATTCAGAAATGTGTGTAAATACAGAAAAATCCCATCCCTGCTGCTCTTGTTGTGAATGATTCAGTGTGTATTTGTGTGTTACCGTCACAGGTTCTGTGGTCGGCGTTCAGCTCCCATCCTGCCCTGCAGCTGCAGTGGACGCCACCTTCTGCCCCCAGAGAGCAGATATGATCACATCCTCCGTTCCTCAGCGCACACGACGTCACGTCTGAGAGAGAGAGACGCACAGGCATTACTGATCAAAATGATGCATGTGAAACAGTGAACACACACTTCACAGCACACGTGTGTATCACGCACTGACGCAGCTGGAGTTGCGCTGGTCCAGCAGCAGAGGGAAGGGACAGTGACACGTGTGACCGCCTGCTGTGTTCGTGCACTCGTGAGAACAGCCTCCGTTCTGTAGTTTACACTCGTCGATGTCTGTGACACACACACACACACACACACACACACACACACACACAGACAGATGTCAGTGAACGAGAGAAAATCTGCTCCAGAACCGAAAACAGACTCTTAACGCAGGGGTGTCCAAACTGGGTTCTGAATTCTAAAGGTTCTTTTTTTTAGAATAAACTGCAAAAAAGAAATAAAAATAAGATTAAACTAAATAAATAAATAAAAAATAAATAAATACATTTAAATAAATAAAATCTAAAAGTATAGTACTATAGTGACTTAGTAGAAAAAAATTAATAATGTAACACAATAGAAATGACACATTTTTCAAACAATATTTTTAAACACATATTTATAATATTAATTTTTCACAATAGAAATTGAGTCTGCTAGGGAATACTAGTGGGTCCATAGAAAAGAGTAAAACTGAAATAAATAAATAAAGATTAAAATAATTATTAAAATAAATAAAAGATAAATATATTTAATAAATAAGATTAAAATAATTGTTAAAATAAATACAAAATAAATACATTAAATAAATAAAAAACATTAAAATAATTATTAAAATAAATACAAAATAAATACATTAAATAAATAAGTTTAAAATAATTATTAGAAATTAACAAATACAAAATAAATACATTAAATAAATAAATAAGATTAAAATAATTATTAAAATAAATACATTAAATAAATAAAAAATATTAAAATAATTATTAAAATAAATACAAAATAAATACATAAAAAAATAAATAAGATTAAAATAATTAATAAAATAAATGCAAAATAAATACATTAAATAAATAAATAAGATTAAAATAATTAATAAAATAAATGCAAAATAAATACATTAAATAAATAAATAAATAAATAAGATTAAAATAATTATTAAAATAAATACATTAAATAAATAAAAAAGACTAAAATAAATACAAAATAAATACATTAAATAAATAAGTTTAAAATAATTATTAGAAATGAACAAATACAAAATAAATACATTAAATAAATAAATAAGATTAAAAAAATTATTAAAATAAATACATTAAATAAATAAGATTAAAATAATAAAATAAATGCAAAATAAATACATTAAATAAATAAGTAAGTTTAAAATAATTATTAAAATAAATACAAAATACATTAATTAAATAAATAAATAAGATTAAAATAAATAAATAAATAAATAAATAATCTAACAGTCCAGTACTATAGTGAAGAGGAAAAATGTTAATCATGTAACATAATAGAAAGAAAATATTAAATATTTTCCAAATAATATTTTAAACATATTTATAATATAATTTTTACAGTATAAATTGGGTCTGCTAGGGAATAATAGGGGGTCCATAGAAAAATTTGAATAAAACTGAAATAAATAAATTTAATTAAATAAATAAATAATCTAACAGTACAGTACTATAGTAAGTAGGAAAATAGTACTACATATTTTATTAAATAATTTTAATAAGTATTAAATAATAAGTGTTAACTATTAAATATTTTCCTAATACTATTTTACACATATTTATAATATAATTTTTTTCACAGTATAAATTGGGTCTGATAGGGAATACTAGGGGATCTATAGAAAAAATCAAATAAAACTGAAAATAAAACAAAACTAAATAAATAATTAAATATCAGATTAAACTAAATAAATAAATTATCCAACAGTACAGTACTATTGTGGGTAGAAAAAAATTAATAATATAACATAATAGATTTTTTTTTCCAAATAATATTTTTATAATATTACATTTATAATATTAATTTTAAATTGGGTTAGTTAAGTGTAATGTGTTTAGGATGGGGGTCCCATCATGTGTCATCTGAAAGATTGAGAACGGCTTTAACTGACCGTGATGTGAGATTTAATGGCACTGACCCACACAGCTGCGTCCATCGATGTGCAGCTGGTACCCGCGCCGACACGAGCAGAGGAACGAACCCAGTGTGTTCCTGCAGGTCTGTTCACATGTGTCATTACGGCTCACACACTCGTCCACATCTACACACACACACACACTTCAGCTTCTGTGTGCACTGGTCATTTAGTCCATTGTGCATCACTTACACCGGACACAAATGAATAAATGTTTTGGCAATACAAATATACAGGTCGATTTCATGCTAATAAAGTACACTAATTTAAATTTAAAGGAAATTCACCTGAAGTGCATTGACCTGAATGAACAGAATTTAATTGAATGAGGTGAACTCAATTGCATTGCACTGAATTTAATAGATGTTACATGTAGTTACTATAGTAATTACTATAAATTGTGCATAATTACATGCAAATAACCTTAACCACAACCTAACCCTAACCCTGTACGGCTGTTAACAATTAATAATCATGATTAATCACATCCAGAATAAATTACATCCAGTTAAATTACGAATTTGTTCTCGTAATTTAACGAGTTTTTTCTCGTAATTTAATGATTTTATTCTGAACATTTTATCTCGACTTTTTTTCTCGAAATTTAACGAGTTTTTTCTCGTAATTTAACGAATTTGTTCTCATAATTTAACAACTTTTTTCTCGTAATTTAACGAATTTGTTCTCGTAATTTAATGACTTTTTCTCGTAATTTAACGAATTTGTTCTCGTAATTTAACGACTTTTTTCTCGTAATTTAATGACTTTATTCTCAACATTTTATCTCGACTTTTTTTCTCGAAATTTAATGTTTTTTCTCGTAATTTAACGAATTTGTTCTTATAATTTAACAACTTTTTTCTCGTAATTTAACAAATTTGTTCTCGTAATTTAACGACTTTTTCTCGTAATTTAATGAATTTGTTCTCGTAATTTAACGACTTTTTCTCGTAATTTAATGACTTTATTCTCAACATTTTATCTCGACTTTTTTTCTCGTAATTTAACGAATTTGTTCTCATAATTTAACAACTTTTTTCTCGTAATTTAACGAATTTGTTCTCATAATTTAACGAGTTTTTTCTCGTAATTTAACGAATTTGTTCTCGTAATTTAACGACTTTTTTCTCGTAATTGAATGACTTTATTCTCAACATTTTATCTCGACTTTTTTCTTGAAATTTAACGAGATTTTCTTGTAATTTAATGAGTTTATTCTCAACATTTTATTTGGACTTTTTTCTCAAAATTTAACAAGTTTTTTCTCTAAATTTAACAACTTTAATCTCGAGATGGTTTTATTTTTTTATTATTGCTTGGCCCTAATCCTCTTCCGTACTAAATACATGTAGTTAATTATTATTACTCAATACTTAAATATATAATTACACTCTAATACAGAACCCTAATGCTCAAAATAATTAATTGGTTTGAGTAGTACAATCTTAAATTAAACGAATTAGTTTAGTCAAATTAACTTTCAAGTTCACTGAACTGATATATTTTAAGTAAACTGAACTGTTTCACTGTTTTGAGTTTTATGAACTTATTTCTTTTAATTTAGACGAACTTAAGTTTAACTGAAACTGCATGCTTTGCCCATGGCACTCGAAAGGGAGTGTAAATGCTAAAAATAAGTGTTATATAATGTTTTTTTCATGCAAGATTAATATTAAGTGGGAAAAACAAAAAATATAAACTAAAATTTTTTGAGTTTAGCCAACTTATTTGGGTTTACAGTGTAACTATTAATTTTCATAAATGTGATTCACATGCATCTGAGTGTAACAAATGAAACTGAAACTGAAATTAAAGTGAATTCAACCGAACTGAACTGAAGTGTCAGCAGTGTGTGTCTGCACCTGTACAGTTGTGTCCGTCTGCAGTGATTGTGTATCCGGTGTTGCAGCGGCAGCTGTACGTTCCCGGCTGGTTTGTGCAGTCGTGTTCACAGAGTCCGTTATCCTGAGCGCACTCGTCCACATCTGATGCCAAAGACACGAGCGACATCATCCTTCAGCGTTAGTGATGCTAACGATTAATCGACGATCGATTAAATGCCGATAATGAGGTATGCAAAACGTGCAGCAGACACATGAGGAAAAATTAAAGGATTAGTTCACTTCATAACTAAAATTTCCTGATAATTTACTCACCCCCATGTCATCCAAGATGTTCATGTCTTTCTTTCTTCAGTGGAAAAGAAATGAAGGAAAACATTGCAGGATTGTTCTCCATATAGTGGACTTCACTGGGGTTCAACGGGTTCAAAATGTCAGTTTCAGTGCAGCTTCAAAGAGCTCTACATGATCCCAGACGAGGAATAAGAGTCTAATCTAGAGAAACCATCAGATATTTTCTAAAATAAAATAAAAATGTATATACTTTTTAACCACAAATGCTCATCTTGCACTGCTCTGAGATGCTCCACGCATGACGTAATCATGTTGGAAAGTTCATGGATGTACCGCGGTAGAGTGAAAAACATCTCATTTTCTCCTCCAACTTCAAAATGTCCAACATCACTGTTTTACCTTTTTTTGTAAAGGCTGTTTGATGTAGTCTTTGCACGTCCGCTTTGACCTTTCCAACATGATTACGTCATGCGTGGCGCATCTCAGAGCAGTGCAAGATGAGCATTTGTGGTTAAAAAGTATATAATGTTTATTTTTTTTAGAAAATGGTCGATGGTTTCTCTAGATTAGACTCTTATTCCTCGTCTGGGATCATGTAGAGCTCTTTGAAGCTGCACTGAAACATTTTGAACCCGTTGATCCCCAGTGAAGTCCACTATATGGAGAAAAATCCTGAAATGTTTTCCTTCATTTCTTTTCGACTGAAGAAAGAAAGACATGAACATCTTGGATGACATGGAGGTGAGTAAATTATCAGTAAATTTTAATTCTGAAATGAACCAATCCTTTAAGTAACTTCAGATTAAATAGTTTAAGGTTAACAATTAATCATTTAATTTAAACAACGATAGATTATTATCTAAATTGACATCCATATTCAGCATCATCATCAGTCTCCATGGATCCGTAGCACTGACCGTAGCAGGAGTGTCCGTCTCCGCTGTATCCCTGATGACACTGACAGAAATACGAGCCCATGACGTTCCCGCAGCGAGCGTTGACGTCACAGCCGTGATCCCCGGTCAGACACTCGTTTATGTCTGCGTGAACACATCAGTGTGAGACTCTGCTGACACTTCACAATAAGCAACATGAAGAGTGAGCCATATATATTACAGCATTTATTAATCTTTGTTAATGCAGGTCATTAAAAATGTTCATCATGTTAGTTCACTGTGCATTAACTAATGTAAACAGAAATTATTAGTAAATGTTGAGATTAATAAATGCTGTAGAAGTTTATTGATAGTTCATGTTAACTAATGTTCACAAATTATTGTAAAGTGTTATTGAGATACTTAGCTTGAATTTGCTTTTATTTTTATATTTTCCTTGTTCTTTTAATTTTTGTTAAAGTTTTAATCATTTTTATTATGTCTATATAGATTTGATTAATTTTTATTTTAGTTTTAGTTATTTTAGTACATCAAGTTAATCTAAATGAACATTTAAAATGTTTGCTTGGCAAATAAAATAATTTTTTAAAAATATTTTATTTCATTTCAGTTCAAATTTAAGTAACAAAAATGTATTTTGATGGTTTTAGTTTTACTTAACTATAATAAATCTGATCAGATTTCAAACCCCTTTGGCTGAAAACTTAGTTAACATTTCAATAATTAATCAACACATTTGCATGTTCACAGTTCTCTGATGTCTGGTAAACAAATAAAATATTTAATATTTTTTAGTATTATTTTATTTTATTTTAATTGACTTTAAATTATTTATTTAATTTAATTTTTACATTTTAAGACCTAATTAATTATTAGCCCCTCACAGGCCCTGCATCAGATGGAACTGTGATGTCACTCACCTGTGCAGTGTGTGCCGTTGCCACGGTAACCGCGCTGACACACACACCTGTAACTGCCCAGTGTGTTCTCACACTCCCCTCGACCGACACACACGCGCTGCTCCTCCACACACTCATCCACATCTGCACAACAGCACATTATTCATGTACAAATCAATCAGACTCTTAGAGGGTTTACACTGTAATGTGTTTAAGTTCAGCATGCATTTAATTATATCAGCAGTAAATCATGGGGAAACCTATAAAAGAGGGAGGAGAAGAACAAACACGGACAGACTCAAAATGCAGCATAATGGATGAGTTCAGCAGCTACCTTCACATATAAGAAAACCTCGGCACAGACCACCTGAGAGACAGACAGAAGCTGGTTAACAACAGCCAAAGCTTGAACAGACACACACGAGCACACAAACATGCAACTGGCTCAATGATGAGACATTCTTGATGTTATGATTATTTAAAAATACTTAAAAAAATGGGATTCATACTTTCAATTTCTGAGTTTTTAATATAAAATTTTGAGGCAAAAAGTAAAAAACGCCAAAAAACATCATTAGCTATGTTTAAATCCATCTATTTGTATGTGCATTTTTTGATATCGCATAAAAAAACGCTAGATGGAACCAACAAGATGTGCATAAATTCTAAAAATGCGCATTAAAATAAGGTACACTCTCAACAATGATAGAAATGATAAATAAATCCCTTGATATGCAACAAAAATGTCACATGACTAGACTAACTAGCGGACCAATCGCATCACGGCATCTCAAATGTTGGTTTAAAAGGCTGAAATTCTGAAAAAACTATAATATTGTTCAGAAAAACATTCATTTATCAAAAAAAAAAATCAAAAGTGATAAAATTATTTAAAATAAATAAATAACATGTATTCAAGGTTCACCTAAAATAGTAACACTTTACAATAAGGTTTGCATTAGTTAATGCATTAACTAACATTGAGCAATATATTTTTACAGCATTTATTAATTATTGTTTAAGTTCATGTTAACTAATGAAACCTTACAAAAACATTCCTATCCACCTGACATTTGTAGATTCAATAAATCAATGAAAACAGGGTCACACTTTAGTTTAGGGTCCAATTCCCACTATTAACTATGACTTTTGCATCAATAAACTCCTAATTACTGCTTATTAATAGTAGTTAAGTATTGGGTAGGATTTAGGGATGTGGAATATGATCATGGCATTAATATATGCTTTATAAGTACTAATAAATATTCTAGTAATATGCATGCTAATAAGCATGTGGAAGCATTACATTCACCATGCTGTCATATAATAGTGTATAAGTGCATGGTGTGTCCTTTGGGATGCAACTAGTCATCATTACCTGATTCTAGATACAGACACACCAGACAGAGCACATGATAAAGCAACGCAAGACATACGGGTTAATACAACGACCACACACAGACGCACACGCACCGACACACGCGGCCCGGTCCTCTCTGAATCCAGCCTGACACACACACGTGTAGCTTCCTTCTGTGTTCACACACACGTTACCCAGTTCCCTCCGGCAGCTCTCCTCGAAATTACACTCGTCAATGTCTGCGGAGACAGAGAAGAGTGTTTAAACATTCGTCTAATATTCACACTGTAATTAAACTAGCGATGTGCAAAACTAAAACCATAAATGTTATAAATGTTAAAGGTGCAGTATGTAGGA
>VTFQ01000014.1:49821728-49891728 GCA_036281575.1 Ancherythroculter nigrocauda | reverse complement strand
TCTATCTGAATATCTATCTGAACATCCATCCGAATATCTATCTGAATATCTATCTGAATAACTATCTATCTATCTGAATATCTATCTTAATATCTATCTGAATATCTATCTGAATATCTATCTGAATAACTATCTATCTATCTGAATATCTATCTTAATATCTATCTATCCGAATATCTATCTGAATATCTATCTATCCGAATATCTATCTTAATATCAGAATATCTATCTATCCAAATATCTATCCGAATATCTATCTTAATATCTATCCAAATATCTATCTGAATATCTATCTTAATAACTATCTGAATATCTATCCGTATATCTATCTGAATAACTATCTGAATATCTATCTATCCAGATATCTATCTATCCGAATATCTATCTTAATATCTATCCAACTATCTATCTGAATATCTATCTTAATAACTATCTGAACATCCATCCGAATATCTATCTGAATATCTATCTGAATAACTATCTATCTATCTGAATATCTATCTTAATATCTATCTGAATATCTATCTGAATATCTATCTGAATAACTATCTATCTATCTGAATATCTATCTTAATATCTATCTATCCAAATATCTATCCGAATATCTATCTGAATATCTATCTATCCGAATATCTATCTTAATATCAGAATATCTATCTATCCAAATATCTATCCGAATATCTATCTTAATATCTATCCAAATATCTATCTGAATATCTATCTTAATAACTATCTGAATATCTATCCGAATATCTATCTTAATAACTATCTGAATATCTATCTTAATATCTATCTATCCGAATATCTATCTTAATATCTATCTGAATATCTATCTTAATATCTATCCAAATATCTATCTAACTGAATATTTATCTATCTGAATAACTATCTATCCGAATATCTATCCGAAGATCTATCTATCCGAATATCTATCTTAATATCTATCTATCCAAATATCTATCCGAATATCTATCTGAATATCTATCTTAATATCTATCCAAATATCTATCTGAATATAGATCTATCCGAATATCTATCTATCTGAATATCTATCTTAATAACTATTTGAATATCCATCCGAATTTCTATCTGAATAACTATCTATCCAAATATCTATCCGAATATCTATCTATCTATCTGAATATCTATCTTAATATCTATCCAAATATCTATCCGAATATCTATCTGAATAACTATCTATCCGAATATCTATCTGTCTGAATATCTATCTTAATATCTATCTATCCAAATATCTCTCCGAATATCTATCTATCCGAATATCTATCTTAATATCTATCTATCCAAATATCTATCTGAATATATATCTATCCGAATATCTATCTGAATATCTTAATAACTATCTGAATATCTATTTATCCGAATATCTATCTGCATATCTATCTGAATAACTATCTATCTGCATATCTATCTGAATAACTATCTATCTATCTGAATATCTATCCGAATATCTATCTATCCGAATATCTATCTTAATATCTATCTGAATATCTATCTTAATATCTATCCAAATATCTATCTAACTGAATATCTATCTATCCAAATATCTATCTGAATATATATCTATCCAAATATCTATCTGAATATCTTAATAACTATCTGAATATCTATCTGAATATCTTAATAACTATCCAAATATCTATCTGAATATCTATTTATCCGAATATCTATCTGCATATCTATCTGAATAACTATCTATCTGCATATCTATCTGAATAACTATCTATCTATCTGAATATCTATCCGAATATCTATCTTAATATCTATCTGAATATCTATCTTAATATCTATCCAAATATCTATCTAACTGAATATATATCTATCTGAATAACTATCTATCCGAATATCTATCCGAAGATCTATCTATCCGAATATCTATCTTAATATCTATCTATCCAAATATCTATCCGGATATCTATCTGAATATCTATCCGAATATCTATCTTAATATCTATCCAAATATCTATCTGAATATAGATCTATCCGAATATCTATCTGAATATCTATCTATCTGAATATCTATCCAAATATCTATCTAACTGAATATATATCTATCTGAATAACTATCTATCCGAATATCTATCCGAAGATCTATCTATCCGAATATCTATCTTAATATCTATCTATCCAAATATCTATCTGAATATCTATCTTAATATCTATCCAAATATCTATCTGAATATCTATCTTAATAACTATTTGAATATCCATCCGAATTTCTATCTGAATAACTATCTATCCAAATATCTATCCGAATTTCTATCTATCTATCTGAATATCTATCTTAATATCTATCCAAATATCTATCTGAATATCTATCTGAATAACTATCTATCCGAATATCTATCTTAATATCTATCTATCCAAATATCTCTCCGAATATCTATCTGAATATCTATCTATCCGAATATCTATCTTAATATCTATCTATCCAAATATCTATCTGAATATATATCTATCCGAATATCTATCTGAATATCTTGATAACTATCCAAATATCTATCTGAATATCTATTTATCCGAATATCTATCTGCATATCTATCTGAATAACTATCTATCTATCTGCATATCTATCTATCTGAATATCTATCTTAATATCTATCCAAATATCTATCTGAATATAGATCTATCCGAATATCTATCTGAATATCTATCTATCTGAATATCTATCTTAATAACTATTTGAATATCCATCCGAATTTCTATCTGAATAACTATCTATCCAAATATCTATCCGAATATCTATCTATCTATCTGAATATCTATCTTAATATCTATCCAAATATCTATCTGAATATCTATCTGAATAACTATCTATCCGAATATCTATCTTAATATCTATCTATCCAAATATCTCTCCGAATATCTATCTGAATATCTATCTATCCGAATATCTATCTTAATATCTATCTATCCAAATATCTATCTGAATATATATCTATCCGAATATCTATCTGAATATCTTGATAACTATCCAAATATCTATCTGAATATCTATTTATCCGAATATCTATCTGCATATCTATCTGAATAACTATCTATCTATCTGCATATCTATCTGAATAACTATCTATCTATCTGAATATCTATCCGAATATCTATCTATCCGAATATCTATCTGCATATCTACCTGAATATCTATCTTAATAACTATCTGAATATCTATCTATTTGAATATCTATCTATCCGAATATCTATCTTAATATCTATCTGAATATCTATCCGAATATCTATCTGAATATCTATCTTAATAACTATCCGAATATCTATCTGAATATCTATCTATCTGCATATCTATCTGAATATCTATCTTATTAACTATCTGAATATCTATCTTAATAACTATCTATCCGAATATCTATCTGCATATCTATCTGAATAAATATCTATCTGAATATCTATCTTAATAACTATCCGAATATCTATTTATCCGAATATGTATCCAAATATCTATCTAACTATCTGAATATCTTTCTATCTGAATATCTTTCTAACTGAATATCTATCTATCTATCAATCAGAGTTCATGAACCCAAACCACCGTCTCTGTTGCGTCTCGCTGATGTCCACCAGAGTTCAGAAAACCAAACACAGCATATGAGTTCAGGATCGCGAACACATGGAAAAGATCTTAAATGGCACAAATGTTGATTCTAATACTGAACTGCGTAATAAACATGTTTAATGAGATGTGAGGAATACGGAAGACAGACACCAAGACAAATACATTTCAAACTCATTTATTAACCGATATTCATCCAGCAGCAGTAGCATGTGAGTGTTTACATGTATGAGTGTGTTAGATCTTGTTGAACGCCGCGACATCCACACTCTGAACCTGAAACACACAAAACAAACACATCAAGCTTTACACGACACTGGAACTGTGCGCTAACGGCTTCAGTCTGCGTGGGAACGTTACTCACGTAGTCCTCGAACTTGGTGATCTCCTCCTCCAGGAAGTCTGTTCCCACCTTGTCGTCCTCCACCACACAGTTTATCTGCAGTTTCTTGATGCCGTAACCCACAGGAACCAGTTTGGACGCCCCCCACAGCAGCCCGTCCACCTGCACCGACCGCACACACTCCTCCAGCTTCGCCATGTCCGTCTCATCGTCCCACTGTGATCACCACGAGAGTGAGACGCAGCATGAGAAAGTAAAGGCATGTGTACAGTATCAGTATATTGGATGTGTGCATTCGCTCTTAAAGTGACAGCAGCCTAACCGAATCACTGGCGCAGACACTCACAGGTTTGACGTCTAATAGGATGGATGATTTTGCGATGAGGGCGGGTTTTTTGGCCTTTTTCGCGGCGTATTCTTGCAGCCGCTGCTCTTTCAGTCTTTCAGCCTCCTCGTCCACCTCTTCATCACTGCCAAACAGGTCAATGTCATCCTCATCTTCATCCTCATCCTTCACTGGAGCTGACGAGGCTTTCTGGAGAGCGGCGGGACCGGTGCCGTTAACGGTCGGTGCTGTTGACCGCTTCTCCAGCGCCGACACTCGACTCTCCATCTTACTAAGAGCAGAACGCAGCTCCTCCACCACTGAGACACAGAAACAGAAGAACAACAAATAAATAAATAATTTAAAATAATAAATAAAAGCTGAAATATTTTTTTTTAACCTAAATAGTAATAACACATAGTAAAATTAAAACAAAATTTAACAAATTAAAATATAAAATAAGAGCTAAAGCAAAATATTCATAAACACCACAATAGTATATAAATAATACTAAAATAACACTGCATGCAAACTGAAATAAAAATAAACCTATATAGTATTTTTTTTTAAAGACAAACTAATAAAAATGACAAAAGCACATAGTAAAATTACTAAAAATTAAACTAAAATTATAATATAAAATAAAAGCTATAATAGTATATAAATAATACTAAAATAACACTGCATGCAAACTGAAATAAAAATAAACCTAAATAGTATTTTTTTAAAGACAAACTAATAAAAATGACAAAAGCACATAGTAAAATTACTAAAAATTAAACTAAAATTATAAAATAAAAATAAAAGCTATAATAGTTTATAAATAATACTAAAATAACACTGCATGCAAACTGAAATAATATTAAACTTAAATAGCAATATTTAAAAGAGCAAAAACGAATAATGACGAGAGCACAGTAAAATTACTAAAAAATTAAATAAATTAAAATATAAAAAGGAGCTAATGTAAAATATTAATTAACTATAACAGTTTATAAGTAATACTAAAATAACACAATGCAAACTGAAGTAAAATTAAATACAGTAGTAACCTAAATAGTAAATTAAAAAAAAAACAATAAAAATGACAAAAGCACATATTAAAATTAATAAAAATTAGACTAAAGTTAAAATATAAAAATATAAGCTAATGCAAAATTAATAAAACTATAATAGTAAATAAATAATACTAAAATAACACTGAATGCAAACTGAAATCAAATTAAGCCTAAATAGTATTTTTTTAAATAACTAATAAAAAAAACAAAAATCACATATAATTACTAAACAATTATGAAAAAAATATGCTAATGCCAAAATATTAAACACTATAATAATTTATAAATAATACTTAATATACAATAAAATGACAAAACCACATAGTACATTTACTCAAAAATTAAACTAAAATTATAATATAAAAATATAAAAATCAAAGCTAATGCAAAATATAAATATAAACTATAACAGTTCATAAATAATACTAAAATAGCACTGCATGCAAACTGAAATAAAAATAAACAAAAAGCAATATTTAAAAAGAACAACGTATTACAAATAACAAAAGCACATAGTAAAATTACTAAAAATTGTATTAATTCATTTGTTTACAATTTGGACTTGTTATTATTGTTCTGTTGAAATCTAAATTTACTGAATAGTTAGTTTGAGAGTACTGAACACTTTTCCAAACTGTCCATTCGTTTTCCTAAAAATTACCAAAAGAATCAAAAAAGGAGCCATGAAGGAAGCAGAATTGGAATTGTTCAATTCCTTCCGAAATGCAGATGCAAAGCTATGAGAATCTCTTCAACACCACGAGACACAAACCTTTGTGTAGACTCTGGTTCTCTAGTTCCAGGTTCTTCATGCGTGCGGCGAGCTCCCCGTAATCAGCAGCGCTGCCTCCGCCGCTCTAAACACACACAGAAGACACACACACACACACGTCACATCACAGTTCCCATCAGCCCCTGCTCTGATACACACCTGTGCAGTGAGAGAATCACAAACACTACTAACAGAACACACAACTACAGTCGACAGTCTGCTGATGTATCACTGAGATGAAACATGAATTTTGCTACATTTTGTCAGAACTTATTTTGCAGTTGGAGTTGGCTTGTTCATTTTGTTTATGAGAATCCCAATCATTTTCAATGATTCAAAACTCTTTAAAAAAAATTCAAATGATTCATTTGCATGTTCACAGATGTTTCTGTGCAATATTTCATATGCTATAAATTGTTTTTTATGAACACATATTGTTATGTTGGTACAGGTTTCCCAGACTTTTTTGTCAGCTGAACCCCTTTGAGCAAAAATATTTTACTTAAAATCCCCCTGAGATTTTAAGCTAATTTCAATAATTTAACAACACATTTGCATGTTCACGGTTCTCTGATGTTGATCAATGGTCACATGACATGCATGTAAATAAATAAAGCATTTCATTTTTTTTAGCGTTTTATTTTGATTGTTTTTTTTAACTGCATTCAAACTGAAATAAAATTAAACTTAAATAGTAATATTTAAAAAGAGCAAAAACTAAAATTGACAAAAGCACAGTAAAATTATTAAAAAAATTAACTAAAATTAAAAATAAAAACAAAAAAGCTAATGCAAAATATTAAAACACTATATTAGTTAATAAATAATACTAAATAGCACTGCATGCAAACTGAAATAAAATTAAACCTGAATAATAACATTTAAAAAAGAACAAAAAATAAAAATGACAAAAATGTCAATACAAAATTGTACAAATTAAATTCATTTGTTCACATATTGTGTATAAATGAAAAATATTCTTTTAGTTCATTTAGTGATTATTTGAACTTAATCATTAAATTAAACAAAAAATATAATATAAAAATAAAATGCAATTACTAAAGCAAAATATTAATAAAAACTATAATAGTATATAAATAATACTAAAAAACTGCATTCAACCTGAAATAAAATTAAACTTAAATAGAAATATTTAAAAGCACAGTAAAATTACTAAAAACTAAACTAAAATGAAAATATAAACATAATAAAAGGTAATGCAAAATATTTATGAACACTATAATAGTTTATAAATAATACTAAAATAGCACTGCATGCAAATTAAAATAAAATTAAAGTTAAATAATATTTAAAAAGAGCAAAAACTAATAAAAATGACAAAAGCTCAGTCAAATTACTAAAAATTAAACTAAAATTAAATATAAAAACAAAAATAAAAGCTATTGCAAAATATTAATAAACACTATAACAGCTTATAAATAATATTAAAATAGCACTGTATCTAAACTGAAGTAAAATTAAAGCAAAATAATTATATTTAAAAAACAAAACAAAACAAAAAAAACTATACAATTGACAAAAGCACATAGTAAAATTACTAAAAATTAATCTAATTCATTTGTTCACAAATTGTGTGTATAAATGAAAAATATTCTTTCTTGTGCTCATTTAGTGATTATATTAACTTAATCATACTTCTTGCATGAAACTTTTTAAATTCTATTTGGTTAAAATGATGGTTCTCACTGAAGAAAACCAAACAAAACACTGTCCTATAGGTAATTACGGAGCAAATACATAAATACAGCACAGCCTGGAATAACACACACACCAGGGTTATTATAGTTAACTAAAATTCTCTCAATGATACTAAAATAACACTGATACAAACCTCACAACAAAGATACAAGTGTATATGCTCTTATTTATGGTTTCTGCAAAATTGGACCTTGCACAGCACTACACACGAAACATCACGACAAATCCACACAGGAACGCATGCAACAGATTTCTTCTGAAACTTCCTAAAACAACACGCATGCGAGCATGCACACGCTTCACGCCGACTTTGACGTGAGCCGCTTTGGTGTGTGTCTGGCCAACGGCATTCACACACACACACACTTACAGAAGAGGAGCGGTGGGAGGGGTTTGATATTTTAGGGGCGGAGCCTCTACTTGGCTGCAAGGTTGTCTTCAGCTACAGGAGAGATCATTTATAAGGAAAGTGCAGATCAAGGAAGTCAACAGATGATTTAGGAGAGAAGAACTAGGGCTCTGTTCTAAAACCTAGTGAGCCGCCTACATAGACAGCATATCACAGACGCAAAGGCTGCTCCAAAGGCTAGGCAACATGATCATACTGCCTTCTAAGACATCAGAATCATGTGAAGCCCGGCAGTAGACAGCTCACTAGAGTTTAGGAAGAGAGTAGAGCTACACAATTAATTGAGATAAAACCGATTATAAACTGGCTGTTGACAACAAAACAGATGCTTTAAAGTGTCATAAAAGTGACATTTGTTTTACTGTACTGAAGAAACATTTAGAGCTGAACAGGCAGAAGTGAAGGAACAACACAGAAACAGTCTTTTGTGACATTTGAAATGTAATGCAATCTCATAATACAGCGCAGTGATTGGATTGAATTCTCAGCTGGATAAAGCAAACCAGCGTCTCGCTAGTAAAGTTATAATGGATGAGGATTGCGGTGACGTACAGTAAGCATGCGTGAGTCCGCTATATGCGCTCTCGACGCACCGATCGCACACTGTATTTATGTACATTCACGTCGTTTCCACACACATTCAGGATAATGTTTGGATTTGTTGCTGTGTTTAGTAATTCTGAATGGATCCGTGCACTGTAGTATATGCAGTTAGGGATTTTTTTTTTTTTTGCATCTCCATGTGGTCCTGTTATCGCAACTTGAACTTAAACATACTGTACACTGTGAATTCTGAAAGATTTTTTTCCTTGTAATGTTTTTTTGGTTTATGGTGTGTGTATATTTATGAATTATAAGGACTCCTTACATCATTTGGTTATTCGGTGTTACAGTTATACAGTTTTGTGTTAATCAACAATCAATTTGATGGTTTACTTTGCTGGATATAGCAAATGATGGCAAAATGAACAAGATAAATGATACTTAATGGTGCTTAATTTCATGATAAAGGTGTGATTAAAGGGTTAGTTGAAGTTTTTGTCATTTATTACTCTCCCTCATGCCGTTCCACACCCGTAAGACCATCTTCAGAACACAAATTAAAATATTTTTGATGAAATCCGTGAGGGATATGACTTTCAAAATCCAGAAAATGACTAAAGACATTGTTAAAACAGTCATGTGACTGCAGTTGTTCAACCTTAATGTGATGAAGAGACGAGAATACTTTTTGTGCGCAAAAACAAAACAAAAATAATGACTTTATTCAACATTCTCATTCGTTGTTTACGTCCAGCGCTTCCAGGTTCTACGTCAGAACGACGACTCATTATTGGCCGGCGTCAGCATCACACGTATGCGTCGTGCTGATCACATGATCAGCTTTGGCCAATACTGAGCCTGCATTTGGACGTAAACACTGTTACTGCATAAGGATAATGACAGGGGACAGCTGAATTTGTTGAATAAAGTCGATATTTTTGATTTGTTTTTGCGCACAAAAAGTATTCTCGTCTCTTCATAACATTAAGGTTGAGCCACTGCAGTTACATGACTGTTTTAACGATGTCTTTAGTACGTTTCTGGACCTTGAAAGTGTTGATTATATTGCTGTCTATGGACGAGTCATAAACCTCTCGGATTTCATCAAAAATATCTTAATTTGTGTTCTGAACGAAGGTCTTACGGGTGTGGAACGACATGAGGGTGAGTGATTAATGACAGAAACTTCAGTTTTAAATCGCGCTTAAAAATTTTAATCTATTGACAGCTATATATATATATATATATATATATATATATATATATATATATATATATAGAGCAATTCGATTTTTCCCCCAATTGTGCAGCCCTACAACAGAGCTTGGTTGTGTCTCTCTAAGGTTTTTCGTTCAACTCACCCCAGCCAGAGATTTCTGTATGTTTTCTCGTGCTCTAGCGATGTCCTGAAGAATACTGTTAGCTCCAGTGTCCTGAGACGAGAAAGAGAAACCTCAGTGTGTGCTGGTATAGAGCAAGTGTTTCTGTAGCTTTAAACAGTGAATTCTTCAAAAATAACATGTGGAATAGTAGTGCATCATGCATACTGATGCAATAGCACAAGTAGCATGTTAATATGAGATGTATCTGGAGTTTATTACCTGTCTGGGTTGTGTAGGTCCATTCATCTGCTCGTAAAAACGCCTTTCTGCTTCATCATAACGCGGCTTATCGAACCAGATCCTCTCCTGCGCCAAACAGTCCGCTGCAGTCATCCTGCACAAACACACACAAGACCTGTAACAACCTCACAAAATACTACCTGAAATTAACATTGATTGAGCAATGATGAAATGAGATGAACATTTGATTTTCTATATATTTTGCCTTGATGAAAATGTAAGGATGTTGGGGAGCTAATAAAATGCTAGTTTTTGTTTATTTATTTCAATCAGATGATATTTTACAATCAATGTAACGAAAGTTTAACCACCACAAAAATCAACAAGAATTATGAACATAATATGAAATAAATCGCTTCCCAATGTGATATTTAGTACTTGATGTACTAAAATAACTAAAACTGAAATAAAAACTATATCGACTTTATAAAAAAAAAACAATAAAAATGAAACAAAAAACTTACTAAAGCATTAAAATGAATGTGGAAACTGGTAAATGGATGTAATACTAATAATATTAAATGTTAATGCAACGCAACCATGCAAAAATGACATCAACAAAACTCAGAACTGAATTCAGAATCTTTCAAGCCAACACAACGGACAGAACACAAGAATGAACGTGTACAAAGAGATCAAAGAAAAAAATATGCAATGAAGATGGTGGACAAAAGAAGTAGAAAAGGTTGTAAACATTTTATATGTAAATATACAATGGGTGGGATTGATGTTAAACATCGTTTTAAAGGGATAGTTCACCAAAAACTGTAAATTCTGTCATTATTTACTGACCTGCATATCGTTCCAAACCCGTATGACTTACTTTCCTCTGTGGAACGCAGAAGAAGATGATTTATAGGATGTTCAAGAAACAAAAGTAATGCAGGTTTGGAGCAACAAGAGGGTTAAAATGACAGAATTTTAAATTGTGAGTGAACTAATTAACTATAATGTATGGGGAAAGTGTGTGCGATCTTTCTTGAGTATAGAGTCATACTTCTGCTTCCGGCTAGAATGGTTTATAGATGTTTTGGCGGATCTCGCCGCGGCTTCTTCATAGAAACGAGTCTCCGCCTCCACATAGCGACCACGATCTAGCCACACCCTCTCGCTGTCGGCATGCAGGAAATAGCGCAGCGCTGCTCCTTGATTGGTGCTGACATCGTCAGAATCCCGCCGATCGCAAACCACAGGCTTTTTTTGCGCAGAAACGACGTTATTTCGGCGATTGGAGCTCGATTCATCGCTGCTGGTTTCCGGGTTTCTCTGTGGCGAGTACAAGTTCTGATAGAAAGACGCCTCAGCTTTATCGAAAAGAGGTTTCTGTAGCCACACCCCCATTGGGGATGGCGGCAGGCAAGGAAGGCCGTTGATTGGCCTTGAAGCAGGTGTGGGCGGGGTCGGGGTTTGTGATTGATAGCCCTCGTCGCAGGGCGTCTGGCTGTTCGGCTGCAGTTGGAGGAATCTTGGGGTTGTTGGTTGATTGGGAAAGCGGCCCACAAACTTGCTCTCAGCTTGGTCAAAGTTGGGTTTGTTCACCCACACAGCCTGAACGACATGGTGACAAGCCTCTTGCTCTCCATGGCGGCAGGTTTCTTGCTTTCGAGAGGAAGCGGAAGAGCTCGCAGGAGCAGTTGTGCCATTTTGCTGCTGCAAGAGTCGTAGGTAGTAAAGGCTCTCCGCTCTCTCGTACATGCCGCGGTCGAACCAGACAGTCGAATACTCCGATCTCAAACCTTCAAGAGCCGCGCTGGACAAACACCCCTCAGCGCTGGCAGTGGTTTGGTCCGGCTGGCGTTCAGAAGAACCGGACTGATTCAAAGAATTCCGATGGCTTCTGTTGCGCATTTTCTTGTGTCCAGAAATATAGAGGTGGAGGATTGATAAATAAATGAAAAAGAGGAAAAGGAGAGTGACAGGGAACTGGAGAATTAATTACACAGCAATAGGTTAACATTAAACATGAAGTGTGCAAATTGTGTTTTGCGATGTACAAATGTATTTTGCTAATTAAACTATGTTTGTTTAGGGGAGAAGGGTCTACAAACCACACCCCTTCAAATTACGCCTACTACAAGTTACGCCTCGCGTGAAGAAACATGCGTGGATGTCACGGACTAAATCTTTTTAAGTTATTTATGAAATGTTTGGAAGACGAGCTTATATTGCTTTCGAATCTTATCAAGTATGAAATAACAGCTAGTAGTGAAGCATAAAATAAATTATACTATCAAATTAATACAGACTCATAGCAATTATAGCTAAAAACCTATCCGCCACACCGAAACCTACCCCTTCCATAAAAATAACATTGACTGTAGAGTTTCATTATTAAAATGTGGCATTTTTACTATGGCGTTTGATAGTCTATGTTATACAATCTGTATGCCTTATCACTAGGTGGCGATAGTGAAGCTTAAAAAGTGAGGAAAGTGAAGAAGAAGAGAGACGACATCAGCGATTTCAGAGGGAGGGGTGTGGTTTGTAATACTGCGGGATGCAGTCGGTTTAGGGTCATGTGACAGAAGTTTTAAAAGTTTGTTTTAATTTGACACGGCATAACAAGAAGTTGGAAAAAACAACAACAAAAGAAACGTAAAACTGATTTGTTACAAAACAGCTGTTTTAATGGATGTAGAGGTGGTGCTTTATAGATAATAAAGAGACTTTTCTGAGAGCTTTTTAGCATACTGATAGTCCATGGTTAATATTAGCAAAGTACATAAAATTTAAAATTTAATATAAAACGAGTGTTTGAAAAACCTGTTTGGAGACAATAGAGCTGCACGATTAATCGCGATCTTGATTCAAACACCAATGCGATCTCATTCCTAAATGACAACGGTTCGGCTCTGTCTATTAAATCTTTGACAAAATCAAACTGGAGAATTCAAATCTGCCGATGATCCAGAGAGAGCCAATGTCATGTATAGGTATGAAATATTAATATTATCACAGAAGTACTGGGATAAATGTTTGGAAGTATAGTATGGATATAAACACTGATATCTACAGTAGCGATCAAAATAGAGCAAATCCCCTTTTGAAAGTAACTTTACGCTTCAAATAATGATTTAATCGATTACATCATTACGCCAGTAGATGGCAACATGTGACTTAAGAAATGTATTTGTCATTGAATCATTCATTCAAGAGATTTGTTCAAAAACACTGATTCAAACACTGAATGAAACAAGTGAATTATTTTTCAGTGAGTCATTGAATCATTCACTCAATCAGTTTTTAAAAAAAAAAATAATTCAGGTTAATTAAACAATTTAAACAAATAGACTGCAGCAATTATTTTGTCAGAACCTCTAGTAAATTACATGTTGTTTTGTTTAGTTGTCTATTCAGAATCGCGGGAGAATCATGAACTCCGTTTGAAACGGAAAAAATCATGATTCTCAATTTATCCAGAATCATGCAGCTCTAGGAGACAATTATTATTTTTAATGAATCATTTGGTACAGCAAAAATTACACACTTCAGCTTTAAAGACAAAACAAGCCACACACACACAAAAATCACACAGAAACAATTATGGTTGCATTAAATTTAAACACTGAGCTTTACAATGAAGTCAAGCTGAAAATGAATAAAAAGAAGGAACTGAAATTATGATGTAGTAAAAAAAAAAGGACAATCAGATTCAGAATGGACAAAACACCCACTCGAATCCATCATGGGACAAATAATATGAGCCAAATCCCGCATCCAGCATGCTGATGGGAGACAGTTTGTCCAAACTCACCTTCAGCAAACAGGAAAAGCGACCAAACAAACGATATGTAGCTCAACTCGTTCTTCTCATCCAGACAAAGGTAAGCAATAACCCATAATGTGTAAACAAGAAAAGTGTTTATGTATATTGAATCTTATAAGAGGACTTCAATCCTACATGCCTTTACAAAGAAGCTCTATGGTGAAAACATGGTACTGTGATGATATCAGATAGGTACTTTGATATATTATAGCTATACCATGGTACTGAATGATTACCATAGTATTTACCATGGTATAAGTCCAAAAATATGGTATTATCATGGTACAGCATACATGATAGTATTTAGTATCTTGTACTACTTGGTATGACTGGACACTGTAGACAGTCATAATTTAATGATTAAGCTAACTTAATTTGGATAAAACTTTGCATCAAACTGGAGTCCAGGCTGAGGACCCCCAGGGGCCGCTAGGGGTCTGTGGAAAGGTTTAAATTTAAGAATTAGGTCCCTCACATGAGGATGATATGGAAGCTTGTTTCTGCCATGGAATAAAAACAATTAAAACTTTTTATCTCACAATTTAAATTTTTTTTTCTTACAATTGCCTGTTTACATCTCACAATTCTGACTTTATAACTAACAATTGCGAGTTTATACCACTGAATTCTGAGGGGAAAAAATCAGAATTGCGAGTTTATATCATGCAATTCTGACATTTTTTTCTTGCAGTTGTGAGTTTATGTCTTGCAATTCTGACTTTATAACTTGCAATTGTAAGTATATATCTCACAATTCTGACTATTTTTTACCTCGCAAGTGCGAGTTTATATCATGCAATTCTGACTTTAGGCTATATCACGCAATTGCGAGTTTATATCACGCAATTCTGACTTTATAACTCGCAATTGTGAGTTTATATTTTTTTCTTGCAATTGAGTTTATATCTCACAATTTTGACTTTTTCTCGCAATTGTGAGTTTATCACAATTCTGACTTTTTTCCTCACAATTCTGACTTTTTTCTCGTAATAGCGAGTTTCAATTCTAACTTTATAACTAGCGAGTTTATACCACTGAATTCTGAGGGGAAAAAAATCAGAATTCGGTTTATATCTCGCAGTTCTGACTTTATAACTCGCAATTGCGAGTTTATATCACAGAATTCTAATTTTTTTTCCCTCGCAATTGTGAGTTTATATCTAGCAATTCTAACTTTAGGCTATATCACGCAATTGCGAGTTTATATCTTGCAATTCTGACTTTATAACTTGCAATTTTAAGTATATATCTCACAATTCTGATTTTTTTACCTCGCAATTGCGAGTTTATATCTCGCAATTCTGACTTTAGGCTATATCACGCAATTGCAAGTTTATATCACTGAATTCTGAGAGGAAACAATTGCGTGTTTATATTTCGCAATTCTGACTTTAGGCTATATCACGCAATTGCAAGTTTATATCACTGAATTCTGAGAGGAAACAATTGCGTGTTTATATTTCGCAATTCTGACTTTAGGCTATATCACGCGATTGCAAGTTTATATCTCACAATTTTGACTTTTTTTCTCGCAATTGCACGTTTTTCTCACAATTCTGACTTTTTATCTCACAATTCTAACTTTTTTCTCGTAATTGCGAGTTGCAATTCTGACTTTATAACTAGCGAGTTTATACCACTGAATTCTGAGGGGAAAAAAAATCAGAATTGCGTGTTTATATCTCGCAGTTCTGACTTTATAACTCGCAACTGCGATTTTATATCACACAATTCTGACTTTATAACTTGCAATTTTAAGTATATATCTCGCAATTCTGACTTTTTTTTACCTCGCAATTGCGAGTTTATATCACAGAATTCTAATTTTTTTTTTCCTCGCAATTGCAAGTTTATATCTAGCAATTCTAACTTTATAACTTGCAATTGTAAGTATATATCTCACAATTCTGATTTTTTTACCTCGCAATTCTGACTTTAGGCTATATCACCAATTGCAAGTTTATATCTCACAATTTTGACTTTTTCGCGCAATTGCGAGTTTTTCTCACAATTCTAACTTTTTTCTCGTAATTGCGAGTTGCAATTCTGACTTTATAACTAGCAATTGCGAGTTTATACCACTGAATACTGGGGGGGGGAAATCAGAATTGCGTGTTTATATCTCGCAATTCTGACTATAACTTGCAGTTGCGAGTTCTGACTTTATAACTCGCAATTGTGAGTTTATATCACGCAATTCTGACTTTATAACTCACAATTGTGAGTTTATATATCGCAATTCTGACTTTAGGCTATATCACGCAATTGCGAGTTTATACCACTGAATACTGGGGGGGGAAAAAAATCAGAATTGCGTGTTTATATCTCGCAATTCTGACTATAACTTGCAGTTGCGAGTTCTGACTTTATAACTCGCAATTGTGAGTTTATATCACGCAATTCTGACTTTATAACTCACAATTGTGAGTTTATATATCGCAATTCTGACTTTAGGCTATATCACGCAATTGCGAGTTTATATCTTGCAATTCTGACTTTATAACTTGCAGTTGCGAGTTTATACATCGCAATTCTGACTTTAGGCTATATCATGCAATTGCGAGTTTATATCTCGCAATTCTGACTATATAACTAGCAATTGCAAGTTTCTATCACTGAATTCTGAGGGGAAAAAATCAGAATTGCATGTTTATTTCTCGCAATTCTGACTTTTTTTCTTGCAATTGAGTTTATATCTCACAATTTTGACTTTCTCGCAATTGCGAGTTTATCACAATTCTGACTTTTTTCTCACAATTCTGACTTTTTTCTCACAATTCTGACTTTTTTTCTTGCAATTGCAAGTTTACATCTTGCAATTCTGACTTTATAACTTGCAATTGTGAGTTTATATCTCGCAATTCTGACTTTATAACTAGCAATTGCAAGTTTATATCACTGAATTCTGAGAAAGAAAGTCAGAATTGAGAGATAAAAAGTGGTAAATACCCTTTTTATTTTTATTCAGTGGCGGAAACAAGCTTCCATAGGAATAGGAAGATCATATTTGGGGGTCAGTGGCATCTAAAATATTGAAAACCCCTGACTTAGGCTAATATTATGTAGAATCAAAATGTTTAATGTGTTGGTGATTTATTTGATATTAACATTTAACTTTACAAAAACACTAAAAAAATACTTCACTATAACTAGAATTAAACACACACACACACACACACACATTATTTACCACCACTATGCCAACTTTACATTATAATGACAGTGACTATGACTGTCAAGTACTGAACCTGCAATTAGGGGAAATAGACTAATGTGGATCTTATCATATTAAAGCCTAATCACTCATTTTGTAGGTTCGAAAAGAAGCAGGTGTTATCCAGAGATCATAAAATCAATAAATCTGTAGAAATCTCCGGTTTAACGTTACCTGAAGATCATCAGATTAAACATGAGAATGCGTCATTATTCAAGATAATCTGTCTGGACTTCCTGCACATGGAGGTGTCAGGCCCATGAACACCAACATACTACATATTTATAAGAGATTAAACGGATTTTCATTATGACAGTGACTGAAACATTAGCACGAGCTCTCTGTCACGTAACAATCATATATTGATTATTTTTACATGAATAAATAAACAGATGAAAGACGTCTAACCGGCTTTTGAACACCCCGTACATTTACAGCACCGCATTATTCACTCATTTAAACAAAGAAAAGCTATAAATGAGGATAAACACCATCATTTTTCAAACATATACTCACTTTAAACGCTTTAGTTGGTGTTGAATGAATCGCTGCGTCTCGCCGCGCGCTCAAGGAACAGAAGGAGCGAGCGAGACCCGAGCGAACCATTCGTGCTCTCGAGCGGGGGAGATCACTACCACAAAACCGCCTCAAAACTACCAAACATTACACTGATGAAGCTTAAATGTATGTGTACTCACGAGTTAACAGTATACATATAGACATAAATCACAGTAGTGCGGTAGAAGTCTTTCTAAAACATATTTTGTCATGATATTTTAGCACATGGTACATTCTGTCACCGTTTCCCAGCACGACTGCGTACATGACGCCATCAAATGATGGGAAAGGCCCATTTCTAAGGAAATAGTGAAATACTGTATCTGCTCTTTTTGTGGAAATAAGAGTAAAAGCATAGACTTTTGGTTGTATTCTTAAAGACATATTTATTAAATAAAAATACTTTTTAATAATTATATCTTATATCCAAAATGTTACCTAGATCAGATATTTTATTGTTAAATTTGCACGGTGTGAATAAATAAGGCTATAAGGGCACACAAAACTAATTTAAAGTGAATTTAACAGATCAATTTATTCACAGAAACAGTTTCATATGATGTTTACATATTTGAATTTACATGTTTACAGTTTGAATCTGTGTGGAATAAATATATAGGGAGGCTAGATAGACATATAGATAGTATATTTTCCCAAGCAAACCCAATTTATATTGTGAAAATAATATCATACATTCAGAGTGTGTGTGTGTAATATATATATTATATATGCACCGATACTAAGTTTCTCCGGCGATAACGATAGGCGATTATTCTAAGTGATATCTGCCATAATTATATGTTTAATTATTATATTTTGAAAGAAATGCAGATAAAAACTTTATTCTCTCCATTTCATCAACTTGTTTCAGAGTAACTGGTATCAGTTATAAACAAACATTACTTAAACAAATATTAACACACATTATATTCTGAAGATTAAATATTTATCAACTTTCTGAATGTTATTAATTCATATAAGTACTATTAATATTGAACATCAAACTGCTTTCTTAGCATTTTCTATACACAAAGTACAAATTCAGTGCATTTTCCTGCCCTCTTTGTTGATTGACAGGAGATATCGGCCCTGAATACCGGCTGTTTTTAAACTATTGGCAGATAGCCAAAAGTGTAAAAATGAGCTTTTATCGGCCGATACTGATTATTGGCCGATATATCGGTGCATCGCATAATATATATATAAAATTTAGCTTTTATTGGCCGATACCGATTATTGGCTGATATATCGGTGCATCGCATAGTATATATATATATATAATATAGAGCTTTTATTGGCTGATACCGATTATTGGCTGATATATCGGTGCATCGCATTAATATATATATAAAATTTAGCTTTTATTGGTCGATACCGATTATTGGCCGATATATATCGGTGCATCGCATAATATATATATATAATTGAACTTTTATTGGCCGATACCGATTATTGGCCGATATATCGGTGCATCGCATAATATATATATAAAATTTAGCTTTTATTGGCCGATACCGATTATTGGCTGATATATCGGTGCATCGCATAATATATATATAAAATTTAGCTTTTATTGGCCGATATATCAGTGCATTGCATATTATGTGTGTATATATATATCTATATATAAAATGTAGCTTTGATTGTTCGATAGCGATTATTGGCTGATATATCAGTGCATCGAATATTATATATATATAAATAACATAATAATATATATATTATTTAGCCTTTATTGGCCGATACCGATTATTGGCTGATATATCGGTGAGTTGCATTTTATTTATATATATATATATATATATATATATATATATATATATATATATATATATATATATATGTATATATATATATATGTATCAGTATCAGCTGATAAAAGCTAATTTTTACATATTAAATATACATTCTTATGTAGAAATCATCATCTTAGAGCTGCTTTGGTTTCTGAATTAGTTTCTGGTTCATCAAGTACCTTAAAAATCATACTACAAACCATATTATATATATAGTTCCCTTAAGACTTTATTCTGCTTTACATAGAAAACACATGGACTTCTCATCCTTGGATGATTTCAGTTGTAAGTACTGTACTTTCAAAAGCACCTTTGAATCAATTATCGAAGCTCGGCATCCCTTAGCACCAGTAGTCAACATTCAAAACATCTTGGTGCATAAAATAAGACATGAATGGTTTTCAAGTCCCTGTTATAAACTGATGTACATTCAGTTCCTGTAACATCTACTTCTTTCCGAGTTCTCTGGCTCTTTCAGTGGCCGCCTCTACGGCTCCCATCGCTGCCGCTCTGAATCCTCCCTTCTCCAGCGCGTGGATCCCGTGAATTGTGGTCCCTCCGGGCGTGCACACCTCGGCCTTCAGCTCCGCCGGGAGCTTCCCGGTGTCACGCAGTAACACTCCAGCGCCCTACAACCAGCCAGACACTTCAGACTTCAATGACAACAATCACACAAATCTGGGTTTTACACGGGTAAAAATGTGATTGCAAAATATTGTAAACTTTGTATAAAATATTTCCTACCAGTATTGTTTGAGCTGCAATCCGTCGAGCCAAAGCGCTCGGCATCCCCATTTTTACGGCACCCTCCGCCAGCGCCTCCGCAAAGACATACACCTGTGAGACGGAGCACAGCCATCAGACGGCTTCAGAAACAGAGAATCACTATACAAAAACTGAACTTTTCTTTATGAAGATCAGGAGCTAATGTTGAGCAGAATATTCACAGACCTATATGGTTTATATTGCAATCATGGGACTGACTCCAGATCAGAGGTTTGACTGCCAAACATGATCATCCTCATGTGAGAATGAGAACATTTAAAAGACAGCTATATATTTTCATGTATAAAGAGCAAATTTATAGAGTGCAAAATTGATATTATAAATATGTGTAAAATATTATTAGGAAAATATTACAATGTAAATTGTTACATTGTTACAATTTTGTACAAATTTATTTCAATCATTTGTTTTAGTTTAATCTTAGTGTTATGTATTATTTTCCTTGGACCCCTAGAATTCTTTATAAATGTATAAAGGCCCAATTTATACTGTGAAAAGTTTTATTATTATTTTATTTATAAATAAATAAATGATTGAAATCAATTTAAAGTAAGAAATATTAATTATCTAACAGTACAGTACTATAGTGAGCAGGCAAAACTGTAACAATGTAACATAATAAGAATTAAATAAATATAAATTATTTTTATAAATATGTGTAAAATATTATTTGGAAAATATTTTATTTCTATTATGTTTCATTATTATTTTTTCTTTACCCACAATAGTACTGTACTGTTAGATTATTTATTCTTTTATTTAAACATGTATTTATTTTAATGATTTATTTAGTTTGATGTTATTTTTTATTTATTTAAATGTATTTATTTGTCAGTTTGTTTTTATTATTTATTTATTTAAATCTATTTGTTTTAATGATTAATTTTATTTTATATATTTATTTCTTTTACCATTTTACTCTAAATTCCCTAGCAAACAATTTATATTAATATTATAAATGTGTAAAATATTATTTGGAAAATATTTCATTTCTATTATGTTACATTATTACATGTTTTTCTACCCACAATAGTTAGATTATTTATTTACTTACTTATTTAAATGTATTTATTTGTTTATTTTAATTATTGATTTATTTAGTTGAGTGTTATTTTTTTATTTTACGGTTTTACTCTAAATTTCCTAACAAACCCCAATTACATTGTGGAAAATTAATATTATAAATATATGTAAAATATTATTTGGAAAATATTGAATATTTTATTTCTATTATGTTACATTATATATATTATATATTTTTTCTACTCACTATAATATTGTACTGTTAGATTCTATGTAATTAAATTTATTTATTTATATTAACATTTATATTTATTTATTTATTTATTTTTTGCAATATTACTCTAAATGTTTCCCCAGACCTCAGTTTGAAAACCCCTGCATACTTTATTCAAGTAATTTGTGTGTAATTTACAGAAAATCCTGATTCACAGGTAACACTCACAAACGCGACGCCGCTGCCACTCAAGCCCGTGTGGGCGTCAATCCAGGGCTCAGGCCCCGCCTCCACCAATCCACACGGGCTGAGGAGGGTCTTCAGGAGAGTCTCCTCCTCCTCTCCGGCACACGAGCCCGAGGCGAGGAGCAGCGCGCCTTCCAGGAGCACACAGGGAAGATTTGGCATCATACGAACCACGCGTGTCCCAGCAGGCAACAGCTAGAGAGACAGACAGCAAAATGATATCTGATGTTCTCAGAGGTTAGAAAAATTTGTCCATAAAGACTTGTGTAATGATAAATCCTCACCTCCTCAAGTGTTTCTAGAGTGATTCCAGCTGCCATGGAAACGATGATGTGTTCCTGAGTGACATTCCGGGAGATTCCGTTCAGAACCTTTGGAACGAGGTGAGGTTTGACGGCCAGAAACACCAACCGAGAGCGTTCGACAACCTCGTCATTCGAGTGAGTGACAGAGACGCCTCTCTCCTGTGAGAACAAGAGTTACTGGGAAAAACTTTTACACGTTACTGGCTTATTTAAGGAATCCAGGTGTGTGTATATACTTAGCAAGCAGGTGAATCTCATGAAGAAGCATCTGGGTCATATTTCACCCCAAAATCAACAAAAAACTAATTTGTACTAGTGTTATGAAATCACACAATTATAATCAATTTATTAAAATTTTTCGATTTATCACAATTAATATGCATGTGTAATGTAACAATGCAAAACAATAAATAGGTTCAATGGAAAAAGCTTTATGCAAAATATTTTTATATTATTTTAAAACTAAAAAATATTTTTATATTAATTTTAAACACCATTTGTATGTATAATATAATAAAATATTTACATTATCTTAGTTTTAAGGTGAAATATGACCATAACATTTCTTGACTTTGATTAATAATTTAAAATTAATCAATAAATAATCTTTATAATTAAAATGTTAAAGGGTTAGTTCACCTAAAAATGAAAGTTCTGTCATTTATGGCTCACATGTCGTTCCACACCCGTAAGACCTTCATTCATCTTCAGAACACAAATTAAGGTATTTTTGATGAAATCCGATGAGGCCTGCATAGCCAGCAATGACATTTCCTCTCTCAAGATCCATTAATGTACTAAAAACATATTTAAATCAGTTCATGTGAGTACAGTGATTCAATATTAATATTATAAAGCCACGATAATATTTTTGGTGCGCCAAAAAAAACACAAAATAACGACTTATATAGTGATGGCCGATTTCAAAACACTGCTTCAGGAAGCTTCGGAGCGTTATGAATCTTTTGTGAGCCATCGGATTTCATCAAAAATATCTTAATTTGTGTTCCAAAGATGAATGAAGGTCTAACGGGTGTGGAACGACATGAGGGTGAGTAATTAATGACATTATTTTTAGGTGAACTACCCTTTAATAACGTCACAGGTAGTACCTGAAAGCGAGGAAGGTTGTTCGTGGA
Source organism: Ancherythroculter nigrocauda (assembly GCA_036281575.1). Lineage (NCBI taxonomy): Eukaryota > Metazoa > Chordata > Actinopteri > Cypriniformes > Xenocyprididae > Ancherythroculter > Ancherythroculter nigrocauda. Next base: position 49,868,309 of record VTFQ01000014.1, on the reverse strand, counting down.
CGGAGCGCTAATAATGATATTAGAAGGTGGAATCTTCCCTACAGCACAGAAAACAGTAGAACATGTCAACAAAACCACAGAAATTTCCCAATAAAAAACTTTTTTAAAAATCTCAATGGCTGAATTTGTTTTGTTTTTACATTAACTTCAATATATAAAAGTATCACATTATTTGTTAAGTAACCCCTCGACCCCGTTACACAAAGCATAATGAACTGATACTTATGTGACATCATTAATAGGAAGTGACATCATAGAAGTCATTGTGAGCAGACACAGGCGAGTTAGCACCTTCTTTAATAATTATAACTAAATGATGTTGTGAAATTGTGTTGGTCGAGCTTAACGACTCGTTACATCAATTAAACATAGAAAACTATTACTTGTGAAAATGATCAACATTATTCATGATTTCTTAATATCACGCATGTCATGTGATCTCCATTTATTCACTAGATTTAGAGCAGTGGCCAAAAAATCTCAACCCCGTCACACCTACATTATTATTATTATTATTTTGAGTTTATGAAGAAGTAATTTAAAGTTAGTTGAATTCTGTCTGAAATGTTCAGATCAATCATAAGAAAACTGATTTAGTTCAAATTCTGAAGTGAAGCCTTTGATCAGAAATGATGAGGTTTCTGTCACAAAAAGTGTCCATTTCAGGCTTTAGTAGCAAAAGTGTGAGATTTTATGTAACTTTTATATTTGCAATGACTGAATTAGTGTGAGGGTCATCTGATTAATAGGAAAATGTTTCTAATAATATTCAGAGAGCTCCCATAGTGTCCATAACTTAAAATAATGACCAATAATAATAGGGATTTTTCTGGAAGTTAAATATGTCATTAATGTTGTGGGGTGTTCAGAAAAGTAATACATTTTGGTAAAAAAAAAAAAAAAATCTAAAAATGTGTAAGTCCAAATCGTACCAGTTTCATGGAATGACTCGTATATATATTTTTCAAATATCTAAAACAACCCAAACACATCTATATACATGTAGAATGATGCATTAAACAGTTTTGCAAGGAAAAAAAGTAACGTTCCAATTCCGCCAGTAGAGGGCACTCGTGCAACGTAAGCAATGACTAACATCCGAGTCAACGACACTGAGGGAAGTCAGCGAGGGCAGGGCATGCACTTATAATAAATGCACAAATAATGCACTTAAACCCAATGTGCACCTGACGCGATGATGCCCTGCGCGATTCCAAACGCCATGTTTCCTGCTCCGATGAATCCGATCTTCAGCTGACACACATCCTGAACTCAAAACAAACACATTAACTATGGTGTTATGTGATGCTGCTGCCATATGTTCACCAAAAACATTCATTCACGAGGTTAACAACAACTACTCACGGTTTGAATCGCTGGTGAATCACTGCTTCTGACTGAACTCTCTGAAAGATTCATTATTCATGCAGCTCCGTGTGAATCAGATCAGTGTTTAAATGATAAACTCGTGTCATATGGATAACATTTTCTTCTTTACTTGCATATAAGAAACAACAGGAGATACACTGACACCTGCTGGACTGGATCAATGGATTTATAAACAAATCAGTACAGTCTGAACAACACATTTTGAAAAGTCTTTAAATCTAAGGGCTAAAATTAGTTTTCTAGACACACAATGTCCCACCTATATTCATTACAGCTCTAAAAGTTTTTGTTTTTTTTACTTGGATGATTTACTACAGTAAAAGTCCTTTTCAAGGAAAGCAACAAGAGGCGACACTCTGATACTTTTTGGGGTAACAGCCACTAGATGGCGCTCCGGTAGCGCGGCCGCCATTATGGGGCGAAAATAGAGGGTATGCACGTGACGTCACCGTCGACCGTTACGACTGCGGTCACGTCCACTGAGTGGCAAAAGACTGAGCGGCAACGTTTGTTTTCAGCGTGAATGTCGCGAAAAACGCACAAAACACTTCCAAAACGGGAAAGAGCTTTTTGTTTGACTGTACAAATAGCTTTGACACAAAACCTGAGGTATATATTTAAAAACTGCAGAAAGCAACAGAAAAATAATCAAATGGATCACTGAAATTCACAGAAACAACTGGACTCCAGCAGAGAAACATGGATTTGCAGTTATCATTTTGTGTCAAATTGTTGGATTTTGAGGTAAAATCATACCGTAAATATTGTATTGTTATATGTTGACAACTCATCAATTAAATATTTTCCATCTTATATTCTGCATAATTTGGTGTTTTTAAATAAACAACACTGACAAAAAGTATACTATAAAACTATATATGTTTTAAGGCTGGACAATATGACGATATAACATTGATATAAGTAATCACGCGGATTTAGACCTACCGATATTGTAGTTATATAAAATATTCACAGGCAGATTTGCTTTATGTATTTCCCCACCGTCGAAATCAGGCACATATAAATGTCAGGAAACACGATTCCTGGCTGCATGTCAATATCCATGATTTGGTTTATTTGACATGTTATAAGGAACACTTTCGAGTCCAACCTTTAGTGTAATTCGTTAGTTTTACTCGCGTTTTCGCAGTTTCCTCTATTAGATCCAGTCACGCAGCAGGTTCTTTTGCCACTCAGTCCAGCTGAGGGAGCGCGCTTTCGGCGGGAAAGTGACGTCGATGCATATACCCTCTATTGAAGAAGATTTAGTAAACACTGAAGCACTTCAGAGAAGTGAAGATTGATCACCTGCTTTGAACGGTGTGAACTTGAAGTCTGGCAGGTATTTGCGTAGTTTGGTGTTAATGGCGGTTTTCTTGAGCTGACTGTCTGATTTACTAGTGTCATAATAATAATCATAATATAGAAACTCTGTCATTCAAGTACTACTTTTTTTTAAAGAAACAAAGACAAAGAGAAACCCACAGAAACAAACAAACCAGATCCACACAATAGATGAACTATCACAGGGTGTGACCTGAACATACCTGCAGAGGTTTACTTCCTCTACAAAACACACAAACACACACACGAGTGGGACGCTCTGAACGTGACTGTGGCTTCAGATCCTTCCAAAGAGTTAATATACTTTTATGTGTGACTTGGAACAGATTACAAACGAGGTTGAAGCTTTGAATACAAAAGCTTCAGCGCCGGTTGAGTCTGACTATTATATGTAAAGGCCAAAAAGGTCAAAGTGGAAACTGGCCAAGATGTATGTTTTATTTTTCATTTTTAGAAGTGTTGAAGCAAGCTAACCAATATACGTCTTGGGTGCTGAAAGGAGAAGTATTAAGAGGAACTAATGTCAACTAAGATGTATGCTTTTACCACAAGCTAACCAATATGTGTATTTTTAATGCCTTTTTGCAGAACTAGAACTGTTTAAGGAATATTTAGTGTGAAAGTCATTGAGTTCAAGTTAGTAAAATGTGTTAAGACGTGCTGCACGTGTGCAATCTTTAGATGACCTCTGTATCTTGTACTTTGACAAACAAGGAGATGTTTTTAAGTCAGGAAGGAGGATGGGATTAGACTATATATATTGGAAGTTGTACAACAGAAAATTGCCACACCTCGGGTGAAGACTTTACTCGCTTTTATGTTCTTTGTAATTTTTATTCTGTATCTTGTTATTAAACTGAAGCCATTGTATTTGGCGATTCGTAAACTTTTCTAACCAAGACTCAGAGTTAAATTACTTTTTACATAAGACTATTGTCTGAACCTGCAATTACTTTACTCCATCGAGCCTCAAGAGCACCGGACCCTGACTGAGCTGGTGCGGACTCCACCTTGAAACCTCTGATCGTCATACAACGCTCTCAATCCTTGGTAAGACCAAATCTTCTGATGAAGTTAAGGATTGTAGAAATGTGTGTATGATTAGTTGGAGGTTGGGGGGGATAATAAATACAAAATTTTTCAAGATAAGCCATGATCAAAATTAACGGTAGGGATTTCTTTGTTAGCCACCATTTCAGTCCCGTGTGTAATGCGGCTCACTGTCACCGAAAAGTGTGTGGGTTGATGATGTAAAACTCCGGACAAGTTTTCAAGCGCGCATCCATTTTTAACGCATCTTGACTGTCGTACAGTCTATAGGACAGCTGAGATCCCACAGTGTGACATGAGGATCATGATTCATGTTCGTACAGTCTGACAAGCAACAATCGTAAAGGACTATTATAAATCACACAGTGTGCACCCAGCTTTAAACAGCTGTCTAGTTTTGTTTCCTCTATTGTTACATTCAACACACACTACTACCAAAAAAAATGCAGGGTTGTTTTAACCCAAATTTGGGCCAAATATGGACAAACCCAACTGTTTGGGTCAAAAACTTAATTAGAAAATTTAACCCAACGGCTGGGTTTGTCCATATTTGGCCCAAATTTGGGTTGAAACAACCCAACATTTTTTAGAGTTATTTTTTTATTTAATCTAGAAATGTACCTTTAGACGAGATGAAATGACCATTAAAGCTGCATGCAGCGATGAAAGGGCCCTCGCACCCGAGGTCACCACCACCCACTGGCCTCAGGAAAACAGTGAACAATGCGCGACATATACAAAAGTTTGGAACCACTAAGATTTTTAATGTTTTTAAAAGAAGTTTCGTCTGCTCCCCAAGGCTACATTTATTTAATTAAAAATACAGTAAAAAAAAGTAATATTGTGAAATATTATTACAATTTAAAATAATTTTCTATTTGAATATATTTGACAAAGTAATTTATTCCTGTGATCAAAGCTGAATTTTCAGCATCATTACTCCAGTCTTCAGTGTCACATGATCCTTCAGAAATCATTCTAATATGCTGATCTGCTGCTCAAGAAACATTTAATGTGTACAATTGTACAAAATATTTATGTACAATATTTTTTTTCAGGATTATTTGATGAATAGAAAGTTCAAAAGAACAGTGTTTATCTGAAATCTAATCTTTTGTAACATTATAAATGTCTTTACTGCCACTTTTGATTGATTTAATGCATCCTTGCTGAATAAAAGTATTCATTTCTTTAATTTCTTTTCAAAAAAATAAAAATTCTTACTGACCCCAAACTTTTGAACGGTAGTGTATAATGCTACAGAAGCTTTGTATTTCAGATAAATGCTGTTCTTTTGAACTTTCTATTCATCAAGGAATCCTGAAAAAAAAAGTACACAACTGTTTTCAACATTGAAAATAATCATAAATGTTTCTTGAGCAGCAGATCATCATATTAGAATGATTTCTGAAGGATCATGTGACACTGAAGACTGGAGTAATGATGCTGAAAATTCAGCTTTGCATCACAGGAATAAATTACTTTGTCAAATATATTTAAATAGTACACAGTTATTTTAAATTGTAATAATATTTCACAATATTACTGTTTTTTACTGTATTTTTAATTAAATAAATGTAGCCTTGGTGAGCAGACGAAACTTCTTTTAAAAACATTAAAAATCTTAGTGGTTCCAAACTTTTGGACTGTACTGTATGTAAGGGAGTAAATACAGGAGAAATATGGCAAAGTCATGGCGCTTTGGAGCATATCGGACATTGTATGCCTGAGTTTTAACAACTTCCTGTTTCGTGGCATTAATCGCATACTTTAGTACTTCGCCAAGTGTTGTCAACTCCACAGCAACTACATAAATTTATCCACTAACCATTCAGAAATGTCTAAAAGTTGTAACTTCTTCCTGAGTCTCTCCATCAGTGTCGACTCCGGTTTGAACAATGTAAGGCTGAACACCGTTACTGACAATCCTCATTTTGGCTGTGTGAGATTCTCCAGCTTTGTTGTTGTTGAGCTGTTAAAGCTCCGCCCTTTTCTGGAAAGGGGGCGGGAGCAGCAGCTCATTTGCATTTAAAGGGACACACACAAAAACGGCGTGTTTTTGCTCACACTCAAATAGGGGCAAATTTGACAAGCTATAATAAATGATCTGTGGGGGATTTTGAGCTGAAACTTCACAGACACATTCTGGAGACACCAGAGACTGATATTACATCTTGTGAAAAGGGACATTTAAAGCATTTATTTTCCTTTTCATCTTCAAACACTAGAGAATCATGATGAATGCTGTCTGAACCTTTCGCTGAGAGAAAAGTACAACTTATCTGTATGTTTTGGGAAAGTTCCTGATTAGAGCTAGAACTCAACAACTTCAACCTTGAAGTTGCTGTGTATCTGTGCTAGAATTTTTTTTCACAGATCCTGTTTTGGAGAGGTAGACAAACTAGTGCACAGAAATGCATATCTGTGACCTTGGTCTCTTCGTGCCTAAACCATGGTCTTGGTGTCATCAGGATAATCGATGGAGATGTGTTTCTGCCTATCAGTCCATATGTGGACAATCAGCCAATCAGAATCATTCAACCTGAAGTTATGATGTAGTTTAGTGACTTGTGTAAGGTATAATTGCTGTGGAAATGTGAATGTACAGGAGTCAGCTTACGAACTCCCTGTGAGTCCCTTCTGCTAATGAAACTGCAAAGTATTCATCAGTAAAATTTCCTTCAATTTATTTTTTCATCTCTGACTCCGGGTCTTCATTCATCATATCTGGTCTTTGGGTCTTAACTGTAAATTCCCCTACAATGCAAACATCAGTTAATGCTGATGAAGAGGAATTACAGTTGCAATGACTCATATTGTATGGCAAACTGAGTAAAAACTTATCACTGAGAAACGTCCTGCTCAAGACATCCTTGTGATGTTGAATAACTAGTTCTTCCATTGTTTCATCATCAGACTTGCGTTTGAATTGATAATTGACACCATTGTTATTGTCTTTACAGTATGTTCAGTCACTGAGCTTTAGGAAGCCTCCGGAGCTGAAGTTCAGTTATGGTAATGGGCGTTTCTTTTCCGACAGACGCTGTAAGTGGTAGACCAATCACAACAGACTGTGCCACCTGGCCAATTAGAGCAGAGCAGCTCTCGGAAAGGAGAGACTGAATCTTCAAATGAGTTGTTTGAGAATCACTGGAAAATGTGCAATGGTGATGTGACCTTTGAAGCATGTAAACCTTTTGTAGTAGGTTTACATTCTCGTGTTACGCAGCACATTTGAGCTTCAGCAGGAACCAATGAGGTTCATTCTCGTGTTACGCAGCACGTTTGAGCTTCAGCAGGAACCAATGAGGTTCATTCTCGTGTTACGCAGAACATTTGAGCTTCAGCAAGAACCAATGAGGTTCATTATCGTGTTACGCAGAACCTTTGAGCTTCCGCAAGAACCAATGAGGTTCATTCTTGTGTTACGCAGCATGTTTGAGCTTCTGCAAGAACCAATGAGGTTCATTCTGGTGTTACGCAGCACGTTTGAGCTTCAGCAAGAACCAATGAGGTTCATTCTTGTGTTACGCAGCACGTTTGAGCTTCCGCAAGAACCAATGAGGTTCATTCTTGTGTTACGCAGCACGTTTGAGCTTCCGCAAGAACCAATGAGGTTCATTCTTGTGTTACGCAGCACGTTTGAGCTTCCGCAAGAACCAATGAGGTTCATTCTGGTGTTACGCAGCACGTTTGAGCTTCCGCAAGAACCAATGAGGTTCATTCTGTTGTTATGCAGCACGTTTGAGCTTCCGCAAGAACCAATGAGGTTCATTCTTGTGTTACGCAGCATGTTTGAGCTTCAGCAGGAACCAATGAGGTTCATTCTCGTGTTACGCAGAACATTTGAGCTTCAGCAAGAACCAATGAGGTTCATTCTCGTGTTACGCAGAACCTTTGAGCTTCCGCAAGAACCAATGAGGTTCATTCTTGTGTTACGCAGCACGTTTGAGCTTCCGCAAGAACCAATGAGGTTCATTCTGGTGTTACGCAGCACGTTTGAGCTTCAGCAAGAACCAATGAGGTTCATTCTGGTGTTACGCAGCACGTTTGAGCTTCCGCAAGAACCAATGAGGTTCATTCTGGTGTTACGCAGCACGTTTGAGCTTCCGCAAGAACCAATGAGGTTCATTCTGGTGTTACGCAGCACGTTTGAGCTTCCGCAAGAACCAATGAGGTTCATTCTCGTGTTACGCAACACGTTTGAGCTTCTCCAAGAACCAGTGAGGTTCATTCTGGTGTTACGCAGCACGTTTGAGCTTCTGCAAGAACCAATGAGGTTCATTCTCGTGTTACGCAGAACGTTTGAGCTTCCGCAAGAACCAATGAGGTTCATTCTCGTGTTACGCAGCACGTTTGAGCTTCCGCAAGAACCAATGAGGTTCATTCTTGTGTTACGCAGCACGTTTGAGCTTCCGCAAGAACCAATGAGGTTCATTCTTGTGTTACGCAGCACGTTTGAGCTTCCGCAAGAACCAATGAGGTTCATTCTGGTGTTACGCAGCACGTTTGAGCTTCCGCAAGAACCAATGAGGTTCATTCTCGTGTTACGCAGCACGTTTGAGCTTCCGCAAGAACCAATGAGGTTCATTCTCGTGTTACGCAGCACGTTTGAGCTTCAGCAAGAACCAATGAGGTTCATTCTCGTGTTACGCAGCACGTTTGAGCTTCAGCAAGAACCAATGAGGTTCATTTTTTTGTTACGCATCACATTTGAGCTTCAGCAAGAACCAGTGAGGTTCATTCTCGTGTTACGCAGCACGTTTGAGCTTCAGCAAGAACCAATGAGGTTCATTCTCATGTTACGCAGCACGTTTGAGCTTCTGCAAGAACCAGTGAGGTTCATTCTCGTGTTACGCAGCACGTTTGAGCTTCTGCAAGAACCAATGAGGTTCATTCTCGTGTTACGCAGCACGTTTGAGCTTCTGCAAGAACCAATGAGGTTCATTCTCATGTTACGCATCACATTTGAGCTTCAGCAAGAACCAGTGAGGTTCATTCTCGTGTTACGCAGCACGTTTGAGCTTCAGCAAGAACCAATGAGGTTCATTCTGGTGTTACGCAGCACGTTTGAGCTTCTCCAAGAACCAGTGAGGTTCATTCTCGTATTACGCAGCACGTTTGAGCTTCAGCAAGAACCAATGAGGTTCATTCTGGTGTTACGCAGCACGTTTGAGCTTCAACAAGAACCAGTGAGGTTCATTCTCATGTTACGCAGCACGTTTGAGCTTCAGCAAGAACCAATGAGGTTCATTTTTTTGTTACGCATCACATTTGAGCTTCAGCAAGAACCAATGAGGTTCATTCTCGTGTTACGCAGCACGTTTGAGCTTCTGCAAGAACCAATGAGGTTCATTCTCGTGTTACGCAGCACGTTTCAGCTTCCTCAAGAACCAATGAGGTTCATTCTCCTGTTACGCAGCATGTTTGAGCTTCTGCAAGAACCAATGAGGTTCATTCTTGTGTTACGCAGCACGTTTCAGCTTCCTCAAGAACCAATGAGGTTCATTCTCATGTTATGCAGCATGTTTGAGCTTCCGCAAGAACCAATGAGGTTCATTTTGGTGTTACACAGCATGTTTGAGCTTCAGCAAGAACCAATGAGGTTCATTCTCGTGTTACGCAGCACGTTTGAGTTTCAGCAAGAACCAATGAGGTTCATTCTTGTGTTACGCAGCACGTTTGAGCTTCAGCAGGAACCAATGAGGTTCATTCTCCTGTTATGCAGCACGTTTGAGCTTCAGCAGGAACCAATGAGGTTCATTCTCGTGTTACGCAACACTTTCCGGTCAGTTTGTGTGTAAATGTATGTTTTTGACCAATGTTTTCCACTTCTGTTGTCGTTTCTAGCGAGACATGTATGACATGTAGACATTCTAGATATGTATGAATTTGGAAACCTTAAAATATTCCAAAAATTCTGTATATAAAAAAGACATTAAACATAATTTAAAACAGGAGTGTATTATTGAAATATACAGTACAGATCATTAGACAATAAACCCAGAACACACTCTGACTGACAGACCAGTAAAAAAACTGAAGACACCAGCCAATGTACAGCACCAAACACAGCAGAGCCCACACATAAAAATCCAAACAAAACCTAAATACGTAAAGAACACATACACTGCCATCTTAGTGCTCTTTTCATGAAATAAACACGAGAAGAGCACTAAGATGGTAGTGTTCAATGATTGCATTATTTTGCAAATTATTAAGAGTTGTTTAATCAATCATTGATTTCCATCATTGAGATGCTCCCCACAGCCAATGAGATGTGGAGATCTTCATTTACGGGCGATGTCATAATTGGCCGCAAGCCAATCACACGTCTCCTTGACGGCTGGAAAAGAAAGAAAAAAACACCTATAAAGATACTTGTTTTGGTCACCACTTTTTTTCTACTACTGAAGAAACATTTAGTAAACACTGAAGGTCTTCAGAGAAGTGAAGATCGATCACCTTCTTTGAATGGTGTGAACTTGAAGTCTGGCAGGTATTTGCGTAGTTTGGCATTACTGGCAGTTTTCTTGATCTGACCGTCTGATCTACTAGTGTCATACTGAGAGTGGTTAGTTAAGGTTTGTGGATGAAAGGGTTAGTTCACACCAAAAGGAAAACTCTGGAAATTCTGCAAAATTTCTTATTTTATGTTCCTAAATAACTGCAGACTTATGTGTGAAAGGATACAATAACTTTTCCTTTAAACCCAAACCCTTCAACAACAGCATCCACAGCGTCTTTTATGGACTGCTCTTCCTCCTCTCCGACTAGAGAGAAAGAAACAAAGACAAAGAGAAACAAGAGAGACATGATCTTGATATTTGATCAGCCATTGAGCTCTGATGAAACAGATCCAACATGTGTGATCATGTCAAACACGGCTCGAGTACCTGACGCAATGATAGGCTCCACCTCGTCATACTCCCTCAAAGCCCAAACAAACAGACGAGCCAGATCCACAGAAAAGATGAACTGCCGCAGGGCGCGACCTGAACCCCAGACCTCCAGAGGTTTACCTTCCTCTACAAAACACACACACACACATTTACCAACACGTGGGACGCTCTGAATGTGACTGATCCTTCCAGAAAGATAAACACGTCTCTTACTCTTTGCCAGGTACGTCTTGTGGACCAACCCCGGCATCACGTGACCGTCCTCAATGTTGAAGTTGTCATGGGGTCCAAAAATGTTGGTGGGGATGACGGCGGTGTATCGCAGACCGTATTGCTGAAAACACGCCCTAATGAACAAACACACACACTGTATTTGGAAACATTTCAGGTATATGCCAGGAAAAAAATTCTCTCCAATTAAACTATACAGGAAACCCTCTCTCTTGGGTAGGCCTACTGTACATTATATAATATTAAAGGTTAAAATTAACAACAGAGCCACAACTATTAAATTCAACTGCGATATATTCTCAGAATGGGCGGGTTTTGTTGTGAAAACCTGGCAAGCTTGAATGCAATCAAGGATAAAATGGAATAGGTGTGCAAACTGATTAACAACCAGGGATACTATATGGGTCTATCCAAATACCCACAATTGCGCTCTTGGTCACTTGAGAGTGCGTGTACGCGACAGGAAGTACAGTAAGTGCGCAAGACCGTCCCATGTTTTTAAGATGCCACACTAAACTCACGCTTTCTCGAATACCACTTCGAGGCTAAGCATATCCCATCATGCATTTTGTGCGGGAACACACTTGCCCCAAAATCCCGAGATGTCGAGGAAAACATTCAACTGTAAATTAAATTAATTACAACCAAAAAATTCCGGAAATGTCGGGACATTTTTTTAATTTGAATAAAACGAAAACTAAAAGACTTTCAAATCACATGAGCCAATATTGTATTCACAATAGAACATGGATAACATAACAAATGTTTAAATTGAGAAATTTTACAATTTTAAACAAAAAATGAGCTCATTTCAAATTTGATGCCTGCTACAGGTCTCAAAATAGTTGGGACGGGGACATGTTTACCATGGTGTAGCATCTCCTCTTCTTTTCAAAACAGTTTGAAGACGTCTGGGCATCGAGGTTATGAGTTTCTGGAGTTTTGGTGTTGGAATTTGGTCCCATTCTTGCCTGATATATGTTTCCAATTGCTAAAGAGTTTGTGATCATCTTTGATGTATTTTTCTCTATAGGTGAAAGATCTGCACTGCAGGCCGGCCAATTCAGCACATGGACTCTTCTACGATGAAGCCATGCTAATAGCTGCAGTTTTGCATTGTCCTGCTGAAATACCCAAGGCCTTCCCTGAAATAGACATTGTCTGGAGGGGAGCATATGTTGCTCTAAAACCTTTATATACCTTTCAGCATTCATAGTGCCTTCCAAAACATGCAAGCTGCCCATACCGTATGCACTTATGCACCCCCATACCATCAGAGATGCTGGCTGATAACACGCTGGAAGATCTCCCTCCTCTTTACCCCGGAGGACACGGCGTCCATGATTTCAAACAAGAATGTCAAATTTGGACTCATCTGACCATAGAACACTTTTCCACTTTGAAACAGTCCATTTTAAATGAGCCTTGGCCCACAGGACACGACGGTGCTTCTGGACCATGTTTACATATGGCTTCTTTTTTGCATGATAGAGCTTTAGTTGGCATCTGCAGATGGCACGGCGGATTGTGTTTACGACAGTGGTTTAGTTGGCATCTGCAGATGGCACGGCGGATTGTGTTTACGACAGTGGTTTAGTTGGCATCTGCAGATGGCACAGCGGATTGTGTTTACTGACAGTGGTTTCTGGAAGTATTCCTGGGCCCATTTAGTAATGTCATTGACACAATCATGCCGATGAGTGATGCAGTGTCGTCTGAGGGCCCGAAGACCACGGGCATCCAATAAAGGTTTTCGGCCTTGTCCCTTATGCACAGAGATTTCTCCAGTTTCTCTGAATCTTTTGATGATGTTATGCACTGTAGATGATGAGATTTGCAAAGCCTTTGCAATTTGACGTTGAGGAACATTGTTTTCCACAATCTTTTTATGCACTCTTTCACAATCTTTACTTCTGAGAAACTCTGCCTCTCTAAGACATCCCTTTAAAAGCTGGTCATGTTACAGACCTGATATCAATTAACTTAATTAGTTGCTAGATGTTCTCCCAGCTGAATCTTTTAAAAATTATTTGCTTTTTCAGCCATTTGTTGCCCCCATGCCAACGTTTTTAAGACCTGTAGCAGGCATCAAATTTGAAATTAGCTCATTTAGTGGATAAAAGTGTAAAATTTCTCCATTTAAACATTTATGTTATCTATGTTCTATTGTGAATAAAATATTGGCTCATGTGATTTGAAAGTCTTTTAGTTGTTATTTTATTCAAATTTAAAAAACGTCCCAACATTTCCAGAATTTGGGTTGTAGATTTTACATATAATTTGGTAGTAAAACAAAGTGCTGCACATTTTATTGGTACAAAGATGAGTAGGATATGTGTATTTTGCAAATGCTTTTTATAACTTAATTAGAAGCACCACAATTACTAAAGTGTGTCTTCTGTTACATAGGGACTACTGAACAGACATTTAGAAGTTTATTTTAAAATGCAAAGTATTGAAAATCAAAATAAAGCTCTGTACACACTTGCTTTTTTGCAACACTATAAGTGTGTCTTATCAGGTAATCAAGTGTTTTTCACACGCAAAATACAGGAAATGCATCATGCAAGTAGATAAGTGGTCAAATACCCACAAGTGTGGGTATTTGTACAGGCCCTATCATTCTTTTTAACCCATTCACTTGAATTATTAGCTGAAAACAACACTATTTTAGCTATGTTCAACTTAATGATCCTTACTGAAATGGTCCACAATAGATGAACTTAAAGTTTTACACGTATGAACACGATTTTACCAAGCTTTTGGAGACAAGATGCATGCATTATATATACTGTTCATTATTAAGGTTATATGTAACTTTTGTTGCTAGAAGGAGGATAAATGAGATCACTGGAAACATCACTGACAGATTGTCAGGATTGCCTTAAAGGGTTAGTTCACCCAAAAATTCTGTCATTAATTACTCACACTCATGTCGTTCCACACCCGTAAGACCTTCGTTCATCTTCAGAACACTAATTAAGATATTTTTCATAAAATCCGATGGCTCAGTGAGGCCTGCATTGACAGCAAGACAATTAACACTTCCAGATGCCCAGAAAGCTACTAAAGACATATTTAAAACAGTCATGTGACTACAGTGATTCAACCTTAATGTTATGAAGTGACGAGAATACTTTTTGTGCACCAAAAAAACAAAATAACAACTTTATTTAACAATATCTAGTGATGGACGATTTCAAAACACTGATTCATGAAGCTTTAGGAATCTTTTGTTTCGAATCAGTAATTCGGACTGCCAAAGTCACGTGATTTCAGTAAACGAGGCTTTGTTACGTCATAAGTGTTTTAAAATTTCAATGGTTCACCACTGGGGGGCGTGACTTTGGCAGTTTGATACACTCTCCAAACCACTGATTCGAAACAAAAGATTCATGAAGCTTCATGAAGCCATGTTTTGAAATCGCCCATCACTAGATATTGTTGAATAAAGTCGTTATTTTGTTTTTTTGGCGCACAAAAAGTATTCTTGTCACTTCATAACATTAAGGTTGAATCACTGTAGTCACATGAACTGATTTAAATATGTCGTTCTGGGCATCTGAAAGTGTTAATTATCTTTAATTTCATCAAAAATATCTTAATTTGTGTTCTGAAGATGGATGAAGGTCTTACGGGTGTGGAACGACATGAGGGTGAGCTCAAAAAGCTCTTTTTTAGTTTCATCTGACCATAGAAGCCGGTCCCGTTTGAAGTTCCAGTCGTGTCTGACAACTGAATATGCTGGAGTTTGTTCATGGATGAGCGAGGAGGATTTTTCTTGAAACCCTCCCAAACAACTTGTGGTGTTTGATAATTTTCTGCAATTCTCCAGCTGTGATCCTTGGAGAGTCTTTGTCCACTCAAACTTTCCTCCTCACCGCACATAATTATTGCCCTGATAGTGGAAATGGGGATTTTCAATGCTTTAGCTATTTTCTTACAGCCACTTTCTATTTTGTGAAGCTCAACAATCTTTTGCTGCACAGAAGAACTATATTCTTTGGTTTTACACGTCATGATGAATGATTAAGGGAATTTGGCCTTTTTGTTTCCTCATATTTGTACTCCTGTGGAACAGGAAGTCATGGTTGGACAGTTTGTTTACCAAGGGTGCCAATATTAGTGGAAGGGCACTGTACATATATATATATATATATAACATCTTTAAACACGTCGACTGAATGAACAATGTGAAACTAGAAACCCGAATAACCAGTATAACAGTCTTGCCCACCTGTCCAGATGTCAAGCTACACCCCTGACAATGCAGACAAAACCATAATGGGTCTAAACTTCTTTAGACTTCATTCTCACCAAGCAAAATTTCGTAACAGAAATGTGATCTGGACACCCATTCAAGAACCAATGAATTTTGAAACCAAGAGAGCAAAACTCACCTGTTGTGGACATCAATCATGCGTTTGGCGTAGGCATAACCGTAATTAGACTCATGTGGGGCACCGTTGTGCATCTGACACAGAGACAGAAAGAGAGAAACACATCAGTAAAAGCAGAAACACAATCCATGCAAACAGACTCATGAAACCAAACAGACATCCACTGGCTTAAATCGCTCACATTCATGCATTTTTAATCAGTATTTCTCACCAGGATGGGATGGGACAAGTTTCTAAACACCAAACAGGTATATAAATGTTGGCAGTCATGTACATCAATGCTTCTGACATCAAAAATCCAAGGGTCATAGTTTCAACTAACAGTCTTTGAGTTGAGTTGAGTGAATGAAAAGAAAAAAAATATCAAGAAACACATCTCGTGATGTGAGCTCTTTAAAGGAAAACATACCCAACATCTGCCTATTAAAGTGTTGTCACAGTTGAGTGACTGTAATGAAAGTGCACAACAAAGGAGTAAACGACAAGAACCGTCTTTAAAGGTGCAGTATGTAATATTGACAGCTAGTGGTTGAAATGGGTACTGCAGTCAAAATTCAAAATATTGGAGAGAATTGTTTACACTGCTCCCTTCTCCTCAGATTCGACTTTCACGCGGGTTGCCAGATTGAGGACATGCAACAGGAACGACCGCAATTGACAATAGAAGGAGGAGGCTTACACACTTTAAGTTGATTTATCCGTGTTTTAATATGCTCCCATTCATAGAAATTTTTAGATGGATGCCGGGTTTTTAGGTTGGGTAAAATCTGCTATCTCTGACCCAGTTAATTTGCCATCTTCCATGGATGCTGTATTTTCTGCCAACTGGCAACCCAGGGTGGGCTATTGGGTAAATTGGCAGTGGGAGGAGTCACACAGACCAAAATAAACATTCTGACACGGAATGCACATTTCAAAGTAAAATAACTGTCTGTACCATTGTTTTTCAGAGAAACAAGTATGTGAAGTTATGATGAACAAAAGCCTTACAGGTTTGGAATGACATGAGGGTGAGTAAATGATGACAGAATTTTCATAAATGGGTGAACTGTATGGAGTCAAAATAATGCCGCATATATACGCAAAAAAAATAAAGTTTTGCAAACGAAAATTAAAGTATTGAGGAAAATAAATGTGCTTTTTGCAAACAAAAATAAAGAATTGCAAAAGAAAATAAAGTATTGGGAGACAAAAATGAAGTTTTGCAAACAAAAATAAAGAATTGCAAAACATAAATGAATGATTTTGCAATACATATTTTCCATGGTCATATCTATTAATTTATTTGCAACGCTTCTGTGCGCTGGCGTCCTCCCACAGGTTAAGAGATTTTAAACAAACACTGTTAATACACATGCAGTTAACCAAATGAAACAATACACATTTTAATGCTATAAAAGTGTACACATCGAGAGAAATAAACACCAGATGTTCATGGTAACAACTTCTTTAACTTGAGCAAACACTGCTAATACACATATACATTTGTTAATAAAACGAAAACATGCATGTTTTAATGCTATTGAATAAAAAGAAGCGATCCACTCGCAAGCCTCTGCTCATCATGACAGTACGTGGATCAGTGAGCTGCGTCTCGGGCCGATGACGTCACTTCCAGGGAGGCATCTTGTACACGCCCCCGTCCCATGACTCCACCCCCCACGTCAAAACAGTGCCACAAAGCGAGACGCGCAGAAAAATGAAGCGCAAAGGGAAAACGGCATCGCAAGCTCAAACTAGACTAACACGCAAAATAAAAGCAGCGTTGCAAATAAATTAATAGATATGACCATGGAAAATATGTATTGCAAAATCATTGCTTTTCACGCCGTTTCATTTATGTTTTGCAATTCTTTATTTTTGTTTGCAAAACTTAATTTTTGTCTCCTAATAC
Source organism: Ancherythroculter nigrocauda (assembly GCA_036281575.1). Lineage (NCBI taxonomy): Eukaryota > Metazoa > Chordata > Actinopteri > Cypriniformes > Xenocyprididae > Ancherythroculter > Ancherythroculter nigrocauda. Next base: position 49,851,099 of record VTFQ01000014.1, on the reverse strand, counting down.
TTTATTTTCTTTTGCAATTCTTTATTTTTGTTTGCAAAAAGCACATTTATTTTCCTCAATACTTTAATTTTCGTTTGCAAAACTTTATTTTCTTTTGCAAAACTTTATTTTCTTTTGCAAAACTTTATTTTTTTGCATATATATGCGGCATTATTTTGACTCCATAGAACTGTCCCTTTAAAAGGGCCACATCTTATCCCACTTGTTACAAACTGAACAAAACACAGGTCTTTAATACATGGGGAGTGTAACTACTAAGAGACCTAAGGCAAGCAAAACAGGAACAGAACACAGTGCAAACTAAACCAAAGCTGTACATAACCATTAGAAGTGCGTGTTTTAGTTTACCATGGTCTCATCTATAGGGTATGTGGTTTTATCAGGAAAAACACATGTAGACAGACAGGAAACGACTTTCACCACCCCGAACTCCTGAGACATGTGCAGCACGTTGTCATTGATGTGCACATTATCTCTCTGGAAACAAAAACACAATACAGTCAATGTACAGTTCAATCATTCAACAGAGATATTTCCAACCTTATGTTACTTAGTGTTAATAATTACCCAGAAGTCCAGGTTCTGTCTCATGTTTCTGTAGAGCCCGCCTACCATGGCAGCCAAATGAATGACGTGTGTCGGACGATGTTTCTGGAAGGCTGCTCTCGTCTCTTCAGCGCTCCTAAAGCAGTACAGGTAAATCATGCATGAAAACTCTCTTATAGCTAATTCTATAACACATGCTTATTATAAAGTACATGTTATGTGTAATGATTTGATATGTTGTGATAACCCTCCAATGAGGGTTTTCTTACACAAGATTGGCCTCTTTGGATGACAGGAATATCCATTCTTCTCCTTCTCTACCTTCGCCTTCTTTCACCACCCGCTCTATCGCTCGCCCCACCAGCCCGCTGCCGCCCGTCACCAACACACGCATTGGCCCGTCCATCTGACAGAGAGAAAGAGATGAGGCTTTATGAGGGTTTCTGAATGACTTAGGTTGCTTATGCAACCCGGTTTCCTGAGAAGGGGAAGGAGAGGGGTGTTGAATCAGAACTAGCCAAAGTCAAAAAGCATGTCAACACCTATGTGACTTGTACAGTGGCTCTGTTCGCTAAAGTCAGTGTCCCAAGAAGAACATATTCTAGCCTGAGAGGCTCATTGGGAGCAGCAACTTCTCTGACTTCAGTGGTTAGTGAGAAGGACAGACTACAACCTTCAGAAATGCCACCAACCAGAGGGAAGCGTAGGTGTAAACGTGCTCAGTTATTGGTCACACCAAGGGCATTCTCCACTGCATCAAAACCAAGACGTATTTTATTGAACATGCTGGAAGTCCAGCCAGAAGAGCATTGCAATAGTCTAGTCTAGAAATGGCAAGGGCCTGGAAGAGAAGTTGCACTGCATTCCCAGTTGGGAAGGGCCTGATCTTCCTGATGTTGTGATCCTGCTGTCATTGTCATCAAAGATTACCCCAAGATTTCTGGCTGAACTCGATGTGATTATTGATCTAGCTAATGAGACCATCATGCAAGAACCAAATCACATTATAAAAGATCATTTTCTGCAATCAACAGTGGCTCTAAACAGTGTCTAAAACGAGCAAACCATGGATGAATTATTGCATTTATAGTCCTGTTAAAATTCGTAGGAAACCCTTACCTTCTTTCTGGTGTCTGTGCAATGCTGTCAATTGAGGTCAATGCAGAATGCAAGAATCATATGCATCAAAAAACTACACAAACTATAAACAAGCTGTACCTACATGACAGGGGTTGGAAAGTAGCGGTTATTGTCAATTATACAGGAAACCAGCATCTCTTATCACAGAATATTTTGCCCTATCATCAGTTAACTTTGCAATAGTGTCAGTTCAAATTCTGAATACAAGATGTGAGGTGTATCATCTAAAATAATCAACGACTTCCTAAGGACTTTTTTTTCCCACACAGGCAGAGCCTATAATCTTTGAACCCAAAGGTTAACAACTTTCTATAACTGCGATCTGCTTTTAACATTTAAATCATAGAAAAAGTTCAAACAGATTCATCAACCATTTTAAGTACCAATTTATCCACATCAAAGGACCTAACCTTCCTAAGGAAATATAATCGCATTTGTGCTTTTAAAACTACCAGATTTGTGTTTTCCCACCCAGTTTAACTTATTACTGTACTTATATAGCAAGGTACTTATATTAGCTAACTTTCTCAACTTCTTTACCAGCAATAACTAATTTAGCTGAGACGTCAACTGTTTTATAAAAATCTATTGTCACATCTTTGCCACATATATGGCAGTATTGATCACATGAAGACGAACGAGTACAGAATAAACAGTCCTTTAATAATAATTAAAAGAAGATACACATAAGAGAACAAAATAACACAACCATGTTTAACTCAGACGATACTGGACACTGAAAAGAAAGAACTCAAGGCTTAAATACACAGGGCATGTAATCAGGAAGAACAGAAACAGGAGTGTGGAAATTAATGGCGCTTTTCCACTGCATGGTACGGCTCACTTTTTGGCGCTTTTCCACTGCCTGGGACGGCTCGGTATGGAACGGTATGGCTCGCTTAAATAGTACCACCTCGGTTGAGGTTCCAAACGTACCGTACCGATACTAAATGTGACGTGTAAACATTGCAGATCACTGATTGGTCAGAGAGAGTCGTCATTACCAGCATCACTGGATTTGAAACACAAGACATCAAACCCGCTAGATTTAAATAGTCAGTAACAGCCACCACAGTATCATTTGTTTGCGCAGCTTTTTTAAACTACTTACTTTAAACGACCATTGCATGCAACTTGAAAAAAGAAATGGCTGTATCGTGGTCAGTAGATGAGGTAGCTAGCCAAGGAGCGGATCCACGGCAGTATAGGTGGCACAACTATAATGATCAGTCTATAATCCCACCCATTTTGAAGCAGTACTAACTGCATTGGAAAAGCAAACCGAAAGTAAGCAAGCAGTGCTAAACCAAGCTGAGTCGTTCCACACGGCGGAAAAGCGGCATAAGTAATAGACAGGGAATCTAACTAGGAAGGCAGGCAAAACAGACTACACATGAAATTACGCCCCCCCTCCCTGGGAAAACGTGTCCTCACGAAGTAAACAATCCAAATGAGAGGGAGGGTGGGGGATCTGGAGGGCGACAAGGCTGGCGAAGGGCAGGAACAGAAGGAGAGACCAGGGTGGCGATGACGGTGGGAGGAGCCAGCAGTAGCCAGGTGGTGATCCAGAGCAGAGCCAGACAATGGCCCATGGTGGAGTTGAGGGAGGGAGGAGCCATGGTGGAAGCTTGGATGTCGTCACCAGGTGTACGATAGACAGAGATGGAGCCGATGGAGGTGGAGCCCAAGGCGAGGACGGGGAGCAAATGCGACCGGGTGACACCAATGGTTCTGGAGGCCGAGACAGAGCCGCAGTGATGAGCGTCCAAGGTGGAGCCAGGGTGCCAGAGGACTGAGGTGGAGCCAGTGGGACTGAGTACCAAGGCGGAGCCGGAGGGAAGCGGAGCCAGACTGAGCTGAAGGGCTGAAGCTGGAGGGATGGAGAGACAAAGTGCAGCGGACGGCTCGGAAGTCCATAGCACAGGCAGAGTGACGTCTGACCAAGGTGGAGCTAGAGGGACGAGGGAGCCCGGTGGAGCCGTAAGGACGATGGTCTCTGATGGAGCCGAGGGAGGAGGCAAGGCGGAGCTGACAGGACGACGGGCCGAAATGGAGTGATGGGATCAGTGGCTGGAGGCAGAGAAGGGGAATCCTCTTTACTAGGCCAGAGGCAAAGGCAAATCCACACCATAGAGTGGCTTCAGAGGAGAAGCTGAGGGGCTGAAGGGAATCAGCGGAAGCGGGGCTGACGGACTGGCTGATTTTGGAAGAGAGAGACACTGTGGGAACTCTGGAGACACAGGACACTTCAAGCTGGGTGAACCAGTGGGGCCATAGGAGACTCTGAGCTGGGCAGAACCAGCAGGGACACAGGAGACTTCGAGTTGGACAGAAGAATAAGGTAAACAACCTCTTCCAATTCATAAAACAATGCAGAGGCCAGCAGCAGCTCACCCTCAGTGGATGGAGTGTGGTCGGTGTCTTCGCACTTGGTCAGACTCACTGTGGAGCCTAGTCTTTTTTTAATGGCACTGGCTTGTGCATTGCGGCAGGCTCTAGCTCTCTGTCTGCGGTGGGCTCTGGCGTCATGTCAGCGGGGTATGGCTTGTTGGGCTTTGGGCTGGTGATGTCCTCCGCCGGGCAGATGGTGAATGCCGATCCATTTTTCAACAGCACCCACTCCACAAAAGTGGCAAAATCCTCTCAAGGACCGTGAAAGGAGTGCCTTGCTGAGGCTGCTGATGTTAAAAACGCAGAGTAAGCAGTTTGGAAAGTGGGTAAGGTACGCCAGATCTAAAAAGTCCTTAGTGTGGTTCTCCAAGGAACGGTCCTTCTGCTCAAGGCAATGCAGTTGGATGGCAGGTAGATCCATTTGTGAGGGGGAGAGAGAAAAAAAGATGCAAAAAATCCTTTCAGCTGTATTCTGTAACATATATGGCTGTATCGATCGCACGAAGACGAACGAGTAAAGAATAAACAGTCCTTTAATAATAATTCCAAGAAGATAAAGAGAACAGAATAACACAACCACGTTATTCTCCATTAAAATCTAAAATCCAACCCACAAAGCTCTCATGATTATCAAATTCTAACAACAACTGCTCAGCCAAAAGAAGTGGTTGAATAGTATTAAATGCAGATGAAATAAATAAATGCTTATGTATGAAGTTTAATACCTTTTACTCTGTGCACTATTTGGATTCAATGTCTTTCAGCTCGATATTTACACACAAGAGTTCCCAAATACACATACAATCAATCTTTAAAAAACAGCAACTTTCAATGTTAAGCTTTCATTATTAAACATAACATTGAAAGAGCTCTTCTCCATACATTTATTGTACAAACGGCTTATTATTATGCCTTAATTTGGTGCATCTAAAATGTTTTTGTTCTGCAGTCTTTTTTACTCTTAAATAATTTGTGTACAGACACTTTGCATAAAACATGCATGTAAAATGGAGCACTTGTATTTGTTATTTTTTTTTATTATTTACATCAGATGACTTTATTATCTAAAACAATTAAATTGTTCAGTTACTTTCAACAGAGTGAGCACAAGAAATTACAAAGTTATAAATATATAATTATATTACATTGTTATATTGTTCAACCTTGACCAGAAAGACCAGTTTGACCAGCTCAGTCGAGAACAGAATGACAAAAGACCAGCATAAACCAGCCTGGACCAATATATAATTCATACTGGATCTATCTAAACTCTACAGTTTTCTACAGTATGTTTATTAGTGATCAAGCCGTACTTGTTAGTGTAATTTATTCCCATGTCGAGAAACCATGGCAATACCATGTTTGTTTTCAACCTGTATCATGGTGATTATAAAGTCCAATGGGACTGTCATCTGATACATTATATTTATAATAGAAGCATTTTTGTAAGGCTTTATGTTATCTTAGTAAAAGCAGCTCTTCTTTCTCCCTACAGCTCACAATGAACTACTAGACAGACGAAACAGGTAAAGCAAGTTCTAACCACTGACACTCCCATGTAAAGTCAAGCCATCACGGTTGAGGTAGCATTATGAACCCAAAACACAGAGAATATATATATATATATATTAATACTTTATCAATAAAATCTGATGAGACCATCATGCATAAAATTACAATACAGACTTAACGCTCAATGATTTTTATAAACTCTTTTCAGCTCAAATTAAAATAAAAAAAAAAATCGCTTAAACTGTCAGATCTGATGAATCGTGTATTAGTATATACTTATATTATATAAGTGCAAACGCGTTACCTGCTCTCTCTCTCTCTCGCTCGCTCGATGATCCCGCTCTGTGAATCCTGAGGTAATGAGAAAACTTTACCAGCTTACTACTGGTTCATGCACACACACCTACATTTAAGGAAGGTAGATTTGCATACAGCTTAGCAAATAAACATCCGGGTTATATTTCACCTCAAGCATAAAAGAACGAAAGAAAATAATAATCCCATTACTACACAATTTATTAAAATCTGCAAAAATGTAATTCAGTACAACAAATACTACCATTATGTATTTTAAATTCTTTACTTATTATTTTTACACGTTTTCTTTTCTGTTTGCAAAACTCACCTCATAAAATTCATGACTTTTAAACAAGACGCAAACATTCTCCCCAAGAGCTTATTATAATACTGAAAATGAATTAAAAACGCTGATTTTCTAGAATCGGAACCCTTAAAACATTCCAAAAATCCTTCATATTGACAATACACATCATAGTATATTATTAAAACAAAATAAACACAAGAACATACCCAGTAAAAACAGAAGAAAATGTACAGCACCAAACACGTACAGAGCACAAATAAAACCATGTGATCATCCAAGGAAAAAAAAAAAAAAAATCCCAAGGGAAAACCTGAACCGCCCCTTCATGTTTGCTGCACATGCCCAAAACAGGCCTATTTCGACTATTTCATTATATTATTATTATTATTATTATTATAGTTATTATTTAATAAACTCTTTCCGCTTCAGTTGTCGAAATGTGAAAGGATTCCCGAGTAATCTCCATTTATTAAAATAAAATTGGATGTGGGAAATTAAACAGCTGGTACTTTGGGTATCTTAAACATTTTATATATATTAAAATATTTAAATTTACTTTTATTCATTTAAATTACATCCAAGGTTACCAACAAAGCACTGCAACATGATCGCGAGTCAAGAAATCCAATGCCAAAAAAAAAAGAAAGAACTTTTCGTCAAATTTTTCCCTCTACCCGCCCCCAAACATGACGTAACGACGACTTCTTAAATAAGTAGGCGGTCCTATAGAGCCCAGACCTGTCAGTCAAAAGTCTGGCTCGTGATTGGAGAAACGAAGCTCTTTGAAGCCACCTGCTGTAAACGTGTGTATTTACACATTTTACAGAACCTTCCTATTTAATGGTAATTAGATCACATTTCGTAGATTAAACTTGGTTTGTATAGGTGTCATTACATGTTTGGGCTGAGTTTCCATTGTTTAATCTACGAAATGTGATCTAATTATCATTAAATAGGAAGGTTCTGTAAAATGTGTCCTTGTTTTGTGTGTTATTTAGCAAATTAGATCAATTAGAATCAATTAAGTATAGTTTTCATTTTGTTTCATATTGTAAATTAAGTATATCAAATCATTAAATTAATTAAAAATCAACCTTCAATATAAAACTGACCCGAGATCATCATGGGTTCAGCAGATCACGAAGCCTAGTTTGATGAAATCACGTGACTTGGCGAGTCTGAGGCGAGCTACTGATTCGAAATAAAAGATCCGCAAATGTTTCGAAGCTTCATGAGTTTCGAAAGCGCCCATCACGATCGAGCTACGCAAAGCTGGGAGACCTTTTGTCGACAACAGATTTATAAAACTGTCTTACAAATTCTCATTACAGTGTTTCGTGTGGAGCCGAGACACTGAAAACTGCTTCACTCTGAAATACCACGGTTACGCGCCTGGCCCGAAGTTAACTTCCGGTCTGTGTTTGTTGAATGGCCAAGTAACGGTTCTTTTCATCTACTGGTAACACAAAATACTGGCTAGACATAGTTTCAACTTGCTATCTAATGTAGTTTACTTATTTAGTTTGCTTGTAATAAGAAATAATCTAGTTTAGACGGACTCTGTTGTTTTTTATTCTTTGTGGAAGTCTACCGGAAGTTAAGTTTGTTTATATTATTGCCGTTGAAACCATCCTATAGTCGGTTTATATAAATACATCGCAGCCTTGCAATACTTAGAATCAATGACAAATATATATACATCTCTATTCTGGACAAAGCTAATTTTTCACTCGCATTTGTCGCTTGGTGGGTGTTCATTTAATTTTGGACTTTGGCTGAGATACAAAGTGTGTCCCGTGCACAGCCGCAAGATGGCGCCACTAGCTCGTGCACGATGATGTGTGAAGGGAGCAGTCCATGCATTTATGTAAATGTATTGGAAAACGCAGCATTTGCAGTTTTAGTAATTGCACACCAGTAAAGTAAGTGTGTGTGTGTGTGTGTGTGTGTGTGTTATGTATATTATATATATATTATATATTATATATTATATATAGGTGGTTCTGCAACTACGGGCACTTTTAATTCCCAGTAGTGAAATTTAAGGTTTGTTACAATTAGTCATCTAAAGCTTCTTAAATGTAAACACAGTGTCATTACACACCTTGACTTAAAAATAATGAATGAATAATTATTTAATTAAAAATGATGAAGCATTTATAGGTCCAAACACCCTTTTTGCTCATAAATCTGTGGTTTCAACGTTGAGATGCGTAAAATTAGCAAATTCGTTTACTATATGACATGATTTTAAATGAATTATTTTCATATAAATGTTATTTTAAACCATCTTAAAAGTTCTTTTTTGTTTACTAAACATTTATATGATTTTTTTTTTTTTTTCATCTAAAGACACCTGTCTCACACTTTTGAGTCCTTACCGCAACACTGAAAAAAGACTTTTAATATGACATTTGTTCAAAGCCAAACAAATCTAGTTTCTATGGAAACAGAAATTTGCATGTGAGCACATGGCTTACAGACCCCATTTGGTCACTCACAAGATCCAGAAAATCTTTCTTCTTAAGTATTTATTATGTGTCCTTACCATTCAGTCTAGTAATAGTGTATTTTAAACTACATTTTAAAAATGAACTTATATTACTGTTGAATACATGTATATGCGGTGCTAAAAGTCAAAACTGATGCTAATATTAGCAAAAACGTCATTTCTGCAACATTTTAGGTGTTGCGGTAAAGACCTTGCGTTGCGGTAGAGACGAAAGTTTTAAACTGTAATCTAAATGTAAACATGCCATTTTTGCAAGCCTAGATGATACCAAATCAGAAAATAAGATGACAGAAATGCAGAGATATAATGAGAAACGACCCTGACAGATATGAATAGTCATGGGAAAAGAACATTAAAAAAAAAAAAAAGAGCAGATAAACTGACAAATCAGAAAAGAAGACCGTGGAGGATGAACAAAAGAAACCTGAGGACAAAACAAAATATTTTGTTTTAACCATTCACTAGAGATGATTTACACATTAAAATGACAATATTTGTCGTAAAAAGCTAAATATTTTATCTTTGTCGTGTATTAAAAAAATGTGTATATAGGTTAGCATCAATTTTCCATGGCATAAAGAATATCATAAAATCCTCTAATTTTAAATTATTTGTATTTACAAAAATTGACAAATCTTGAAAGTAACTATGTAAATGTATGTATTAAATTTTTATAGAAATTAAAAAAGAAAAGTGTATAAAATTACTATTATTGTATTGTTGCGGTAAGGACATTTTGTAAGAAGTGATGAATTTTGTGTACATTTTTGTATGTATTACAGACTGATGGTTAAAATTTAAATTCATAGAGGTTGATTATTTTTTTTAAATTGGCAGTGTTAAAAGTGACCGTAGTTGCAGAAACACCCATATATATTATAAAACTTTAAATAAACATGAAAAGAGCTAAAACAGCAGTGTTCAATGATTTTGTAATCATAAAAAATATCAAAAGGGTCTGATCAGTTATTGGTTTCTAGCATTTAACAGTGTTCAGACTCACAGCTACTCTCAGCCTCAGAACGTTGTCTGAACGTTTCATATGGCACAAAATTGGAAACACTTCAGGAGTTTCGAAGTCATCATCTGATTGGTTGAATTCTACAACTGTGACAACGATCGCTTATCATGACCAACTAAACACTGGATTTTCAAAAGTATGAGAAGTTTGCAGCATAGACTCTTTAAATATGTTTTACAAGCCGTTCTGTTATCGTAGGGACATTGACTTTACGTTTTCACGCCCCTGCAGAACAAAACAAACTGTGATTGGTTGTTTTACACGTCAGTCAGACGGCCTCTGGACGGTCCTTGGCCAATGAAAGCTACTATGGAATCCAGACCTGCCGTCAGTCTGAATGTTCCGTGAAACGACCCCACAGCCAATGAGATGTGCAGATCTTCATTTACGGGCGATGTCATTATTGGCCACAAACCAATCACACGTCTCCTTGATAGCTGGAAAAAAGAAAAGCACCTATAATGACTGTTCTTTTGACTGCTATTGAAGAACATTTAGTAAATGCTGAGAAGTGAAGATTGATCACCTGCTTTGAACGGTGTGAACTTGAAGTCTGGCAGGTATTTGCGTAGTTTGGCGTTACTGGCAGTTTTCTTGAATTGACCGTCTGCTTTACTAGTGTCATACTGAGAGCGGTTAGTTAAGGTTTGTGGATGAAAGGGACAGATCACACCAAAAGGAAAACTGTGTCATTCAAGGACTGCTTGAGAACAACTGCAGATTTTCACCATGACCATTGAGATGTTAATTGTGTGAAAGGATACAATCACGTCACCTTTGAACCCCAACGCTTCGACCACAGCGTCCACAGCGTCCTTTATGGACAACTCATCCTCTTCTCCAACTAGAGAGAGAGAGAACAACAAAGATAAACAAATCAGATATCTCAGATTTTTTTATTAATTAAAAAGGCTGACGCGCCCATTAAAATGTACAACAAGGTAACAAAGTTTAAAAGATATATTTTAAACGTGCCGATATTCGGTAATGCGATCATGATAATGAATATGCACGATATTGTTATCGTGGGCACTTCAAAATACCGTAAAATAATAATTTATTACCAATTATTAAAATTTTTATTTCATTTCCCATCAACCGTATAAAATGCACAACAATACTGCGTCAAAGGGACACGCGCTCAGATGTAAACAAGCCCAACGTGCACGAGAAGCACATGACGGAACGAGTGAAGGAGACGCGCTGAATGAAAGTGCACGTTCACTCTCTGACAGCAGAGGGCGCTGATGGAACAGCAGAAATGCAGCGGTTACCCCGGAAACCCCGCAAACAAAGCAGCTGCGCTCGTGAAGTTTTTAAAATGCTTCAAACAGCCATTCATTTTTTTGTAATCTCAGTGTTGTTCATCACAGCACCAAATACTTCATACTTAAAGACTTAATAGGCTATTTATTTTCAAACTTAAACACTTTTATATTTTAATCTGGACTACAACATGCACTAATGATTAGAAATGTTCTGATTATTTGTTATTGTTCAGTAAAACTTCATTAGTTAACATGCTAATTCATTATTACCAAACTGACAATGAAAAATACTTTTAAAGCATTAATTATTCTTAGTTAATGTTAATTTCTTAGTTACTGTTTAGTAACATTACTAAAATCAAAATAACTTATTTAATGGACCTGAGATGATCAGTTGTATTTATTAACTAATATTAACAAAAAATAATACTTTCTGTAACAAATGTAGCTATTGCTCAATCTTAGTTAATGCATTAAATAATGAGACTTTAATCTGTTTGAAAATTTTACTTTATATATTTTTGGTATATTGTATTATTGTATTTAAACATTCAGAGTTCTTAAACCTGTTATACTATGACAACATTTTTTTTGCAACTTATTTAAATATCGTGATAATACCGTATACCGTGATAAAAGCTTCAGCAATTAATCGCAACATGAAAATTTGCCTAATATGTTTTATTATACATATTGTATTAATACATACAAATCAGTCTCCAAAATTTAGACATCATCTTTTGTTATACCATTAAAGAATTTTCTTTGATCAAACTGAATTTGTAAGGAATTCACGGCTCGAGTACCTGACAGAATGATGGGCTCCACCTCGTCATACTCCCTCAAAACCCACACAAACAGACGAGCCAGATCCAGAGAATAGATGAACTGACGCAGAGGGCGACCTGAACCCCAGACCTGCAGAGGTTTACCTTCCTCTACAAAACACACAAAATGTTTTCCATGTGAACAAAACTTTGCTTAAATGTGGCTCTAGATCGTGTGCCGCACGCTGAAAAAAAGTGTAGCTAAAACATCTTGATCACCACCTGGTGGCTGGCTGCAGTATAGGTTATAAACACCATCTTTTCCATGCAATCAACTGGGACGTGAGCTAAACTAAAAAAAATAACCTTAAATATTTTTTCTGTCATTTTAGGTAGCTCTCATCATGTTGACATATGCTCAAGTGTTTGTTTTTCCAATAACTTTTGGTTTTAGTTTATTATTTGATGCTATAAATATGGGGCTCTCACTCTTTGCCAGGTAAGTCTTGTGGATCAACCCCGGCAGCACGTGACCGTCCTCAATGTTGAAGTTGTCATGGGGTCCAAAAACATTGGTGGGGATGACGGCGGTGTATCGCCGACCGTACTGCTGAAAACACGCCCTAATGGACAAAAACAAATGAATCCTTTGTTAAATTTATGAAAGCTATAAACAAAACTTCACCCCAAAATCTCAAAATAAATATATCTTGACATTATTTTCATGACAATTACACACATTTCTCACAAATTCTCATTATTGTCATAAAAATAGTAGTTCATTATATACATTAAAAAAAAAAACATTTCTAAATATTTATTGCACATGTTGTGCTGCATTTCATTTATGGTGATTTAAATGTAAAAATTTATTGTATCAGTAATTTAATGAAATTCACTAATGAGAATGAGAATTACACACACACACGCAAAAGTAAAATAAAGAAAATGTCTGGATGAACTGCGGTAATGAAAATAAGGAGCAAAAATGTGTTTAAAGGTGCAGTATGTAAGAATTCTGCTAGAGGTCGCTAGAGGCCTATTCAAAACAAAGGCGTAGCTTGATGATGGCAAGTTTGAGCATGGAATCTTGGGACATGTGATCTCCACCTCAACGGACGGTGCAAAATAATCAGGATTGGACTCATGAAGAAATCATGTTCATGGATGTGATTATTAACGTTACTGTAGTATGAAGCAGAGCAGGAGCGAGTGTTGTGGAGCTGAACGAGGAGCTGGAGCGATTGATCAACACACGCCTCACGAGCAGCGGGACTTTTATTATGACACAGTCGCCAGCGCCGCTGCCGCTTTCCGGTCATGAGTATGAGGTAACGCAACTCTGTTTATCATATTAGATACATTTGAGAGTGTTGAAAATGATGTTATAACGTTACTCTGTGCGTTCGCTCGGCGGCTGCTGTGAGACACTGTTACACACTGCAGTAAGATAGATCGATTTTACAATATCAGATTAAATGCTGGATGATTGTGTTGATAAATGGCATGCAATTAATTTTAAAACGTATTGTATGATGGAGAAAATGCTGTATTACTGTTACTAAAAATAAAGCTGCATCTGATCATGCTATGTTAGCTACTTCACAAAATAGTGTTTTTCTCTGAGGCATGGTAAAGCATGAGACTCGCAAAACATCAATAAAATTAGATTTAAACAATAAGACTAAACGTGTTGAGCTATATAACAATAATTAGTTTTCTGTCTATAAATATATCAAAACAGTTGTTCCCTTGTCTATTAAAACATGTAAATATTAAAGCGTCTTTGGTGTTTCAATGGTTTCTACAAAATAAAAGCGGAAACCGAGGGTAACGCGGGTATGACGCCATTGACAGGCGACTCCTCACACGTCCCGGAGCCTTGATTAAAACTGCAATTCTCTCACGATTTACAAATGAAAAAGTGAACAAAATATATAACACTGGCCTAGTGCTTTTTGGATATGTGAAAATCTTACATATTGCACCTTTAAATCTCATTATGATTTGATGATAATATGACAATGTATAAAATGTAAAAAAAGATGCTCCCAATCAAAATGTGACCTAGACATGTGATACACCCCCCCCCCCCCCCCCCAAAAAAAAGCTCATGACCAATGAACTTTGACACTGACCTGTTGTGGACATCAATCATGCGTTTGGCATAGGCATAACCGAAATTAGACTCATGTGGAGGACCGTTGTGGATCTGAAACAGAGCGAGAGAGAAACACGTCTGTGTAGATGACAAAAATATAGGACAATTCCAAACAAAAATGTCTAGTCATCATCTCCCTCAAATCATAAAACAATTGGAGCTGATGATTTTGTTGAAAATAAAATTGATCCACTGGATTCTAATGATTCTGCAGTTTACAGTATGTTTTCATTGGACAATGAATCATAAATGATTAAGGAAAATGTATCATGGTATAAGCCCTGGTATGGTATTAACAACATCTGTCTCTTAAAGTGTGTGTGTGTGTGTGTGTGTGTGTGTGTGTGTGTGTGTGTGTGTGTGTGTGTGTGTGTGTGTGAGATTACCATGGTCTCATCTATGGGGTAGGTGGTTTTATCTGGGAATATACACGTGGACAGGCAAGAAACGACCTTCACCACCCCAAACTCATGAGCCGTCTGCAGCACGTTGTCATTGATAAATATATTATTCCTCTGAAAACAAGTCAATGTACAGTTTAATTATTCAACAGTGATATTTTCAGGCTTTATTACATATTTCCAATGTTATATAATAATTGTTAATAATTACCCAGAAGTCCAGGTTCTGTCTCATGTTTCTGAAGAGCCCGCCTACCATGGCGGCCAAATGAATGACGTGTGTCGGACGATATTTCTGGAAAACTGATCTCGTCTCTTCAGCGCTCCTGAAGCAGCACATGTAAATATATTTGTCATGTCCTGAGAAACATTAATTAATTTAGATATTGGCAGTATGACGATATACATCATTGCGATTTACCATTAGTGGCAAAATAACCAGGGGCGTGGCTTCACGCGCAGTGCTTAGGCCTGAGTGATATGACGATATAAAGTTATCGATAAAGATTTAAATTACTTATGTGGTCCTCGAGATGAGGGGAAATGAGGCAGAAGTACAGTGAAAGTATTTAAAGTAATTTCAGGATGTTTCCTATCATTTTAAATGATCAGAATGTTTCTATGACAAAGGGTTCTAAAAATATGGCTTCTTATAAAAAAAGTGTTCCTCTGGCTCAATTTACCCCAGGTTAGGGGTAAGTTGAGCCGTGTCAGTAGGTGGGTGTAAACTGACCATCTAACTGAATCTGAATCAAATCCATGTGAAATTTTAAAGATATTGTACCTATTTTAAAAATAATTTAATAATCAAATTTCCTTTTACAAATACTTTTTGTAAAAAACATATTACAAACATTTCTTTTTTTAAAGCTAAATTAAACAACACAAAACCAACCAAATGAAGTTGAAATTTCCGTATCTTTAATTGTTTGCATTTCTGAAACAATATGTTGAACATCAAACCTTCCCATAAACAGACTAAACAGAGAGTTTGTTGAGTAAAATTAAATAAAATGTCACTGAAACTAATAAACATTTTAGTCAAAAGGTTGTTGACATGGTAGTTTTTCTGCAATGTCGACCATGTTAGGCCATTAGAGTCTACAGGTGGAGAGATATATATGATTAAACATCCTCTGGTTCGTATCAGAGAAGGATTTGGTGGACTTGTACACTGTTCCTATCAAATAAACTCAAAAATAAAGATAAACTAAACCAGTTGCGTAATATTACATTGAAATGACACCAGTTTATACTTCAGATTTAACTTAAATTCATTGCCTTATGATGGGGTAAGTTAAAACTCTGGCTCAATTTACCCCACAGCATTTGGCTCACTTTGCCCCATTGCTGCCATTTTAGGAAAAGCTAGCTATCTTACCAGTTCAGAATAATATTTAGCTAAATGTCTTGCATGGTTTTATACGTTGCTAAATCACCAATATGCATCATAAATAGTTTTAGACTTGGACAAATTTGCTTTGATGAAATTACATCTGATATGTTTAAATTTTACTTTGACAAGCCAAAAACAGTTTTTAAAGTAAATAAGCATGTGCTTCTCCTTTTCAGTCTGGCAGAAATTATGGGTGGTTCTAAAATATATGGTCACATGACAATAAAATGGTACGGTTGCCAAGATACAGGGGGTGAGTCAACTTAGCCACTGGCTAAGTTATATTAAGTTAATAAGTTATAAGTTATTATTCTTGGAGTGAATGGATCATTACTATTAGCAAAGACTATCCACTGTTAAATTACGAGAACAAAACTCGTTAAATTTCGAGAAAAAAGTCAAGATAAAATGTTGAGAATAAACTCATTAAATTATGAGAATAAAGTCATTAAATTACGAGAAAAAAGTCGTTAAATTACGAGAACAAATTCGTTAAATTATGAGAAAAAATTAGTTAAATTATGAGAACAAATTTATAAAATTACGGGAAAAAAGTCGTTAAATTATGAGAACAAATTCGTAATTTAACAAATTTGTTCTCGTAATTTAACGACTTTTTTCTCATAATTTAATGACTTTATTCTCAACATTTTATTTCGATTTTTTTCTCGAAATTTAACGACATTTTTCTCAGAATTTAATGAATTTGTTCTCGTAATTTAATGACTTTATTCTCAACATTTTATCTTGACTTTTTTCTCGAAATTTAACAAGTTTTTTCTCGTAATTTAACGAGTTTATTCTCAACATTTTATCTTGACTTTTTTCTTGAAATTTAACGAGTTTTTTCTCGTAATTTAACGAGTTTATTCTCAACATTTTATCTCGACTTTTTTCTCGAAATTTAACAATTTCTTTCTCGTAATTTAACGAGTTTATTCCCAACATTTTATCTCGACTTTTTTCTCGATATTTAACAACTTTAATCTCGAGATGGTTTTATTTTTTTTATTATTGCTTGGCCCTAATCCTCTTCCGTAGTTGAAAGTATCTCATTGATGCTTTTACACTTTTAAATGTCCTTTTAATGTTCGTTGGTTGAAGGGTGAGTAGAATAATGTCATCTCATTGTATCCAGTTTAAAAAAAAAAAACGTA
This sequence comes from Ancherythroculter nigrocauda, assembly GCA_036281575.1. Lineage (NCBI taxonomy): Eukaryota > Metazoa > Chordata > Actinopteri > Cypriniformes > Xenocyprididae > Ancherythroculter > Ancherythroculter nigrocauda. The sequence goes on along the minus strand of VTFQ01000014.1, from coordinate 49,834,223 downwards.
TTATTGCGTTCATAGAGTGAGCCTTTCACTGACCGTTTACAGTTTAACGGAAGTTACACCCATAATTCACATGGGGCTTAGGAATAAGGTGGATAGAATAACACAAGATGCTTGTATTATTATGAATGGGAGAAAGTGCAACGCACAATATGGCGGAATAAGTCCCGCCTTCTAAATAAGAGCCAATCGCCGACTGGTAAAGTCATCGCGTCACTGCAGCGGCCGTCATAAGCTCCGGTTCCTATAGAAACAGTCAGACGCGCGCCTCCGAAATGAGACACAAGAGATGCGCATTTAGGACTGCACATGCGTATCAGCTTGTTCCAGCCTGAATAATACCGTTTTTTTTTTGTCATGATTCGAGTGTTTAGAAACAAAGTTTATGAGACAGTTGTTGTCAGATTTCATTGGTTATTTCAAATTGAAATCTTGGCAAACAGCTTTGGAGAATTTGATGTTTCCCCATTCAAAGAGATAGGAGCTGCACTTGAATGCCCGACAGGCTTTTCAAAGATGGCCGCCGAGTAAAATGACTTGTCTTAAAGGGACTTTGCTATTAGTACTTCTAACACCATGTTTTCTATAACATGCACTTTTAGAATATAAAGTAATACATCTAATGATATATTTTAATGATTATGTTGTCTAACGGGTGTGCCGTCTGACGAGTGTTTGTTCAGGAGCCCTTACATGAGATTAGCGTCCTTGGATGACAGGAATATCCATTCTTCTCCTTCTCTCCCTCCCTCCTCCTCCTCTTTCACCACCCGCTCTATCGCTCGCCCCACCAGTCCACTGCCGCCCGTCACCAACACACGCATCGCCCCGACCGGCCCGTCCATCTGAGAAAGATAGAGATGAGGTTCGATGAACACTTCAGTAGTTATCATACAGTGCCTTGCGAAAGTATTCATACCCCTTTCATTTTTTCACATTTTGTTATGTTGTTGCTTTATGATCAACTACTTTAAATCACTTTTCCCCCACATCAATTTACACCCAATAATGACAAATAAAAAAAACAGGTATTTTTGACAACTTTGCAAATTTAAATTGACATAAGTAAAAAAAAAATGACATGATGTACAATTGGTACTTAGTTGAACAGCCTCATGTCTTTTTAGGTATGATGAGACAAGCTTTGCACATCTGCATTTGTTTACCATTCTTCTCCTCAGATCCTCTCGCGCTCAGTCAGGTTGGATGGGGGCCGTCGATGGACAGACATTTTCAGGTTTTTCCCAAAATGTTCAACTGGGTTCAAGCTCAGGCTCTGGCTGGTAGGGTTGGGTACCGAAACCCAGTGCCAATATGACCTATATGTACCTATATGACTGGTAAATAGAACGCAGATTTCAGTGCCACTTAAATGCCTGAACTCTTAAATGCTGATCACATGATCAACCGCTAAATTCAAATGTGTGTTTGCGCTTTGGCTGGCAATGAGCCAGAGATGGACACGCTCAGCGCTTGTATTCAGTGTTATCAACCACAATGTTTATTTTAGGTTTCAGACATTTAAATACACATAAAAAATAGTTTGTCAAATAAATTAACTAAAAAAATTCCCACAGCATGATGCTCCCACCACCATGCTTTATTATTAGGATAGTATTGTGCAGGTGATGAGCAGTGCCTGGTTTCCTCCAGACATGATGCTTGGACCTGAGGTTCATCAGACCAGAGAATACAGAGGGTATGCACTGACGTCACTTTCCTGCCGGAACTCAGCTGGACTGAGTGGCAAAAGAGCCTGCTGCATGACTGCATGACACGGCTTGCAAGCCGGCCGTGACAAATGGGGGCTCGTCCGGGATTTGAACCCAGGACCTCTCTCGCACTGAGATCAGGGCCGGCTCACAAGCTGCGAAAGTCCCAGGAGAAAACTATTTAAAGTAGCAACATAACAAAAACATAACGTAACATAAAGACATAACATAAAGCAGCAACATAACAAAATGTAAAGGAATACTTTCACAAGGCACTGTATGTGCAAAAACTGTGATAATCTATCTATGTATACTTCAACAGGTCATATACAATAAGCACACATTCACAAAATATACCATCAAGGGAAATTCAAAAATTACCATGGTTACCAATAGAGCGGTACTTCTTTGTTAGACTATTCTCTTCAAAAGCGCATCATGGTATTGTCATCTGATACATCAGATTTCCATTGATGTACTATAGCAGCACAACAGCACTTTTGTAGGGGTATATATGATTTCTGTTCCTCCCTACAGCTCACAATGAACTACATACAGCTGACTCTGTCCGACAGATATCAAGTTAAAGGGATACAATTCTGTCGTCATTTACTCACAGTCAATTTGGTCCAAAAAAGAAAGATATTTTGAAGAATGTTTCAAATTAAAATTTCCTGATAATTTGCTCACGCCCATGTCATTCAAGATGTTCATGTCTTTCTTTCTTCAGTCGAAAAGAAATGAAGGTTTTTGATGAAAACATTCCAGGATTATTCTTCATATAGTGGATTTCAATGGAGCCCAAACTTAAATTACAGTTTCAGTGCAGCTTCAAAGGCTTTAAACGACACCAGACGAGGAATAAGAGTCTTATCTAGAGAAACCATCAGTTATTTTCTAAATAAATAAATAAAATATATAAGTTTTAACCATAAATGCTCATCTTGAACTAGCTCTCTTCTTCTTCTTCTTCTCTATTTGAATTCCAGCAGTGTAGACACTGCTAAGTGTATTACTGCCCTCCACAGGCCAAAGTTTGAATTAATTGTTATATACTTGCACTAGCACATTATATATGACAATTTAATAAAATTTTAATTTAAATTTTTTTTTTTTTTAGAAAATGAACTAGGGCTGGACGATTAATCGAAAAGTAATTAAACCGAAATTCAGAATCTCTAACAGACGTAATTTTCCCATGTCGGTTATTTCGTTTTTTTTAATCCTGTTGATACTTCCCACTTTAAAACATACTAGCGTGCGTGTTGCCACGTGACTATCTTTAATAGTCAATCATATTTACAGTACAAACCTTGTAAGTAGGGCTGCACGATATATCGCATGATACGAAAAATAACATTGAACTTGAATGCGATTATCGTTTAAATGCAATTCTTAGTGCGATTATGAAATCGCAAAGGCTGCGATTGTTTTTTACGCGTGGCTTGTCAATGAAGTATGGCTCCAAATGCTAATCCATCTGAAAGCAATGCGAGTTTGAGTCGCTTATAATGGACATTTGAAAAAGCAACAAGTGTCAAACTTCTTTTCAGACACGAGAAGCATTTATTAACATCTTGTCCAACAAAAGACATTTAATAACATGTTTTTACTCCAAACTCACTTCATATCGACAGCTGAGCGTCCTTCTGTGAGATGATGTGGCTTCTTACACAGAATAAGGCTGTCGTGTGTTTATTAGTCATGTTTAATTAATCAAAGCGTTTCAATCTTCTGTTTATTCAGCTACAGCGAAATGATGCGTGTTATCTTCTTCTGCTGCAGGGCATATTTTAAGTTTCTGCACAAGAGCGCCCTCTGGCTTTCGGATGGAGAAGCATTTACTACTGATCACAGAGCCGTACAGCTCTGACAAGCTGCGCATTAAATAATTGCAGCCTTTGCCATATCGCGTGCGAATTTATCGCGATAAATCGTGCAGCCCTACTTGTAAGTGAACTATGAGGGCAAACAAACAAACAAAATAATCATTCATTAATCGTAATCGAGGTAAAATGTTCAATTAATTGAGGTTCTGAATTGAAGTCATAACCATCCAGCCCTAAAATGAGTGATGCTTTCTCTAGATAAGACTCTTATTTCTCATCTGGGATCGCTGTAAACTGTAATTTCAGGCGTTTGGGCTCCAGTGAAGTCCACTATAAGGAGAAAAATCCTGGAATGTTTTCATCAAAAACCTTCATTTCTTTTCGAATGAAGAAAGAAAGACATGAACATCTTGGATGACATGGAGGTGAGTAAATTATCAGGAAATTTTAATTTGAAAGTGAACTAATCCTTTAACACCATATTGTTGTCATATTGAAATAAAGGGCGTATAAGTGCTTAAAGGGACAGTTCCCTAAAAATGAAAATTCTGTCATCATTTACTCAGTCAATTTGTTCCAAATAAAGAATGTTGGTAACTGAACAGTTGGAAAAAATACTATGGAGGTCAATGGGGTTCATCAACTGTGTGGTTACCAACATTCTTCAAAATATCTTTCTTTTTTTGGACCAAATTGACGGTGAGTAAATGATGACAGAATTGTGTCCCTTTAACTTGATATCTGTCGGCTGTATGTAGTTCATTGTGAGCTGTAGGGAGGAACAGAAATCATATATATACCTATATATGCTACATGAACATGACATGAGGGTGAGTAAATTATCAGGAAATTTTAATTAGAAAGTGAACTAATCCTTTAACTTGTGCAATGACCACAAAACCCAAGAAACACACTGGATTTATAGATCTCACAAATGCTTTACAATGATCATGCATGCTTTAACACTCAATGAATGAACTTTATAAACTCTCAGATAAGATTAAAAGATCATTTTCTGAGATCAACACACACTGCAAAGTGTCTAAAACGAGCAGACCGTGACATCAAATGAATGATTGTTTTATTATTTCTGTTAATAATTGACGGAATCAATGATTTACCTGCTCTCTGGAGTCACTGTTGTCAAAGTCCTTATGGAGGAAAGTCACTTCACTCTCTGGCCATATTTTCATGGCCTCTGGGCAGCTGTTTTGCTCATGCAAAATCAATTCCTACTTTCTGGAATGTGGAAAAACCTGAATGAACAGTAAAATCTGACGCGTAAATGTTGCTTACGCTCAAATAGCGGAAAAAGCGTTTCCGGTTGGTCCAGCCAGTGCGCATGCGCAGCTCTTAAAGCGATTCACAGGACACTGAAGCACGATGACTTACAATGGCGCTTGGCTCTTTTATTCCGGTTTATTGCAGTTTTTCCTATTCATAGTAATCCGAGTGAGACGTCTTGATATCTATCTATCTATTTATCTATACATAGAGAGAGAGAGAGAGAGAGAGAAGGATTTTATGTGAAGAGATACCATCCTCTGCGGCTCTACCATTGGAGAATGCGTAACGGTGCGCGTGGATCACGTGTGCCTCATAAACCAATCACACCACAGCCTTGACGTCATTGAAACTCTTTCAGAGTTTTACGACTGTCAAATATTAAAGAACAAACATATTTATACTATTTTCCAAAAACAAAATAAAATAACACCTAGAGGAAAACTCTATTATTGATCATATTTATTGGAAGGCTGCTCGGTTAATCCCCTTTAAATATTGTATCAATAACAAAGCTAAAGAAATAGCTACATTTTACAATTCTGTTAAATCAATAATTTCAAGATACTCTGATATTGATGATTTATGCTGCTTTTGCAAAAATGAGAAAGAAGTGTTAACACATTTGTTTTTTGATTGTAAAGTTAAACAAAATTTTTGGAAGGAAATGGCAGAATTTATTTTTTAATCTAGTAAAGGATAAATACTGTTTTTCTTTAAAGGATATTATTGTGTACTATGAAAACAATGTTAACAAAGGTCTTGAATACATTGTTAACTTACTCATATTGCTGGCAAAAATGTATATACATAAACAAAAATGCTTAAATTCATCCCCAATATTTAAGGTATTTTTAGTGGAATTTGATTGTTTTATATCTTGATATAAAGTCATTAACATGCTTAAAATATTATGATTTTATTTTCGGATCCCCTGTTACTAATTAATATCACACTTTGTATTGCACTGCCTTATTCTGTGCTCTGTTTGTAAATTGTTCTATTTTCATTAATAAAAAAAAATGGAAAAAAAGACTTTCAAATATTAATATAAAATTTGATTGTATGATAAAAATTTGTGTATTTGACGTACTTTTTTATACAGATAATGAAAACTTGAAATGTAAAGAAGTACATATTATAGGCTACATTTGTTTATTTTATTAGGAAAATACCAGATATACATAAGAAGAAGTGAGCTCAATGTAAACCACATTTTTCACATTTTATGAATGACTTTAAATTATATGTAAATCTCTGGGAACAAACCAAAAACAAAAAAGCACTGAAAACATGTAATGCTCTGAAAGCACTGAAATTTATGTAATATTTCCCTTTTTTTCTCCCTGGCAGCTAATGTTAATATGATAATGTGAATATGTAATACCTCTTGAATAAAAAATAAAAAAAATTGGATTATATAACTTTAGATAAAAATCTTAAAGACAAGTATTTTCTTGTAAACATATTTATTTTTCTAGCCAAGTTTTTATACATAAGTGTAAATTTTTGTCTGTTAAACCTCTTTTTATTATTTTTTGTCACGACTTGAAATGTTATTTGGGCACTATCTCCTCTTCCAGCAATGTCAAAGCCCTAAAGTCCAGTTTGTAGTGCACAAAGTATAACATTTATGCCTTTTTATGATGTACAAGGAAGAAAAAGAAGAAAAAAAAGGGACCTTTCTCTCCTTTTTTCAATATTAATTTACGTTGTTATATTACCTCTGGCTCATAGTTTTTTTTCCCCTTTCCATTGTTTTGTTTATTTATTAAGTATTTTTTGTTTTTGTTTACTATTTTTGTTTATAATTCTATTATTGCTGTTAAATTCTTTGAACATTTGCTTTTACATGTCAATAAAAATTTTTTAAAAAAGACTGTCAAGGTTCAAGAACGAAATGCAGCTTTATTTGGAAGGCTACACCAAGGCTACATTTATTTAATTAAAAATACAGTAAAAACAGTAATATTGTGAAATATTATTACAATTTAAAATAACTGTTTTCTATTTGAATATATTTGACAAAGTAATTTATTCCTGTGATCAAAGCTGAATTTTCAGCATCGTTACTCCAGTCTTCAGTGTCACATGATCCTTCAGAAATCATTCTAATATGCTGATCTGCTGCTCAAGAAACATTTAATGTGTACAATTGTACAAAATATTTGTGTACAATATTTTTTTTCAGGATTATTTGATGAATAGAAAGTTCAAAAGAACAGTGTTTATCTGAAATCTAATCTTTTGTAACATTATAAATGTCTTTACTGCCACTTTTGATTGATTTAATGCATCCTTGCTGAATAAAAGTATTCATTTCTTTCATTTCTTTTCATAAAAATAAAAATTCTTACTGACCCCAAACTTTTGAACGGTAGTGTATAATGCTACAGAAGCTTTGTATTTCAGATAAATGCTGTTCTTTTGAACTTTCTATTCATCAAGGAATCCTGAAAAAAAAAGTACACAACTGTTTTCAACATTGAAAATAATCATAAATGTTTCTTGAGCAGCAGATCAGCATATTAGAATGATTTCTGAAGGATCATGTGACACTGAAGACTGGAGTAATGATGCTGAAAATTCAGCTTTGATCACAGGAATAAATTACTTTGTCAAATATATTCAAATAGAAAACAGTTATTTTAAATTGTAATAATATTTCACAATATTACTGTTTTTTACTGTATTTTTAATTAAATAAATGTAGCCTTGGTGAGCAGACGAAACTTCTTTAAAAAACATTAAAAATCTTAGTGGTTCCAAACTTTTGGACTGTACTGTATATATATATATATATAGTCAAACCAAAATTTATTTCATTCAGAAATTCAGTTTATTCAATATAGTTAAAAAAATTATGTCAGATAACACTTTAGCAAAACATGGTCAGATCAAAGTGTCTGAATAATTTTTGGTCTCAAAATTTTTTTTTAATCAATTTTACTGTATGAAGAACTTTTGGGTATAATATATCACAGTTTACTTTATTTTGCTATCCTCACTTACAGAAATGAACTATAGTGTCCTGCACACACTAGTAAAAATATATAAAAAATTATATCTAGTGTCTGAATAATTTTTGGTACACTCTAAAAAATGTTTGGTTAAAAACAACCCAAGTTGGGTTGAAATTGGGTTGTTTTAACCCAGTGGTTGGGTTAAATGTTTGCCCAACCTGCTGGGTAGTTTTATTTAACCCAACTACTGATTAAAAATGACTATATGTCTGGCTTAAAATGAATCCAAAATAGGTGAGAAATTAAAAATCAGACACATAATTATTAGAGGCAACAATAATAATCAAAAGGTGTACATTTATTAATAAGCAATTTAATAAATGTTTATTGTTTATTATTCATTATCTTATTAATAAATGCTCATTTATTAAACATATTAATAAATGTTAATTTCCAGCATATTTTGGGTTCATTTTAAGCAAGCAATACAGTAATTTTTATACAACAGTTGAGTTAAATAAAATTACCCAGCAGGTTGGGCAAACATTTAACCCAACCACTGGGTTAAAACAACCCAATTGCTGGGTTTGTCCATTTTCAACCCAACTTGGGTTGTTTTTAACCCAGCATTTTTTAGAGTGTATATATATATATATAATTGTTTAATGTTATTACAGTTTTTCTCAGTCGCTTTGGTACATTTCTCAGATCAGAATTGAAATTCTCAAAACTACCTGTTCAATTCTCACATCATTGTGTCACTTGTGCACATCAAAAAAGCAGTTTCTCATTTCTTTGAACAAGTTGCAAATGCTTTGGTACATCCATGCAAATGATTATGTACAATTCTCTGTTGTTTCCTACATTATCAGTTGCTTATGTCATGTTGATCAAAATGTATTATATTGGGTCTCTGTTGAATAGTCTCACCCCCCACAACATTTAGGCACAAGCTCATAGCATAAGTCTTTACATGCAAAATGGTTGAGCAAGTTATCATAATATGTCAAGCATATTTCTATACTTTCTATATTTCCATTAGACTTTTTTCTAAATCTGTCCTGAATTGGTAAATTGCTCCCAGGTGAATCTTGACGACATGACATGACTCAATAACGACATGACTCAATGACTCAATGACATGTTCTGTCAATAAAATACAGTACAAACAGTAAGAGAGTAAATTTGAATCTTTTCCATTCTCTTGCAATTACACTCACACATACACTAAGATGTAACTTATAATTGACAATAATTGTCATCAAAACTTTAGCCATAGTTTCCATCAGAACGTCCCTCCAGAGTAAACGGTTATATTGAGAACATGACTAAACAATTTGACTGTCTTATCCGTACACAATGACACAAGGACTTGTCATTCTGATGGCACTGACATGTTCATTGACACAGATATTTACTTTTGAGAGATGAACTAAGGATTTTGAGTAAGAGAGTGGCTTTTGCAGGTTATCCATGGTGTTTTGCTATTTGTACAAATTGTTTTGAGAAATGCTCTTACTGTTTTGCAAATTGTGAGTTTGATTCGAGAAATGTACCAAAGCGACTGAGAAAAACTGTAATGAAGGTAAAAGTATTACATTCACCATAGTTGTCCGATTCTAAATGAAAGTATTTTAATTCCTGCAACCAATCTTTATAGTTGCGTTACACATAAATTTGTAGCTACTGTATATTTTATTTGAATATAGTATACTCTAAAAAATGCTGGGTTAAAAACAACCCAAGTTGGGTTGAAAATGGACAAACCCAGCAATTGGGTTGTTTTAACCCAGCGGTAGGGTTAAATGTTTGCCCAACCTACTGGGTAGTTTTATTTAACTCAACTATTGTTTAAAAATTACTGTATTGCTTAATTAAAATTAACCCAAAGTATGTTGGAAATGAACATTTATTAATGTTCAATGAATAATTATTAAACAATAAACATTTATTAAATTGCTTATTAATAAATTTATATTAATAAACTATTAAATTTATATTAATAAAATATTAAAGCTTATTAATAAACATTCACCTTTTGTCTATTATTGTTGCCTCTAATTGCATCTGGTTTTTAATTTCCCAACTATTTTGGGTTCATTTTAAGCTAGCCATATAGCAATTTTCAAACAATAGTTGGTTTAAATAAAACTACCCAGCAGGTTGGGCAAACATTTAACCCAACCACTGGGTTAAAACAACCCAATCGCTGGGTTTGTCCATTTTCAACCCAACTTGGGTTGTTTTTAACCCAGCATTTTTTAGAATGTAATTATATTGCTTTGTACATTGCGATTCTGAAACAAACAAATCTAAATCAATCTTATAAAAATGTAAAGTGATCATTCTTTAATACTACATTGATTTCATGTTTAATGATACCGAATTCTAATTTGCAGTATATATTACTATTCAATACCAATATGAACATAAATCTTAGAAGGAAACAAACAATTCTAATATATTAAACCTATATTATGTTTTTGCATTCATCAGGAAGGTCTTCTACGAGTAGATAAACAATGTGTGCATTGCAGAAATGATCACAGCAGCCAATGAATCCTTCGAACTGTTTAATAAACAACGTTCAGCTCGACCGTAACGTCCAGAGTAACCTTTGACCTCAGAACAAAAGGAGGGAGAGGGGGTTTATTAACATGACTCCATAAATACAGTAACACCATGAGCGTAAACCTGTAACGAGAAACAGCTCTGCGTACAGCACAATCTCCCATAATCCCGTGTGTTTGTGTGCGCTGGTCTCAGGACGCAGGTCAAAGTCACGGATTTTCTTCCCTTCAACATCTTATATCAGACATATAATCATATTTCATACCATATCTGCATTATTATTATTTTTTAAATCTAAGTTTTTGCTAATGGATGAGTTTTGAGATCCAAACCTAAACGTGAATATTAAACGCTCCTGCTGTCAAATACTGTAATAGTAACTATTTTGTTTTCTTTCGTTTTAGCTTTTTATTTGTATTTTTACACATTGTTCTGTACAGATGAGGACGTGAACATGTGACCATGACAGATCAGGGTGTGCAGAAATGTGGAGAAGCCAAACATACGAATGTCTGTCGAAAGTTCATATTTCACCTCAAAACTTTTTTTTTTATATATTCTGACATAAATTCTCTCGATTTTGTGGTGAAATATGACCCGGAAATTTCTTCATAAGTTCACAACTGCTTATCTCTCCCTCCATTATTGTCTGTCTCTCTTTTGTCTCATTTGTTTCTCACCAATAGCCTCCTGGAGGCAGGAACGGGCGTCAGTATCAATATTGTGTGTTTGGCAGTGTGATATATAGATCATTACAAGCACCAAACCAGATCTGTGTGTGTGTAAATGATGGTGTTTGGATGCTTGTTTGTATATGTGAGAATTTAAAGGTGATATTCTGGATGTTAAACACTTTCTGATTCAACCAGAAAGTGTATAAATCATGTCACTTCACCTTTACCGAAGGTAGTTTGCTATGAGGGGCACTTGTGTTGCACCATTTCAGTGAGACGTACACAATAGTGTATAAAACAATTAGCGCTGAATGTGATGAACTCGTACACACACACACTCGCTCGCTCGATCTCTCACACACACACAGATCAATGCATGTGATCATCAGTGAGGACAGATGTTTCTATTTCAAAAGGCAGTACAATACTTACAAACCCTTATTCAAATAAATAAATAAATTAATCATATAAAATCAGACAGACTGTTCTACACGTCAGTCGAGTTAAAAAACAGAAACGGACACTTTCAGTACATACATGCACGCTAGAAACCAAAGCAGGACAGTCACTATCATGTGAGGACGGATGGTTTATCTATTCAGAAACATTCAGAAATCATCGGGGATGGTGTTGATCTAAACGTTGCGTATAATGCGAGTATGTGTAAAAGATAGGAGCTTGCTGGGTGATTCATGTGTGGGCGAACGGTTCTTTTCACCCGCAAAACTTGTTAGGTGTGAATGTTAATGTGTGTGTTTGAAGTGTTTGTGCTATAGCACCCCGTCCATGAAGCTCGTATCGAGGTGCTGGATCAACACGCGGATGAAGCTCATTTCTTTCCGCGTGTTCTCGAAGATGACGCGCGGGTCGTCGGACTGGCAGCGCAGGCAGTTGGGGGCCATAACCATCGCCAGATTACTGACGTCCATCTTAGTCATGGACACACTGGCGGCTTGAGCAAACACCTTTAATGGAAACAGACAGATCTCTTAATGTCTTTACTGTTCTGAGATGAACAGACGTGACAAATCGCTAACTGACTGAAAAGAGCAACATTTATTGTGTTATTGTGTCCCTAAAATGCTTCTTAACTAGTGCAGCTTCACCATCTAAGTTTTGTTAGTAGACCAGCATAAACCAGCCTGGACCTGGCTTTTCCGTGCTGGACCAGGTTTGTTTATGCTGGTCTACTAACAAAACTTAGATGGTTGACAAATGTAGTTCTGGTGCCTACTAGTTAATGTTGGTTTCAGTTAGGTTAGTTAAAAAAGCATTGAGCACCGATTGAGCTAAGTTATGCTAGTAGAAATACTAAGCTGGTCAAACAGGTTTAAAATTTGTACTGGTCTAGAATGTGTTTGCTTGTTAGTGTTGGGTTAACTACTGTAGTTTCACCTGAAAGACCATGCTGTTCACCAGCAAAACATAGCTAGTAAAACTGGATAACCAGCATGTGATTTCTGGT
>VTFQ01000014.1:49749228-49816728 GCA_036281575.1 Ancherythroculter nigrocauda | reverse complement strand
GCAACAACCTGGGAAATCACAGATATAATCAGGATCAGCCAGAGATGCACAGAGGAGTCCAAACATCTAAGACCACTAGAGAAAATGCAATTTTATTTACATACAAATGGTGCACAAAAGATTCTTCCAAACCAAACTGAAGATTATCGCTGTGGTCGCGTACGTTTGGATCCCGCTGTGCTGCAATAGAAGAAAGCATAGAAAGAGATATTCTGTTGAGGAAAAGGCTTGTAAGAGTTGTTGATCCTCCCACTGTGTGTGGGAAGTTTGAGCTATTTATATTCAGAGAGAAATGGGGCATTGCAGAACGCCTGAGGCTACAGGTGTGTGTGTGTGTGTATTACATGATAAAGAGCTGGACTAATCCCAACTACAATAACTACAGTCCAAATATTACTGTTAAGTCATGAAAGGATGAGAAAAAACTTTTATTCTAAGTACTTGAACTTAAATGGTTGTAATTCCTGAATGTTTTGTAATATAGACCTTTTTAAAGAAGACACTCAGAGATTAATGAAGTAAAAGCAGCTTCAAAAAATGAAAGTGTAAATAGTTATAGAAGTTTAAAGGGGTCATGAACTGCGTTGTTTTAATGTTTTATAATGTTTCCTGGGGTGCACTTATAATGTTAGTATGCTTTTTACATCAAAAATTGTCATAATTTAGAAATAAAAGGCATTTTTCATCCCTGATTTTAGCCTCTGATTTGAACGCTCTGTTTTAAGGGGTGTGTCTGCTGTGAGACTTCAGTGTAAACGCCCACTGCTGTGATTGGCTGACATCTTTGCATATGAAATATTACTCTTTCGAAAACTTTTAGCACGTTTTTACTATTACAGCTCTCAAGGTTAACCATGAAAAGTGTTGATTATAACATTACATTTAGATCTATGGCATTATATTTAGATCGTGGCATGAAAGGTTGCAGTGATGAACATTGTAGTCGATCACAGATGTGTTGTTGAGATCATGAAAGCAGTGATCTCGTCATTGCAACTCAGTTTCTGCACACTGATGAATGCTTTCATCATAACTAACAGTGCAAACACGATGTAACTAAGAGATTTGTTGAATAAAACTTGAGTTTTGGCGCAAGCCCACTGATAAACTCGTGCTGTTTGATTGACAGCTCCAGCGATTGTAAAGGGAGCGTTCTTTGATCGCTTTCTATACATTAACTCCCTCGGGTCGGCGGTCACGCCGGCGTGATCACCGCGTTTTTTTTCTAACCAGTGTGAAAGAGACTCAAAATACTCCGTCAATGTTGCACATACAATTAAGAGTTATACACCATTTTAATCTGTGGAATATCTTCTTTTATTTGTGTACACTCAGAGTAAAAACAAAAAGTTGTGCTTTTTGTAAAATAAAGAAAACTAACATGATGCGTGATCTCTCCTCTCCCTCTGAACGAAGTCCAATCTGATAGTTCTCAGAAAATTAACTGTAACTTAGTGAATACTAATCACAAAAAAATTAGACTTGTGTCTAAAGAAACGTTGAAATGTCAGGTTTTAAATCGTGTAAGTCAAATCAAAAACAAACCTTCTGTGTTTATGTAATCTGTATGAAAAGAGAGCCATGTCAGAAGTCCTTGATTCAGCTCATTACCCGCTAATGCGGCCACGCCCACGGAGCCAGCGCTATTCAGACGCAAATTCAGTCAGTACATGCATTCATCGTCTCAATCGTGTATTTATTGTCTTGAAAAGTGTTTTGAATAGCCATAGTTAGCGATCTCTGGCCTCTGTTAGTTCGGTTATTTCCTGGATTGCCTATTCTTCTTTAGCATTGGCATTTGTGGACTAAAGGTGCACAGAGCGCCCTCCGGCTGCAAGTATGAATTGAAAACACAGTATCCAGCGTTCACAGTGACAACAATAAATAATGAATAAATACTCCTCTATATAGAAAATTGACATAAACATGAGAATCCATCAATATTTCTCCAAATGTGCATGCTTTTAAGCTAAAAGCCTATATGAAATGCCATAGAGGTAACATAACTGTTCAGACACTTTGTATCATAGAAATGCATTATATTTTAATAATAGAATACCATTATTTTAAATTGTAATAATATTTCACAGTATTGCTGTTTTTTCTGTATGTTTGATTTACATTATGATGAGCTTGAGACATGATCAACAGAGGGTGTTTTCACAGCCTACCTGACTGAAAGAGCTCATTATTTATGCAGGTCATTAGAGCTCTTTGTGCGATTCTTTTGTCTTCTCAGGTGAGAATCACCCATTATTCATGATTATTCACGCCTCCACGCATACTGTGTTTCTTGACCAAAGATGTTTTAGAAAATTTCAATCTCTCTATTGTTTTATATGAAGGAGTAGGAATGATAATTTTGTTACATAATTTTGAAGCAAAAACTCTAGTCTACAACCTCCAATACCCAGAGGTCTTGTGAACACAGATTTAATATATATTTTTTGGCTTTATTTCAGTGACTTAAGTTTTTTGTTTTTTCAATAACCACGCATAAACGTTATTCCTTCAAAAATACAAACATGTACATACATGTTCCTTACATATTATTGTAGCATAGTTTGTGCTGAATACAGTGTAATGACACTTTTTCCATTAATATGTTTATGAACAACTGAAAAAAGCACAAATGTCAGGGCATGTCAAAACTTCTCCAGGCCCCAAATCAGCCTCAGACCCCTGAGGGTTAATATAATCACAGTTTAAATAACAGATTATTTTCTTCCTACTAAGAGAAACAACGTGAAGTTGAGCGATTAGTCACTCGTTTGATTTACTGACACACAGACATCTGACTGTACATGAATCATTGCATATCAATACAAATAAATAAAGCTCAACTGAGACATTCACATTGTTGGAAATAAATAACCATATTCCTAGCATTAGGATCCTTTGAAAGGTAATGTTATTTTAGTCCTGTATCGCTCTTCTCTCCTCGTCATCTCACTAACACGCCAGTGGGCGGGGCTAATGTTGCAATGATGAAGTAGGCGTTGATTTCTTCTGTGGAGGCGGAGTTTCACCTATCTATAGGCACATTCCACGATCACTTGTTCTCTGGTGTCAATAAAAGCTTTTATTGGACTAACAAGGAAATTTTCAGTTCTGAAACTTACAGGATATTCTTATAGTACAATGCCCTCTCATAGATCAAAAGCCCAAGAAAAGTTGATTTCTCAGTTCATGACCCCTTTAAGTTTAGTGTAAAGAAAATGAGCTAAACATTCTTGATTTTGTACAAAATACATATAATTACATGATGTCTATCATTTGATATCACAAAAATTGAGCCACTAAAAGGTTTTAAAGTAAAGTCCATTTTAATGCAGTTCTAATTTCAAAACGGTTTTCACAGGATGAATTCTGAGTGTTTAAGCTTTCGAATTTATGATGATTACTAAAATATGTGAAATGTTGCACTGATGTAACTCAACTTCAGTAATTTTGTAAAATGTTGTAAAGATATTTTGTACTTGCTTGTTCCATTTACAAACAGCTGTCTGCATGCAGAAACAGCAACAGAGGATCTTTATCAATAATGCATCATGAAACACTCGCTCAAAACAACCAACACAAATAATCAGAGAACGAATTCGACATGGTTCATTTCTCAGCCATAGGACAATATGAATTCTATTTTTACTATATAATCTGTAAAAAAAAAAATTACATTTTTATCTCTGTCTACATAAAAATGTAAAGTTTAATTCAGTGTGTTATTTGCCATTTCTTTCATTATTTGTGAAATTTACTAGCAATTTCTGAGTGGAAATTGTTTCAAAGTAAATTCTACAGTGTAGTAAGAATAGAATTAGTGTATCACAAATTTTAGTATGCTGAACACAGTATGCCAAAGGTGCTTAGATGGTATACTATTTCCAGTGGAATAGTCTGAATACCAATTTTTATCGGAAAAAAGTCGAAATTTCGATTCACGGTCGCGATGGGACGCCGGAACGTTTGAAGTGGGCGGGGCCACTTTTACTAAAATGGCTGTAACTTTTTAATGTAATGAGATATTTACACCAAACTTGGTACACATATGTAAGAGCTCAATTTGAGGTCACAGTAAAAAAATCGCTATAACATGAAAAAACATGAAAACAGCTATAACTACGTAACCATTTGTCTGACTGACTTGAATCCAATGTGCCATTAGTGTCTATGAGGACATTTGCATATCTTGAAAAACATGGCCACCATCGGCCAATGAAGTTTGAGCACCTATAACATGGTTAACGGAGGCCAATCAGAATGAAACTCGATGGGCTTGTTTGACTCGTGGCCCTAGAGGTCTGTGAGAAATTTGCTATATCATGTATATTACTTGGGCAAATATTACCCAGAATCCACTGCATCTTCCATTTAAATTGCTTATATTAGATTAGACAAAGGAATTGTGGGATACCTGGAATATGTGGGTCCTCCAGGCCGGTCGGCACCTTCCATTGGTCCACCTGTAATTTCAGCGCGTTTACTTCATCAATGTCTCCAGGCACCCTGAGACACACAAACACACATTACACTTCAGCAAAATATCAGCAGTTTGGACATAGTGACTGAAAACTACAGAAACTGATGGTATTTACGTCTGCTGAAGCTGTCAGCCTGCACCGGAATTTGTGGGGAACAACTACATTACCCATGATGCTGTACAAAAAAATAACACCAATCTGAGAGTCGAAACAAGGAAAATGAAGCACAGCAAATGATGTAATCGATCTACGCTCTCAAAATACTTAAATATTTGAATATATATGCATATGTTTTCTCAATCCATAAAATTTCGCCATCATTATGCTGTTTGCAATGCTTCATGGGATTGTAGTTCTTTCTATCACTAAAGCCGTTAAGTTCACAGTCTTGTACCTTTGTCTTTTTGTTCGATTTTCAAACACTTTTTTGCTTCCAATCAAAGTTTGTTGCCAAACTGATGCCAAAGTTTAGTCCCAACGAAACCTGCCGACCGTGAAAAACCCGACAGTCAGGAGTGAAGTTCAGTAAACACACCAACACTGAATGATCCAGGTCTAGTTAGAACTCAAAGACTGATTTATTAATTACAACCACCACCACACAGTTTTACATTATCTCATGAGTAACTACTGTGTGGGTTAATGGCCTTCATGCAGGTCAATGTGGGTTAATTAGGGCTGAAAATTCACAATACATTTGCAATGATTTTGCAGGCACTGTGACCACTGCAGTCATTTTAATGCACTTTTTATTTGGTAATTAAATTTCCTAGTGTCATTAGGTTAATTTCACGAGTATAAGAGCGTAAAGCAAAAATGCAGTTAAAAAATTTGAATCAGTTCAAATTGTCTGTTTGAATGAATCGATTCAAAACTCTGATTCTACTATATGTTCGCATTATCACACAAAAATATTCATGGTCTCCACAAGGCATTTTTCATTTACTAAATGTTTTAGTACAAACATACACTACCGCTCAGAAGTTTGGGGTTCGGTACGATTTTTTAATGTTTTTGAAAGATTCCTCTGCTCACCAAGGCTGCATTTATTTGATCAAAAATACAGTAAAAACAGTAATATTGTGAAATATTTTTACAATTTAAATTAACAGTTTTCTATGTGAATATACTGTAAAATATAATTTATTCCTGTGATCAAAGCTGAATTTTCAGCATCATTACTCCAGTCTTCAGTGTCACATGATCCTTCAGAAATCATTCTAATATGATGATTTGCTGCTCAAGAAACATTTATGTGATACATTTTTAGAATAGAAGATCGAAAAGTTCTAAAGAACAGCATTCATTTGAAATAGAATCTTTTGTAACATTATAAATGCTTTACTGTCACTTTTGATCAAATTAATGTGTCTTTGCTGAATAGAAGTGTTAATTTCTTTTCCAAAAACCATAAAATTCTTACTGAGTCCAAACATTTATATGATAAAATAATAATAAAAGAAAATAATGAAATATAATTTTTCCTGTGCATTTTCCTTTTTAACTAGATCTTTATGGTTTTTTACTTCTTGGATTAAACAATTTGAATCTACTTCACAACAAATGACTCTTTGATTCAAAATGATGCTTCCTGCACATGATCAAAAAGCTAAAAAATAATGATAAATATTTTTGTCTCTCAGCCACTGCATGGAATCAATTTAATATATTTAAATTAAATATAATTAAATATATTTATATATAATTAGTTATAATTAAACTAATTAAAGCTTTAAAAGGGTCTTAATTATGATTTCACTTAACTTTAGTTAGTGTGTAATGTTGATGTTTGAGCATAAACAACATCTGCAAAGTTATGATGCTCAAAGTTCAATTTTCAAAGTTCAAGGACTCTCTCCATCAGTGTCGACTCCGGTTTGAACAATGTAAGGCTGAACATCGTCGTCATTTTGGCTGCGTGAGATTCTCCAGCTTTGTTGTTGTTGAGCTGTTAAAGCTCCGCCCTCTTCAGGAAAGGGGACCGGGAGCAGCAGCTCATTTGCATTTAAAGGGACACACACAAAAGCGGCGTGTTTTTGCTCACACCCAAATAGAGGCAAATTTGACAAGCTATAATAAATGATCTGTGGGGTATTTTGAGCTGAAACTTCACACACACATTCTCAGAGACTTATATTACATCGTGTGAAAGAGGCGTTATAGGTCCCCTTTAATAACGGAGCATATCTGACCTGAAGATGCCCTCAGTCTGGTCTCCATTCAAGCCGAGCACTTCCTCTGAGAGACGCGTCTGAACCCACGGCAGCTGGCGATCAGGGTAACGGTCCTTCTGCATCGCCATCACTTCCTCCAAAGACGAACCGAACATGGAGGGCCTAAAGATGGCGTTGCGAGCGTGAGCGATCTCCTCTATTGAGGGCTTGTTCAAACCCTGCGGACAGAGAGAAAAGAAAAATGTGCTAATCAGACAAGATTAGAAAAAATGTACATGTGGCTCTGTAGCAAAATCTAGTGAGTTCATCACAATGCATTCTGGGATTCCTGTCTCTGCAAAGGATGCATGTGACACATTTTCCATTTCAAAGCTCCATACTTTTCCAGATTCAAATTTCCATCAATCCAACTGTTAACATGTATGTTACATTCTCAAAATGTATGGTACTTTGTTGCCAAATAATTGGCAGAATATTGTACCAAACCCAGACAAGTTATTAAACCTGCAATGCTAAAAAAACAGGATTGATACGCTTTGATACGCTTTCAAACTTCCTGCATACATTTTAAATATTTTAAATTCATATTATAAGTTTTAAAATAATATTGTCAAAATGATAAAATATTGATTACATTCACATTTTCACCAACTGCATACATTTTAAATATTTTAAATTCATTAAATTTATTCATTATAAATTTTAAAATAATATTGTCACTTTAGAAAAAAAATACTTCAAATTAATTTTGTACGTTTTGAAAATAATATTGTCACTGATTACATGTATTAAGAAAAAATATTTTAAATTAATTTCTTAAGTTTTAAAATATCACTGATTACATTTATTTAGAAAAATTATTTTTAAATTCATATTATAAGTTTTAAAATAATATTGTGCATACATAAATAAATACTTAAATAGTTATTCACAAAACAAATATTTATTTACTTAAATACAAAATACTTAAACATTTTAAATTCATTAAATTAATTCATTATAAGTTTTAAAATAGTCACTAATAAAAATATAAAATATAAATACAATTTTTCAAATTAATTTTATAAGTTTAAAAAAAATCTGATTAATGATTACATGTATTTAGTAAAAAAAATACTTAATTTATATTGTAAGTTTTAAAATAATATTGTCAAAATAATAATAAAATAAATAATATTTTTACTGCATATATTTTAAATGTTTTAAATTCAATCAATTTATTCATTTCTACTTTTAAAATAATATTGTCACTGATTACATTTATTTGGAAAAAATATTTCAAATTAATTTTGTACGTTTTTAAATAATATTGTCACTGATTACATTTATTTAGAAAAATATATTTAAATTCATATTATAAGTTTTAAAATAATATTGTCACTGATTACATGTATTAAGAAATATATTTAAAATTCATATACGTTTTAAAATAATATTGTCAAAATATTAATTAAATAATATTGATTACGTTCACTATTTTCTGCATAAGATAATAAGTACTTAAATATTTATTTACTTAAATACAAAATACTTAAATATTTTAAAGTCATTAAGTTTATTCATTAAAAGTTTTAAAATAATCACTAATAAAAAAATAAAATATAAATAACATTTTTAACAAAACAAATTAATTTTATAAGTTTCTTATAAGAATCTGATTAATGATTAATTAATGATTAATGATTTATTTAGTAAACAAAATACGTAATTTATATTGTAATTTTAAAAATAATGTTGTCAAAATAATAATAAAATAAATAATATTTTTACTGCATATATTTTATATATTTTAAATTCAATAAATCTATTCATTTCTACTTTTAAAATAATATTGTCACTGATTACATTTATTTATAAAGTATTATTTTCAAAATAATAGCAGGATATTCCAGTATATAATAATGTTTGCTCTACTATAAATTTACAGAGGAAATCATTTATTTGCATAATAAAAAAATACACATCTTGTATTCACTCAGTCATGTTAAAATGATCAATACACATTTGCCGCCCGCTTTAAACGTCATTAAAAACACTCTGCTTGTATGATAAATTTATTTTTAGAAATTCTTGATTTTAGACATCAGTCTGGAAACACAAATATTTTTATTATATACTCTGTTTTAATTTTTCCATACTTATCCAGACCTGGAAATTACTAAAATCAAATTCCATAGTTTTCCATACTGGATATGAACCCTGCATTAGTATCTGGCCAAAAGAAGGTAAAATACGCTGCTGTCTTTATGAGCATGCAAATGATGCCTATGTAGGCAGCACACTAGGTTTTGGAACAGAGCCATCAATTCAAGCTTTACCCTGCTGGGCGTCTGGCAAACACACACATTTCCCTTTTACTAGCGTTTTCACCGACTGGAATCTCCACAGGCGACTGGCATCATGCAATTAAAACTTTCACACATACGCACACCGGCGTCTTTCACGCGCAGGAATATAAACCCAAGAACGCATCAGGAAGATCCCGTCACACAGGTGCGATGACACTCCATCACGCAACAATGCGGTCAGCGTGTAAATCATCACAAGCCTATTTAAGACACTGCGCCCGTTGTCATGGCGACGTCTCCAGGGCAATAGGCAAATTCTGGAAACTGAATGTTAATTAAAAAATGTTAAATACCAGGCCCTCCCACCACTTCACGGCCAATTAGCACATACGGTGTAAACCCATCTGATACAATCACAGCCGAAACACAGTAAATATGAATCAGACCGAGAGGCAGAACACCATCATAAACAATTCATGATGAAAATACACTGTAAAAAATTATTTTTCAGAAGTTGCAAATAAAACAAAGATTATTGGAGTGTAGAAAATAGTATTTCAGTCTTTCTACTACAAAATGGCACATTCAATTTAATGTTACTTGCAGTTTCTTTGAAAGTTTTTGTGAAATTTACTCGCAATTTCTGATGGAAATTTGAATAAAAAAGAAAGTATTACAACTTTTACAAGAAAATACTATTTCAGATCATGTTTAATTCAGTGTGTTATTTGCCGTTTCTTTGTAATTGTTTGTGAAATTTAGCAATTTCTGAGTGAAAACTGTTTATACACCAAAATTTTGAGCGTACTTGCCTATTTGTCAAATTGCACGTAAAAAATACATATTTTAACTAATAAGATTTATCTGTTCTGTATGTGCGGTGCAAGAAATCACAGGGAAAGCGGTGCAAGCCTTGACTCATTCATGTTTCCACACTCTAAAAACTAATTCAGGGGACCTTTAGTCATTACTTAAATATATATATTGTTGTGAAATAAAAAATCAAGTTCTGAAATGCTGTTAGACTTTTTACTTGTAATTGTTATTTTATTGAGCTTGGATGACACACAAATTATGCCTATTGATTCGATATACTATCATGACTTGTCATAGTTTAACATTTTCAGTTAATCAAAAATGTATTTAATTTTAAGTTCTGTTAATGTAAAATACAATCTGATGACGTGTAAACGTGTTTCATTGTTTTGAGTTGTATGAACACTTCTTTTAACTGGGCTGGGATTTATATTTCCCATCATGCTTTGCCCATGGCACTTGAAAGGGAGAGTAAATACTAAAATTAAGTGTTATATAATGTTTTTTGCACAAGATTAATGGTAAGGGAGATTTAGCAGTAATTAGGGTTTTGTTATGCTAATTTAGAAGAGTTAATGTGTTAATGTGGGTTTTTGGAGATTTACACTCTAAAAAATGCTGGGTTAAAAACAACCCAAGTTGGGTTGAAAATGGACAAACCCAGCGATTGGGTTGTTTTAACCCAGCAGTTGGATTAAATGTTTGCCCAACCTGCTGGGTAGTTTTACTTAACTCAACTATTGTTTAAAAATTACAGTATTGCTTACTTAAAATGAACCCAAAATATCTTTAAAATTAACATTTATTAATAAATTAACATTTTAATTTCATTTTAGATTCATTTTAAGTCAGCCATATAGTCATTTTCAAACAATAGTTGGGTTAAATAAAACTACCCAGCAGGTTGGGCAAACATTTAACCCAACAGTTGGGTTAAAACAACCCAATCGCTGGGTTTGTCCCATACATTTTAAATATTTTAAATTCATATTATAAGTTTTAAAATAATATTGTCAAAATATTCATGAAATAATATTGATTATATTCACTATTTTCACTGACTGCATGCAAAAATAAATACTTAAATATTTATTTACAAAACAAATAAATATTTATTTACTTAAATACAAAATAATTAAATATTTTAAATTCATTAAGTTTATTCATTATAAGTTTTAAAATAGTCACTAATAAAAAAATATAAATAAAAATTTTCAAATTCATGTTTAAGTTTTAAAAGAATCTGATTATTGATAACATTTATTGAGTAAACAAAATACTTAATTTATATTGTAAGTTTTAAAATAATAATGTCAAAATAATAATAAAATAAATAATATTTTTACTGCATATATTTTAAATGTTTTAAATTCAAAAAATTTATTCATTTCTACTTTTAAAATAATATTGTCACTGATTACATTTATTAAGAATAATATTTAAAATTCATATTATTAGTTTTAAAATAATATTGTCAAAATATTAATGACAAAATATTGATTGTTTAAAAATTACAGTATTGCTTACTTAAAATGAACCCAAAATATCTTGAAAATTAACATTTATTAATAAATGAACATTTTAATTTCATTTTAGATTCATTTTAAGTCAGCCATATAGTCATTTTCAAACAATAGTTGGGTTAAATAAAACTACCCAGCAGGTTGGGCAAACATTTAACCCAACAGTTGGGTTAAAACAACCCAATCGCTGGGTTTGTCCATTTTCAACCCAACTTGGGTTGTTTTTAACCCAGCATTTTTTAGAGTGTACCATCATGGTGACAAGCGGTGCTTGGTAAGATCATGTTACTTAAAAATGCAGTTTTATTGTGTCCAAAAAGCGTCTTCACCTTACTTAAAACATTATGTTGGATCAGTTTAAATAGTTGCATTCATGTTGACAATTATTAAGTTCATGTTACTTAGAAATGTGTTTTTATTGTGGCACCTTACTTAAAACATTATGTTGGATCAACTTAAAATATTGCTTTGAATTAATGTAATTCTCCCAATTGGCTTAAGTTAAAAATTCTAGTGGAAAATGTTAACATATTTTTTTTTTTGTTGAACCAATGTTTTATTTTTTAGAGTGCAGATGAAGCAAATCAGCGAACAAGCCCATAAAAAACGAAATAAATGGAAATGCTTGAATGGAAAAAAATATTGCGACCCCCACTTTAATAACTCCATAAACTCGATCGCTGTATGAGCCAAGCTTAAAGGATTAGTTCAGAATTAAAATTTCCTGATAATTTGCTCACTCCCATGTCATCCAAGATGTTCATGTCTTTCTTTCTTCAGTGGAAAAGAAATGAAGGAAAACATTGCAGGATTCTTCTCCATATAGTGGACTTCACTGGGGTTCAACGGGTTCAAAATGTCAGTTTCAGTGCAGCTTCAAAGAGCTCTACATGATCCCAGACGAGGAATAAGAGTCTTATCTAGAGAAACCATTGCTCATTTTCTAAATAAAATAAAAATGTATATACTTTTTAACCACAAATGCTCATCTTGCACTGCTCTGAGATGCGCCACGCATGACGTAATCATGTTGGAAAGGTCATGGATGTACCGCAGTAGAGTGAAAAACATCTCATTTTCTCCTCCAACTTCAAAATGTCCAACATCACTGTTTTACCTTTTTTTGTAAAGGCTGTTTGATGTAGTCTTTGCACGTCCGCTTTGACCTTTCCAACATGATTACGTCATGCGTGGCGCATCTCAGAGCAGTGCAAGATGAGCATTTGTGGTTAAAAAGTAAATAAATGTTTATTTTTTTTAGAAAATGAGCGATGGTTTCTCTAGATAAGACTCTTATTCCTCGTCTGGGATCATGTAGAGCTCTTTGAAGCTGCACTGAAACTGACATTTGGACCCAGTGAACCCCAGTGAAGTCCACTATATGGAGAAAAATCCTGGAATTTCTTTTCGACTGAAGAAAGAAAGGCATAAACATCCTAGATGACATGGAGGTGAGTAAATGATCAGGAAATTTTCATTCTAAAGTGAACTAATCCTAGAACAGCACATATAATTAGTGGACGTGGCAACACTGCAAGCGCACATCTCAAAAGACACAAACCTTCTTGGCTCCGGTGAGCGCAGCTTTCTGGAGTTTACGGTAACAGTATTTAGCATAGCTGCTTATCGCCACTCCTGCAACACAGAAACACAAGCAGACATCAGTAACCGCAAGTCAAACACAATGCACAACACTCTCTTTGTGATGACAACATTTTCATTTTTGGGTGAACTATCCCTTTAAGCCCAGATTTATCATGTGATGTGAAGCTCACCCTTGGTGTCGTTCAGCGGGTCCATGTGTCTGTAGATGTATCCCTCCAGGTAGTTGTGGAAGCGAGGCGTCGGGGGGAAGAAGGCCAGACAGATGGCCATGAGCTCCCAGCCTCTCTGAAGGCTGTCGTAGCGGAAGTTCTCCGTGGTTTGTCTGCACAGCTGGATGTAAAGCTCGTCCCTCAGGCCCTGACAGCTCCAGCCCCTCACGGCCACCTCCAGAGCCACCGACAGAGGGTCTCCTTTGCCCCGCCGGTCGCCCATGAAGGTCTGGATCAGTTTGAAGAGCTCCACGGCCTCGCGCTTGACGGTTCGGTCGGAAGTCACGATCATGGGCTTCTTGATGGGTTCGCTGCTCCAGGCCAGCATGTTGGCGATGGAGACTTTCCTCCTGAACAGACCCTGGATGACAAGAGGAGAGGTTAAACTCCATACAAATAAATAAATAAATGAATGACAATTGTTGTTTTTATGGAATATTGCAGTAAATAATTATCATTATTTTTGTTAAATTCATGTTCCTCGTAATCTCGAATGAAAATAACTCCACCTCTACTCTGATGATGAGGGCGGGGCAACCTGTCACTCACATGAGATCCACCAATAGCAAACCACAACCATCCAATCAATTCCCCACGGACAAAATCAAGCCCCGCCCTACATTTGTTCCTGTTTGAGAAGCAGTTTCACTCGGATATGGTCCATTCTACAGAACTGCTGTCCCACAACCAAAAAACACATTTAAAAAGCATTTAAGTATTCAAATTTTAGATGTTTATTAAGATCCTTCTAGAAATAATATTTAAAATATCAGTAAGCTTAATTTATATAAAATCATCATTTATTGGGTACTTTCAATTGGGAGTTGGCTGTCCTGAACCATAACCCTTAAATTTCAACTTGTGAAAATGATATTGAAATAATTTTTGCAAATTTTTTCATTGTTGTTTTTAAAACTATATACAGTACAGTCCAAAAGTTTGGAACCATTAAGATTTTTAATGTTTTTAAAAGAAGTTTCGTCTGCTCACCAAGGCTACATTTATTTAATTAAAAATACAGTAAAAAACAGTAATATTGTGAAATATTATTACAATTTAAAATAACTGTTTTCTATTTGAATATATTTGACAAAGTAATTTATTCCTTTGATGCAAAGCTGAATTTTCAGCATCATTACTCCAGTCTTCAGTGTCACATGATCCTTCAGAAATCATTCTAATATGCTGATCTGCTGCTCAAGAAACATTTAATGTGTACAATTGTACAAAATATTTGTGTACAATATTTTTTTTCAGGATTATTTGATGAATAGAAAGTTCAAAAGAACAGTGTTTATCTGAAATCTAATCTTTTGTAACATTATAAATGTCTTTACTGCCACTTTTGATTGATTTAATGCATCCTTGCTGAATAAAAGTATTCATTTCTTTCATTTCTTTTCAAAAAAATAAAAATAAAAATTCTTACTGACCCCAAACTTTTGAACGGTAGTGTATAATGCTACAGAAGCTTTGTATTTCAGATAAATGCTGTTCTTTTGAACTTTCTATTCATCAAGGAATCCTGAAAAAACTGTTTTCAACATTGAAAATAATCATAAATGTTTATTGAGCAGCAAATCATCATATCAGAATGATTTCTGAAGGATCATGTGACACTGAAGACTGGAGTAATGATGCTGAAAATTCAGCTTTGCATCACAGGAATAAATTACTTTGTCAAATATTTAAATATTTAATATTTAAATAGTACACAGTTATTTTAAATTGTAATAATATTTCACAATATTACTGTTTTTACTGTATTTTTAATTAAATAAATGTAGCCTTGGTGAGCAGACGAAACTTCTTTTAAAAACATTAAAAATCTTAGTGGTTCCAAACTTTTGGACTGTACTGTATATATATATATATATATATATATATATTTTTTTTTTAAAGTGAAGTTAAAAAAAAAAAAAAATTATATTTATTTTTAAATCATGAAACTTTGTATAAAAAAAAAAAAAAAAATTCCAACATGTCCAACATTTTCATGTCACTACCGAAACAGTGTGTTTTAGTCCATTTTGATTTTGTCTGAGACTGATTTTAACACACTACATTTTTGATCAGGAAATATTCCTGTGTCCCTCCCTCTCATAGCCTCTCTTTCACAGCAGATAGATCATCATTCTGAATTAAATGTGTTCAAAAGTCTGAAAATCTGTGTGTAACTTTAAGGAACGTCACTACCAAATACTTTTTTTATGCAATTAAGCAAACATTTTGAGTGTTATTCCATTAAATTTAGTTTTATGTGTGTACATCTGTTCAGAACTGTGCTAGCTAACCATGTGCTGATTATCATCTTTGAGTTAGACTCAAAAGTGTCTAAAATTGTCACTACCGAATCTTCACCACATGTTTCGGTAGTGACATCATTGTTTCGGTAGTGACAAAAGGGAACACATAATCGTTTATTTGGGGGAAATAAACAAAATTTTAGTACAGTTATGCAAATCGTTAGAATTTTAGTATGTTTTATTATGTAAATCATTAGGGTTTTAGTATGCGAGTTAAATTGTGTCATGTGATGTGGTCAGTACCAACACATTACTGTCACTACCGAAAATGTGCAGTCAGGACCGAAACATGGATGTTTTGTCAAAAATAAAGTATATTGAATTATCAACTAAGATGTTATTATAGTGTTATGAATCCTTCACTTTGAAATCAGTATGATAAACTTTATGCCTTTTACAAAGAAAGATTGGATTCAAAATACAACAAATCTCATAAATTACACTTGAAATATTGTTAAAATTGTAATTGTTATTGATTTACCTGTGAAAACTTTTTTTTAAAAATAGCAAAAAATATATTTACGAGGTAGATGTGAACAAAATCTTAATAGGTCAGTATAACCCTTCTTATTATATTATTTATGATTGTGTTTCGGTAGTGACAAATTGGGGGAGAGGAAAAATATTCCAAAACTTTCTGAAAATACAACATGAGAATTAAAGGAACACTCCACTTTTTTTGAAAATAGGCTCATTTTCCAACTCCCCTAGAGTTAAACAGTTGAGTTTTACCGTTTTCGAATCCATTCAGCCGATCTCCGGTTCTGGCGGTACCACTTTTAGCATAGCTTAGCATAGTTCATTGAATCTGATTAGACCGTTAGCATCGCGCTTAAAAATGACCAAAGAGTTTAGATATTTTTCCTATTTAAAACTTGACTCTTCTGTAGTTAAATCGTGTACTAAGACCGACGGAAAATGAAAAGTTTTATCTGCTGCAGCCATGATACAGCAGCAAAGTTCCTTGATTATTACGCCGGAATGAGAGTATAGTTCCTAGCCATATCAGCCTAGAAAATCGCAACTTTTCATTTTCCGTCGGTCTTAGTACACGATTTAACTACAGAAGAGTCAAGTTTTAAATAGGAAAAATATCAAAACTCTTTGGTGATTTTTAAGCGCGATGCTAACGGTCTAATCAGATTCAATGAACTATGCTAAGCTATGCTAAAAGTGGTACCGCCAGAACCGGAGATCGGCTGAATGGATTCGAAAACGGTAAAACTCAACTGTTTAACTCTAGTGGAGTTGGAAAATGAGCCTATTTTCAAAAAAAGTGGAGTGTTCCTTTAACTGCACAATTACTAGAAATGTGTAGCTTGGATAATATGCAATTTGCATACAAACAAAATTCTTTTTTTTAAATTTTTTTTTCCAAGATGTGTCCAACTCTGATTTTGAATCAGTTCTGTAGAATGGCCCATATACGTCACAATAGGGAAGAAAAGACTAGCGCAACTTTGACTTTAAAGGAAGTTCACTTAAAAATGAAATAATTTACACACCCTGTGTTATTTTAGTATCATTAATATACTTATAAATACTTTGAATGCTATACATTTAAATGAAAGTGGAGGGGTGACACACCTGACATGAAATAATGGTCAGAAAAATCTAATTTTTTTAAATCTAAATTTAAAAAAAAAAAAAAAAAACTTTGCATGTTTTGTATCATATTTGAAACTTTTATGGCTCATATAGTGAGAATATGGCGTTCATACACGAAGAGGAACTTAATTTAATTCAGAGGCCCAAACTGAGCAAATATTTGGTGCAAATGGTGATATTTATATGGACAAAAATGAAGGTAATGTAAATCAATGAGATCTTTATAACAGTATAGCAGA
This sequence comes from Ancherythroculter nigrocauda, assembly GCA_036281575.1. Taxonomy (NCBI): domain Eukaryota; kingdom Metazoa; phylum Chordata; class Actinopteri; order Cypriniformes; family Xenocyprididae; genus Ancherythroculter; species Ancherythroculter nigrocauda. Next base: position 49,799,479 of record VTFQ01000014.1, on the reverse strand, counting down.
CTACTCACATAAAATGCATATAAATATCTGCCAATAATGTCTCAGTAAGATAATATTTAAATTATTATTTTTATGATCAAAGCTCTGTATAGTTTTTTAAATATATAATGCAATGCAATGATGATTGAGAGTTGAACAAATAAACCTTCCTCAAAAGCCTGATGATCATATTTGATACTCACAATATCAAATATACTTATACTTGCGTTTACTTGATCAAAATCAAGATTTCACAGCAAAAAGACACATGAAGCAAGAGGCCTTTTACTTGCTAAAAAGTTGAAACTATCAATCAGACGACAGAAGGACTTTATAGGGTTAAAATCCATGTTTTTGTGATTATGTGTACCTGGGTGTGCTTGTTGAAGTGTTTGGATGCCCAGTTCTCGATGTCCGTCTCCGAGGACGGTTTGCGGAGCGTGAACTCTGGGAAGACGCCACAGCTCGCACTGGGCATCATGTTCCGGGCGTTCCGGCTGGCCTCGAACTGAGAACACGCTCCGAGATCTTCCGACTTGGGAAGAAAGAAAACATTGTATGTTGATGTTGAAGAGCAGCATTGAGAGAAGAGGAAGCACAGATATTAAACCAGTGTCTCAGCCTCGGGGTCAGGTCAAGAGGAGCACGGAAAGGAAATGAGTCAATCCCCAAAATAATGAGAGCAGCAAAATAGCAAAAATACCTCCTTCAGGCAATTACACAATTGTGAAATTTCAAATGATTCAACCAGTTTCCTCCTGTGACCTTCAGTGGTTATGAAACGCCTCATGCAATGTTAAACAAGCAGGTTCATGAAACAAAACAACACAAACACTTCACAAAATATTAATAACATAAAGAAGATTTTTACTTTTTCTGAAGAAAACACTGTGATGCTAGGGGGTTATGGGTTGTTGCTAGGGCGTTGTTAAGATGTTCTAATTAGTTGTTAGAAAGTGAATTGAAAACTGTAGCATCTCAAACTACAAGCTACTCCTAATTTAAACTAGTTCTAGTCAACTTCTACTACAGACAAGACACCCTAGTAAGCTATTTTTATTTTGTCCAAAGGCCTTAATAATAATAAAAAACAAAGATATGACATCTAAAGTATGTAAGGTAGTACAACTAGATCTCTTTTATTGAATCCAAAAGGTTTTAATTATATTTTGTTACATATAAAGGTATTTTAAAGATTTTGAAGTGTCAAAAGGTCATTTGGTTTAACCGTCCAAAGGCCAATACAGCCATTTCATTTGTGATTGAAATATCTTAAAATGTAATAAATGTTTATATTTTTTATTCTTGCATGATTTTATAACATCATATATCAACATAGTGCAAAATGGTATTAAAATTATGTGTAGAAGTCGTTGCTTTGTTATGAGGAAAAAATGTCCGGAAAAATGAATTTCATTGATGTCATTCGGAGTAACCGATATAAAGGGACCATTTTGGATCAAGTCATGCGGTCAATATCATGTGACAGGATGTGACATCATTCAGACTCCTGCAAAGGGCCACATGCTCATGAAGCAAATCAACTAACTCTCTCTTAACTATTGAAAAATTCATGTTTTCACTTGATCACACGCATGTCCCGAAACATCAGGTCATAAAACATGGAAAATGTTGTAATATTTAAAAAACTTGTTGTAAATATAAAATGTTTGATTGTCCTTTTGCTAGATATCAGCCTGTTAGCATTGTTTGAAAATATAGTCATTCGGTATTACCAAAAGTGTCATTCGGTAAAACCGACTTTTTTGGTGACAAATTTTGTCCATCTTGTAAAAAATGACAAAAGCAGTGTTAATTGATTATAAAAACCACATAATCTCATTGTTAACACTTAAAGGTGCCCTAGAATGATTTTTTACAAGATGTAATATAAGTCTAAGGTGTCCCCTGAATGTGTCTGTGAAGTTTCAGCTCAAAATACCCCATAGATTTTTTTTAATTAATTTTTTTAACTGCCTTTTTTGGGGCATCATTAAATATGCACCGATTCAGGCTGCGGCCCCTTTAATTGCTCGCGCTCCCTGCCCCCAAGCTCGCGACTCTAATACATTAAATAAACAAAGTTCACACAGCTAATATAACCCTCAAATGGATCTTTACAAGATGTTCGTCATGCATACTGCATGCATGCGTCGGATTATGTGAGTAAAGTATTTATTTGGATGTTTACATTTGATTCTGAATGAGTTTGATAGTGCTCCGTGGCTAAAGCTAACATTACACACTGTTGGAGAGATTTATAAAGAATGAAGTTGTGTTTATGAATTATACAGACTGCAAGTGTTTAAAAAATGAAAATAACGACAGTCTTGTCTCCGTGAATACAGTAAGAAACGATGGTAACTTTAACCACATTTAACAGTACATTAGCAACATGCTAACGAAACATTTAGAAAGACAATTTACAAATATCATGTTATCATGAATCATGTCAGTTATTATTGCTCCATCTGCCATTTTTCGCTGTTGTTCTTGCTTGCTTACCTTGTCTGATGATTCAGCTGTGCAGATCCAGACGTTAATACTGGCTGCCCTTGTGTAATGCCTTGAACATGAGCTGGCATATGCAAATATTGGGGGCGTACATATTAATTATCCCGACTGTTACGTAACAGTCGGTGTTATGTTGAGATTCGCCTGTTCTTCGGAGGTCTTTTAAACAAATGAGATTTATATAAGAAGGAGGAAACAATGGAGTTTGAGACTCACTGTATGTCATTTCCATGTACTGAACTCTTGTTATTCAACTATGCCAAGATAAATTTAATTTTTGATTCTAGGGCACCTTTAATAAAACTTCAAAATGAATTATATCTCTATTGTTTTTTTACACTTTTATAAACCTTATTCGTCAATGACCCAAATAACCAGCTAGGAAGTAGCTAAGTACAAAGAAGAAAATTATAAATATAAATCCAAATAAATGTGTATCTATCAGATGATTCAGGTTTATTCTGCAATTAGAGCATTTATCTTAAAAACATTTAAAGTAGATCATGTTAAATTGAAATTAATTTTGCAAGAAATTAGAAAAAAAAAAACAGTTTCTGAAATAAAGCTCTAGGAGGAGTTCATTAAAATACATCTGGAAATGGCAAAAACTGCAAAAATTTTGCAGAGAAAATTCTAAATATCTTTAGTTTGCACCCAGGGACATTTTTGTAGGTATTGGGCTGTTACATGTGACTAGCGAATTTCATACCTGTATGTGAACGTAGCACAAAGGGCATTTCATTTAAATTTTGTAGGCCATTTTGCCACACCTAATTCTGAAACCCAAATCAGATGTAAATTTTCACCACTTCTGACGTGTGTGCAATGTTTCTGGAGTTTTCGAGCATGTTTAGGCCCTCAAAAATGCGATTCATTTCGGAGAATAAGAATAATTGACCGAGCAATTACAAACACACCATCGGTGCTCGGGCCCTAAATATTAATTCATAATTAGCTTCTGGAGTAAAAATGTATCTTGTTTGAAACATGCAAACAAATACTGATTATGAAAATATTGTTGTTTATTTTTGTAGCGATACATATTTTGCCTAAAAAAAGTCATTTACTTTAACTGTGAATCATTAAATTGATATGCGAATCATTAATTTACATGAACTGAGCATTGTAATGAATCTTTTGAGATTCAGATCAATATGATATAAAGGTTTGATGATTGTGGAGGTCATGGAAGGTGTTTAACTTCAGCCATGTGTAAAGATGACGAGAACATGAGGGATAATGGTCTTTCTAAATGGATTCATATTCTTGGGCTCAGAAATACAGTTCATTTGACCAAGCAGAGAAATCATCCAACCTAATGACTCCCGTGAGACTGCTGACCACTTCATAACGAATGATATTTTAAACTGCTGGCAACAGGCATCGTGGGTTCATCGTCCTGCAGCGTTTGTGCTCCAGACATGAATGATTCCTCTGATCCCATGTTTTGTTCAGGAGAGGTGTGCTGTTACTAAGTGATCAGATGCACCATTTTCATCTGCTGGACCAGAAAAAAATATGACTCTTTTAATATGACTCTTCCAAAGTGAATTTCAAATACTCATGGTACTATATTAAAAATGGGTGATTTTGTGCTCCAACTATATTTGAGCATTAGCACTTATTATTTCTGAGTGGCAGTGAAAGTTTCGTGACCGCAGGCGTTCTTGATCAACACGATTAATAAATGAGTCACGCAGGCTTCCTCTCCTCTAGTGCTTCAGTTCACTCCATCTTCTCTTTCATGCGTCTGCGGATCACGCTGCTTCATGAGCACATTAGAGCTGCTGGATGCTGCTGATTCCTCCACTCATCTTAACCTCCACCCGTCATGATTATTCAGTGTCACCTTTTTTTTTGGTGTTGGGACTGCAGAGGACTTTCCAGATAATATTTCACACCAAAAGAAATAACAAACGAAAAATATTTCAGTCATGACAACTCTCAGAGTGTTTGGCATGGTAATGAATATGACAATGTTGATATGTTTGGACTTGGTGGAATAGATCTGCTACGCCGCTGCTGCTGCTATTGCTGCCGTTACTGCTGCCGGTCACCGTGATTTTGCCAAGTAAGACATGTTCCTGGATCAACATATTTTGTTGATCCTGGAACAAGATTCCAGTCTGAAAATTTAGTCTTAACCCTATCCCTACCCCTAAACCTAATCCTACCCATAACTCATCCCTAAAATCAGAAGGGAAACCTAACCCTGGTTGCAAGCCTAAACTTGACATAAACAGTAAACTCGTCCCTCAAATCTGATTGGTTGATTGGAATGTTGTTCCAGGATCAACAAAGATGTTAATCCAGGAACATGTCTTACTTGGCAAAATCACAGTGACCTATTGCTGCCGCTGTTGGTTCTTGCTGCTGCTGTTGCTGATATTGTTGCTGTTATTGCTGCTACTGATATTGCTGCTGTTGCTGCTGCTGTTGCTGATAATGTTGCTGCTGTTATTGCTGCCGCTGTTAGTTATTGCTGCTGCTGTTACTGCTGCTGTTGCTGATATTGTTGCTGTTTATATTGCTGCCGCTGATATTGCTGCTGTTATTGCTGCTGTTACTGCTGCTGCTATTGTTGCTGCTGTTATTGCTATTGCTGATATTGCTGCTATTGTTATTGCTGCTGTTGCGGATATTGTTGCTGCTGATGTTGCTGCCGCTGATATTGCTGCTGCTGATATTTCTGCTGCTGTTATTGTTGCTGCCGCTGTTGTTATTACTGCTGCTGCTGTTATTGTTGTTGCTGATATATGGCTGCTGCTGTTATTGCCACTGTTATTTCTGCTGCTGTTGGTTATTGCTGCTGCTTTTATTGATGCTGTTACTGCTGCTGTTATTGCTGCTGCTGTTGCTGTTATTGCTGTTGCTGTTATTGCTGCTGCTGTTATTGCCGCTGTTATTTCTGCTGCTTTTGGTTATTGCTGCTGTTATTGTTGCTGCTGCTGTTGCTATTACTGCTGCTGCTGTTATTGATGCTGTTATTGCTGCTGCTGTTATTGATGCTGTTACCGCTGCTGTTATTGCTGCTGTTATTTCTGCTGCTGTTGGTTATTGCTGCTGTTATTGCTGCCGCTGTTATTTCTGCTGCTGTTGGTTATTGCTGCTGTTATTTCTGCTGCTGTTGGTTATTGCTGCTGTTATTGATGCTGCTGTTATTGCTGCAGTTATTTCTGCTGCTGTTGCTATTACTGCTGCTGTTATTGATGCTGTTATTGCTGCTGCTGTTATTGCTGCTGTTATTTCTGCTGCTGTTGGTTATTGCTGCTGTTATTGCTGCCGCTGTTATTTCTGCTGCTGTTGGTTATTGCTGCTGTTATTGATGCTGCTGTTATTGCTGCAGTTATTTCTGCTGCTGTTATTGCTGCTGTTATTGATGCTGCTGTTATTGCTGCAGTTATTTCTGCTGCTGTTATTGCTGCTGTTATTGATGCTGCTGTTATTGCTGCTGTTATTTCTGCTGCTGTTGGTTATTGCTGCTGTTATTGCTGCCGCTGTTATTTCTGCTGCTGTTGGTTATTGCTGCTGTTATTTCTGCTGCTGTTGGTTATTGCTGCTGTTATTGATGCTGCTGTTATTGCTGCAGTTATTTCTGCTGCTGTTGCTATTACTGCTGCTGTTATTGATGCTGTTATTGCTGCTGCTGTTATTGCTGCTGTTATTTCTGCTGCTGTTGGTTATTGCTGCTGTTATTGATGCTGCTGTTATTGCTGCAGTTATTTCTGCTGCTGTTATTGCTGCTGTTATTGATGCTGCTGTTATTGCCGCTGTTATTTCTGCTGCTGTTGGTTATTGCTGCTGTTACTGCTGCTGCTGTTATTGATGCTGTTATTGCTGCTGCTGTTATTGTTGCCGCTGTTATTTCTGCTGCTGTTGGTTATTGCTGCTGTTATTGATGCTGCTGTTATTGCTGCAGTTATTTCTGCTGCTGTTGCTATTACTGCTGCTGCTGTTATTGCTGCTGTTATTGCTGCTGTTATTTCTGCTGCTGTTATTGCTGCTGTTATTGATGCTGCTGATGTTGCTGCTGTTATTTCTGCTGCTGTTGGTTATTGCTGCTGTTATTGCTGCTGTTATTTCTGCTGCTGTTATTGCTGCTGTTATTGATGCTGCTGTTATTGCTGCTGTTATTTCTGCTGCTGTTATTGCTGCTGTTATTGATGCTGCTGTTATTGCTGCTGTTATTTCTGCTGCTGTTGGTTATTGCTGCTGTTATTGTTGCTGCTGCTGTTGCTATTACTGCTGCTGCTGTTATTGATGCTGTTATTTCTGCTGCTGTTGGTTATTGCTGCTGTTATTGCTGCTGCTGTTATTGCTGCTGCTGCGGATGCTGTTATTGTTGCTGCCGCTGTTGCTATTACTGCTGCTGTTACTGCTGCTGCTATTATTGCTGCTGCTGTTATTGTTGCCACTGTTATTTCTGCTGATGTTGGTTATTGTTGCTGCTGTTATTGATGCTGTTATTGCTGTTGCTGTTATTGCTGCTGCTGCAAAGCAAGTACGGGGTTTGCTACTGCCAATACATACATGACATGCTGCTGTGAACAAGTAAGACATGCTGTTGCTGTACAATATAGTAAAAATGATGTACCCATAACATATTTATACAGGTGGAGCTGGGGAAGCGCATTGAAAACTGCTACAGCAAATGCTGACCAAGTATTTGATGTTTGAGCAGCGAGCTCATTGGCTATTGATACAGCAGGAACCAATCAGCTGTGCCCTATAGAGAATGATGTGATTGCAAGCAGATTGAGTTAAAGACCTATCAGCCTGCACCATCTAGAGTTTCATGACAGAACTTGAAAAAAAAACAATTATAAAATAAACTATTCACAAATCAAAAAAGAAGCCTGTTTAGACCATTAAGACTAACATATGACTATAACTAATATATAACTATATTTTCATGACAATAATGCACACTTCCTCACCATATTACAGTTATGAAAAAAAATACTCTTATACCATCCTAACTAGGTGCGACTTGACATCACAACACACGATAAAAAGGCAAGTTTTTGTCCTAACCAGCCGTGACGGCAATACACAATGATTCTATTTCAGAAATGGTTTCTATTTCTGCGACCTCATGGCTGGAACAACAACATACAAAGTATGAAAGTGATAATCTCAGGTACTGATTATGTGTTTTTATTTAATGTTAAAAGTGTCTAATGAGAGTTTGAATATCATTTTGCATGACCTTTATAATTTACCTCAGATTAAAAGAAATAAATTAAAAGGAAAAAGAACTCTCAAACTTTGAACAAACGAGTGTATTCTATGACAAAGATTGTATTTTTAATAATGTTAAAATGGTGTAATATTTATGAATTTGATTGCGGGTGCAGTGCACTTGCAGAGAGACTCCGCCCCCAACACTCTTCTGATTGGCTGTGATTTTTGATTGATTGTCTCATCACGTAGTCGCGTCATATCTGGTCCGAAATTCCATACTTCCCTACTATGTAGTAGGCGAAAAACAGTATGCGACAAAAGAAGTATGTCAGAATTCACAGTATTCATAAAAGTTAAAGTAATTAATTTATGCTTATTTAAATATTTTATGCAGACAAAAATCACTAATATTTAGTTTTTAATATAATTACTATAAATTGTATTTTTTTTAAAAACTACATTGTAATTTTAGATAAAATGTAAAAAAATAAAAAAAGCAGTAATGAAATATAATAATGAGAAAGTAAAATATAATCAATATAATATTTTTAAATCAATTTATATTTTCTTTTCCATTAAATATAATGAGACTTTCAGGGGAAAACGTGTTTGAAAAAAAAATCTCAATGGTCATAAAACAAGCTTTGATTTCCTTATGCAAAATATAATTTGTTATATGTGTGAAATGTGACCCAGACACGAGGAAGCATGTTAGATGTCGCACATGTCCGTGTGTCTCCTGAAGCTGGTGTGTTTGTGAGGAGGGTGTGGACTCTGACATGATGCCTTTACATAAGCGCAACGACTCTTAAAAACACTGCACATGCTGAAATATTCATGTTCTTACAGCAGGGCGTGTCTGTGCGAAGAGACGTGTGCATGTTCTGCTGTACAAACGCACATCTGCCTTCTGTGCGCCTGGACAACCTTCCCATAAATCTCTGAAAATGAAAAAGCATTGTGATTTAAACACTGTCCAGAGAGCTCGAGCCGGCCCTGTTATTTCATGTCATTGCTGCAAATGGTATTCGGGAATGTTTGAGAAGCAGAATTAATGTAGACAGTTTGTGTGACACCGTTTCCTACTGGACCAGCTGTCTGTCTCCATTATTATCAGCAAATAGAGCAGAAACTGAAAAAAGTCCCTCCAAGGAAACACTCGCACAGTTTCGCCTCCGAGAACCGCACAGCCCAATATACCCAGAACAAAGATATCACTGGTTGGGTAACAGGCGTCTAAAGGTCAGCCGTCCCAATTAACCCCACTGGCAGCGTTTAACCAGCGGTTCAGGCCTGATTCGAGCAGGGTGGCAGGACATTTAAATGCTCATTATATTGGGCTGAAAGAGCTCAGAGTTCAGCTCAACGCTGCCACAGAACGCCATCGGAGGATTCCAACTCATTAACGGCCTGAAGCGCCAATGTGTCCAAAAAACTTTTTCTATAGCGCACTCTAACATCATGATGCATAATCAAGTAACTTGATTTAAGTTCACTGCTATTAATTAGAAAATGCACTGCTTCTAATGTTTAATAAAGCCCCAGTTACTCACTACTAGGATAATTTTACAATATTCTATTTGAGGTTTACCTACTTAGTGGTTTTGACACCCTAATTACCATTTCCATTAATTAAAGCAGGGATTCAAACTTTTTTTTGACCCCTATGACTTTAAATATTTAAGAGATTTCAGTTATTTCAATAATTTAACAACACATTTGCATGTTCATGGGTTCTTTGATGTCAATTAATGATCACAGGACAAAATATTTTTATTTTTAAATTTATTTATTTTAATTTTACACTCTAAAAAATGCTGGGTTGTTTCAAAATTATATAATTTATAATTTATCATTTTTAAATTATATTGTTAAATCCAACGGTTTGCTGCATCTAATTCCGTTTTTAAAAAGTTGTTTACTTTATGGTTATTGTAGTACTGTTATTCACTGTACTGTAAAGACAGATGATGTAATCTAAAAACGTTGTCTCTGGTCGTCTCGCTTCTGGTTTGTGCGCGTTCATGTGTTTTGGAGGAGGCGTGGCTTTGGACAGGATGTACACTTTCAATGCTAAAGTTAGCATTTTGCCAAATCACCTACTGCACCTTTAAGTGGACATTTGAATTAAATGTTGTTTGGCCAATATTAAAGGTGCCCTAGATTCAAAAATTGAATTTACCTTGGCATAGTTGAATAACAAGAGTTCAGTACATGGAAATGACATACAGTGAGTCTCAGACTCCATTGTTTCCTCCTTCTTATATAAATCTCTTTGTTTAAAAGACCTCCGAAGAACAGGCGAATCTCAACATAATACCGACTGTTACGCAACAGTTGGATCATTAATATGTACGCCCCCAATATTTGCATATGCCAGCTCATGTTCAAGGCATTACACAAGGGCAGCCAGTATTAACGTCTGGATCTGTGCACAGCTGAATCATCAGACTAGGTAAGCAAGCAAGAACAATAGCGAAAAATGGCAGATGGAGCAATAATAACTGACATGATCCATGATATCATGATATTTTTTAGTGATATTTGTAAATTGTCTTTCTAAATGTTTCGTTAGCATGTTGCTAATGTAGTGTTAAATGTGGTTAAAGTTACCATCGTTTCTTACTGTGTTTCTTACGGAGACAAGACTGTCGTTATTTTCATTTTTTAAACACTTGCAGTCTGTATAATTCATAAACACAACTTCATTCTTTATAAATCTCTCCAACAGTGTTTAATGTTAGCTTTAGCCACGGAGCACTATCAAACTCATTCAGAATCAAATGTAAACATCCAAATAAATACTATACTTACGCGATTAGACATGCTGCATGACGAACACTTTGTAAAGATCCATTTTGAGGGTTATATTAGCTGTGTGAACTGTGTTTATGCTGTTCAAGGCAAGCGCGAGCTCTTGGGGCGTGGAGCACGAGATTTAAAGGGGCCGCACACCCTGAATCGGCGCATTTATAATGATGCCCCAAAATAGGCAGTTAAAAAAATTAATAAAAAAAAATCTATGGGGTATTTTGAGCTGAAACTTCACAGACACATTCAGGGGACACCTTAGACTTATATTACATCTTTTAAAAACATGTTCTTCGGCACCTTTAAACAAGGATTTGTTCTGCTGTAAAGTGTAACAATCACCAGGCCGTTAGCGCCCTCTGCAGGCATTTGTTACAATACATAATATACATAAGTTGATTGTTTATAATATTATGTATAATATATTATATATTTAACCAGTGTTGTTCAATAACACCATAAAATAACTTGCTTTATGTAAACCAATTATTATTGCCTCACTGTTATTATATATGTATTTTGAGTCATTTTAAAGGGTATTTACTTAGGTCTATTTTAAAAATATTATCCGATTATTACTCAATTAATTTTCAAAATAACCAATTACTCTATCACCAAAACAATCGTTAGTGACAGCCCTAGATTAGATAAATGATAAGTAAAATGCACCTGCGTTGCTTTGCATTTTGTGACTTTCCGTCGAATAAAATACAATTTTTCCAATCATATTTTGTCATTGAAGATTTCTTAAAGGCACAATATGTAATTTTTCGCCACTAGAGGTCGCTTATTCAAAACAAAGGCGTAGCTTGATGATTTTGCGGAATCATGGGAGGTGTTGTTTCCACATCTACAGCCGGTGGAAAAGAATCCGACGCAAGGACACGGTCCGATTTGGATTCAAACATTCTTGGAAACATTTGGGATAATGTAAGTACACAAGCCAACAAAATATATAACACTGTTGTAGTGGTTTTTGGATATTTGAATTGTGGATATTTGATTTTGGATATTTGAAATTGTGCCTTTGTGTCTTAAAATCTATCTTCTTAAAAATTTCGTCTTGTTCTTGTGAACCCAATATCGTGTATCGTCTTGTGAGCAAAGTGTGTCGTAACACACCCTGAACCCAAAGTATAATTAATTTTCAAAGTGATGCTCGACTCACATAAATCACAGTTGCAAAGTATTGCAACACCTAAAATAAGCGGCACTGTAATGTGTCCCAGGTATCACAATAATCAGGTAATTGCCTTAATATGGAAATCTTGGCAATGTTTTGAGTTTCTGATGCAATGTGCATGTCTTTGTGCATTACCTGCGAGGGATGGAGGTAAGGTTCTGGTGATGCCAGATTGGTTTGCACGGACAGACTCTTTTCTAGAAGCGCCTGAGGAAATGCCAGTCTGTCCAGGGTGGCACGCTTCCAGTGGCTGTCCTGCTGCGCCAGCGCCTCGTCTTCGCTGAAAGCCCGCACCACCGGCCCAGGCAGCGGCAGAGGCGTCGCCCCGTCACTTTCATACCCGTCTTTCACTCCCTGGTCGGAGGACATGCCCCCTCGCTGATGTAACATCTGCTGAGCCTCCCATGCCAACCGGGCTTGAGTGATCATCGCCCCGAGACCTGATCCCATGCCTTCCCCTTCTCCTCCCGGCAAAGACGGCTTCCGGTTCTTACGTTTACGGTTGCCACCATTGAGGTCGTGACTGTGCTGTAGCGTAAAGGAGCCGCCGTAAGAAAATCCGGCTGATAGGCTATTTGAACTGGTCGTCCCGTAGCTCAGCAGACGTTCTGTCGTCCTAAATCGAGGGGAGGAGCCAGACTGCTCAACATAAACTAGCTGCTTTACATATTCCCGCCCAGCGGCACTATACTCCCGTCCACTAGAGTTGTAATCCCGACCGCCAGAGCTGTAGTCCCTCACGCCCGAGCTATAATCCCGCCCACTGGAGCTGTAGTCCCGCCCTGCAGAGCTATAGTCCCGCCCACTTGAGCTATAGTCGCCTTGGTTGGGCGTTTTCTCGGGCGTTGAGCTCCGCTGTCTTGTCAACACCAGTTGACCGTAAGGAGACGGGCTTTGCTTGGGGGAGTGGTAAAGACCTGGTTTTCGCGCCGGAGACCTGTCGGAGCCAAAAAAGGCCGGATCGCAATGCATATCAGTGGGCGGTTCCTCATAAATAGGCGGGGACTGGTATTCCGAGGGCGGTTCCTCATACAAAGGAGGCTCGTACGCATAGCGAGGGGACGATGGCTGGGAATCGCCCGAGCAGCGCCGCTGAGTGCCGCCCAACTCTGCCCTCTTCAGGAATGGGGATTGCGTTGCGGGTCGGTCAGGCAGGGAAAGGGGCGTGGCTTCAGGGTCCGATGGAGCATTGCTGGACGAGCGTCTGGAACGTGGGGAAGAACTGGAGTATCCGTTTCCCTGCGTCAGAAAACTAGGTTCCCGATCCGACACCTTGATGAGCATCCTCTCTCTGGTGCCAGTGCCCCATCTAAATCTGAACAAGAGAAAATAAGACTTTTTTTTACTATTGATGACAGGGGTTATATCATGAAAATTAAAATAAAATAAATTATTTAATTTATTTTAAATAATTTATTTTTAATGAAATAAATATTCTTTTATTTAATCTATTTATCTATATCTAAATTCCATTTGTTATCTATTGATTACAGGGGTTATATAATAAAAAGTTAAAGTAAAATAAATTATTTAATTTATTAAATTTATTTAATTATTTATTTTTAATAAAATAAATACTTTTATTTTATCTATTTATCTGAAAATCTATTTATATTTATCTATTTACTAATAACTATTATTTTATTTTACTTTTCATTATATATTCCCTTTAAATAGTTATTTATTATTATTATTATTATTAAAGGGAAAAGAAAATAAGACACAAAATTACATTTTCTTTACTAATTATTTATTTTTTATATTTATTATTTTAATAAAATAAATGTTCTTATTTTATTTTACTTATTTTATATTTACTATTTATCTAAGGGGTCATACCAAATAATAAATAAAATAAAATAAAATAAAATAAAATAAAATAAAATAAAATAAAATAAAATAAAATAAAATAAAATAAAATTAAATTAAATTAAATTAAATTAAATTAAAAATAATAAAATTAAATAAAAAAAAATAAAATTAAATTAAATTAAAAATTTATTTTGAATAAAATAAGTATTTTGCTCTTTAGACATTCTCCTAAACTTCAGATCTCAAAACTCACTTTCCAGTCCAAAAAGTTAGTTTATGGAAACTAAGATGTTAAAATATTTTGTTCTGAAATGATCACAAACAATTTTACTTCTTAAATGTGATGAATTTCCAAGTGAGAAAAATGGAATGAGTGGGATTTTATCCATGAGCAAATGACTGGATGATACAAAGTGTCTCTATTTAATAAGAGGGATTGATGATATCAGCTGAAAGAAAGTTGTTTCAGTATTTTAATGGGAATGTTAGGTTTGTCCAAATTACTAACACTTACTATGAGTGATGTTTGACTTTAGAACAAGCACCACTAAAAATCTCAGTCTTCAAAGGCCATTTTTAAAGATCTAAATCTAAGAGGTCTGTGAGTTTAAAGCACACAGAAAAGGCCTCTGAGCGTTCAAGAAAAAGAAGTGTGTAAAATCAATTCAGCACTTGGCCACCACAGCCCACCGAAGGCTCCCCATGACCAGACTGGATTACACAGCCAAATGTGTGTGTGTGTGTGTGTGTGTGTGTCCTTTAGTAGCCGGATTAAAACTCCGAACACAAGAAACTTATCTCTCACTCAGTCTCTCTCTTCCAAGCAAGAGACCCACTACAAAGTGAGCAGTGTTTTCCTCTGGATATTAATTATTCATGGATATCCGACCTTCAAATCAATTTACACATTCTATGCCTCTCTCTTCTTTCATTCCCTCGGCCTCCTCCTCCTCTGTCACACAAAATCATTTCACGACCCTCCCTTTCTCGTCCCTGCGTTCCTCATGGGATGAAACCATTTAAGTGCAGACACTGTTGGAATATTAAATCTTAAAAACAGCTTGAAGCATTACAGCTGTGTTTTTCAATATTACCTTTAGTTTTATTCCATTCATTTTTTTATGTGCACGCAAATTTGTAAATATCTCTTACCATTAAGCGTCAAGCCATTAACTGTGCAAATGTCTTCCAGCTCACGCTGAGTGCCGAGCGCCGAGCGCAGCACCAACGGCCCACTTCTCTCAGTTTCCGGAAAGAATTCAGCAATTAAATGCAAAATCACACTGTGTTTGTGGTTTTTACAGAAGCATATCTCATTGCTTAATAACCTCAGAGCTGAAAGGTTTACTGGTCAAAAGCCTTGGTGAGCATAAGTATGGAAGATTGTTTCCGCCATGAAATGAAAATAAAAAAGGCAATTGCGACTTTTTAGCTCACAATTCTGACTTTTTTTCTTGCAATTGTTAGTTTATATCTCACAATTCTGACTCAAGAAAAAAAGTCAGAATTGTGAGATATAAACAATTGCGGGTTATAAAGTCAGAATTGTGAGCTATAAAGTCAGAATTGTGAGATATAAACAATTGCGGGTTATAAAGTCAGAATTGTGAGCTATAAAGTCAGAATTGTGAGATATAAACAATTGCGGGTTATAAAGTCAGAATTGCGAGCTATAAAGTCAAAATTGCGAGATATAAAGTCAGAATTGTGAGATATAAACAATTGCGGGTTATAAAGTCAGAATTGCGAGCTATAAAGTCAAAATTGCGAGATATAAAGTCAGAATTGTGAGCTATAAAGTCAGAATTTTGAGCTATAAAGTCAGAATTGTGAGATATAAACAATTGCGGGTTATAAAGTCAGAACTGTGAGATATAAAGTCAGAATTGCGAGCTATAAAGTCAGAATTGTGAGCTATAAACAATTGCGAGATATAAAGTCAGAATTGTGAGATATAAAGTCAGAATTGTGAGATATAAAGTCAGAATTGTGAGCTATAAACAATTGCGAGATATAAAGTCAGAACTGTGAGATATAAAGTCAGAATTGCGAGCTATAAAGTCAGAATTGTGAGCTATAAACAATTGCGAGATATAAAGTCAGAATTGTGAGATATAAAGTCAGAATTGCGAGCTATAAAGTCAGAATTGTGAGCTATAAACAATTGCGAGATATAAAGTCAGAATTGTGAGATATAAAGTCAGAATTGTGAGATATAAAGTCAGAATTGCGAGCTATAAAGTCAAAATTGCGAGATATAAAGTCAGAATTGTGAGATATAAACAATTGCGAGTTATAAAGTCAGAATTACGCATTATAAAGTCAGAATAACGAGATATAAAGTCAGAATTGTGAGATATAAACAATTGCGAGTTATAAAGTCAGAATTTGTGAGTTATAAAGTCAGAATTGTGAGTTATAAACAATTGCAAGATATAAAGTCAGAATTGCGAGATATAAAGTCAGAATTGTGAGATATAAACAATTGCGAGATATAAAGTCAGAATTGTGAGATATAAAGTCAGAATTGTGAGATATAAAGTCAGAATTGCGAGCTATAAAGTCAAAATTGCGAGATATAAAGTCAGAATTGTGAGATATAAACAATTGCGAGTTATAAAGTCAGAATTACGCATTATAAAGTCAGAATAACGAGATATAAAGTCAGAATTGTGAGATATAAACAATTGCGAGTTATAAAGTCAGAATTTGTGAGTTATAAAGTCAGAATTGTGAGTTATAAACAATTGCAAGATATAAAGTCAGAATTGCGAGATATAAAGTCAGAATTGTGAGATATAAACAATTGCGAGTTATAAAGTCAGAATTTGTGAGTTATAAAGTCAGAATTGTGAGATATAAACAATTGCGAGATATTAAGTCAGAATTACGCGTTATAAAGTCAGAATAACGAGATATAAACAATTGCGAGATATAAAGTCAGAATTGTGAGATATAAACAATTACGAGATATAAAGTCAGAATTTGTGAGTTATAAAGTCAGAATTGCAAGATATAAAGTCAGAATAATGAGATACAAACAATTGCAAGATATAAAGTCAGAATTGTGAGATATAAACAATTGTGAGATATAAAGTCAGAATTACGCGTTATAAAGTCAGAATAACGAGATATAAACAATTGCGAGATATAAAGTCAGAATTGTGAGATATAAACAATTGCGAGATATAAAGTCAGAATTTGTGAGTTATAAAGTCAGAATAACAAGATATAAACAATTGCGAGATATAAAGTCAGAATTGTGAGATATAAACAATTGCGAGATATAAAGTCAGAATTACGCGTTATAAAGTCAGAATAACGAGATATAAACAATTGCGAGATATAAAGTCAGAATTGTGAGATATAAACAATTGCGAGATATAAAGTCAGAATTTGTGAGTTATAAAGTCAGAATTGTGAGATATAAACAATTGCGAGATATAAAGTCAGAATTGTGAGATATAAACAATTGCGGGTTATAAAGTCAGAATTGCGAGCTATAAAGTCAAAATTGTGAGATATAAACAATTGCGGGTTATAAAGTCAGAATTGCGAGCTATAAAGTCAAAATTGCGAGATACAAAGTCAGAATTGCAAGATATAAAGTCAGAATTGTGAGATATAAACAATTGCGAGATATAAAGTCAGAATTACGCGTTATAAAGTCAGAATAACGAGATATAAACAATTGCGAAATATAAAGTCAGAATTGTGAGATATAAACAATTGCAAGATATAAAGTCAGAATTGTGAGATATAAACAATTGCGAGATATAAAGTCAGAATTACGCGTTATAAAGTCAGAATAACGAGATATAAACAATTGCGAGATATAAAGTCAGAATTGTGAGATATAAACAATTGCGAGATATAAAGTCAGAATTATGCGTTATAAAGTCAGAATAACAAGATATAAACAATTGCGAGATATAAAGTCAGAATTGTGAGATATAAACAATTGCGGGTTATAAAGTCAGAATTGCGAGCTATAAAGTCAAAATTGCGAGATATAAAGTCAGAATTGCAAGATATAAAGTCAGAATTGTGAGATATAAACAATTGCGAGATATAAAGTCAGAATTATGCGTTATAAAGTCAGAATAACAAGATATAAACAATTGCGAGATATAAAGTCAGAATTGTGAGATATAAACAATTGCGGGTTATAAAGTCAGAATTGCGAGCTATAAAGTCAAAATTGCGAGATATAAAATCAGAATTGTGAGCTATAAAGTCAGAATTGTGAGATATAAACAATTGCGAGTTATAAAGTCAGAATTGTGAGCTATAAAGTCAGAATTGTGAGATATAAACAATTGCGGGTTATAAAGTCAGAATTGCGAGCTATAAAGTCAAAATTGCGAGATATAAAGTCAGAATTGTGAGATATAAACAATTGCGAGTTATAAAGTCAGAATTTGTGAGTTATAAAGTCAGAATTGTGAGTTATAAACAATTGCAAGATATAAAGTCAGAATTGTGAGATATAAACAATTGCAAGAGATAAAGTCAAAATTGCATGTTATATGGTCAGAATAACGAGATATAAACAATTTCAAGATATAAAGTCAGAATTGCAAGCTAAAAAGTCAGAATTGTGAGATACAAAGTCAGAATTGCATGTTATAAAGTCAGAATTGTGAGATATAAAGTCAGAATTGTGAGTTATAAAGTCAGAATTGTAAGATATAAACAATTGCGAGTTATAAAGTCAGAATTTGTGAGTTATAAAGTCAGAATAACGAGATATCAACAATTTCGAGATATAAAGTCAGAATTGCGAGATATAAAGTCAGAAGAGATTGTCCTCCAAAAAACGACCCTATAGGTCATTTTTTCAAGCACCTTTTTTACGACCTATATTTACATTTTAAAGTCATGCGCCCTCTAGTGGCGTAAAAGTAATAACAGTGTCGTGTTACATCTGTCGTCATGAAATGACGATGAAAATCAAAATGTGTGTTCATTTAAATGCAATGCGTGGACTTTTTACACGGTCCCTTAGCCTCTATTTGTCCATATTTCCATTTAGCAAAAACATTTTTTTTTTTTATTAACGACTACACCCACCCCACCCTACCCCACCCCTAAACCTACCCTTAGTGATTTATAGTGCATATACACTTTATGAGCACAAGCGTTCTCTGGGATCGAACCCACGATCGCATGATCACATGATCACATGATCACATGATTGCATATTGTTATATATGACAAACGACCTATATAGGCATACTGATTGGAGGACATGTTGAGTCAGAATTGTGAGATAAAAAGTCACAATTACCTTTTTTATTTTTTTATTTAGTGGTGGAAACAAGAGAACACATACTATATAATGCAAAAACAACATGTATTGTATTTTGCACATATATTGTAGTCCAGACAGGAAGCTATTTATTTCTGGTCCAGTCAAGCTATCAAAACCACTTACAGTGATGATCTAATCAAACACATAAAAACAAGAGTTGTCTGACTTTAAGAGCGTCTGAAGACTGACTGAAATGGGTCGCACTATTGGACAAACTAAATGAGATCCGACTTCCACCGATGATGTCTGGGTCTCAGCGATGCTCAGGGTGAAATTAAAAGGGATTCTGGGATGTTTTCACAGTTCCTCCAGGGATCGACAGTGTGTGAGCGTTTCACTCGCATTTACGACAAAAAAACAGACGTGTGTGAACTGTATTTAGGAGCATTTGTGCAAATAAAAAAAGTCTTAAGTATCTTAAATGGAATGACAAACATCTTTTTAGAGGTGCTGAATTTGTGCATGGAATCGTGATACGGCCTAACGTGATTAATAAACTTCAAAAGGCATTAATTTCATTAAATAAATGTGAGTTCTGCATGTTTCAAAGTCAAAACATGGTGCTGTTGCAGATAGATAGATAGAACAAGTCACAATATTCCTTATTTAAATAATTCCTGCACAAGGCATATGCAAATTAAAGGGGTGGGGCTTGTTTGAGTTAGTTAGTAGTGTGTTGAAACTGGCAGTTGTGGTAAGGGGCGTGACATTTCCCAAACACCAATCACAACACACTGCTCCAGCAAACCAATCAGAACACAGTGTGCTTTTCAGAAGGCGGGGCTTCATAGAGACAGGAAGTAAACAGAGCGTTACTGACAGACTGGGAAGAGAGGAGCTGCAACAATGGAGAATATGAGGAAAATAATCAACATTCAAGCATGAAAACATGTTCTAGTAGAGCTAAAAGCAAAATAAAGGTCCTCTTTAAAATAGGCTCAATAAATAATCACCTAATTATTAAATTTATTTAAATTCGTAGTGTTTTTTTTGTATTCTAATAAATTAAATAATTTTGCATGTAAATTTCTCCTTCATTAAGGAGAAACACATTATTTGATAAATTTGAAAAGTTTTTTGCTAATGCACTCCTACATTTTTCAACTCACCTCTCTCCCTCCTCGGCGGCGGACGTCTTCTCCTCCTGCTCCTGTGATGATGTGGTGCTGACGGCACTGCGGGCGGGGCTGCTGTCGGCGGAGGCACTGGTCGTCGTAGCAGTGGGCGGAGCCATGTTGGTGTTCTGCTTGAGGGTTTGTAGCTTGGCGAGGGGGATGATGTCACAGCTGTGTGGGCGGTGCCAAACGGTGCGCTGGGTAGAAGCATTATAGTAGTAGAATCGGGACGTTTTGGAATCGAAAAGCTCCCACCACTGGTCCTGCCCACTGCGTTTGATCCGCACCCCCGCCGGGGCGTCCCAAACACACTCTCCTGTGAGCAGGTTGGCGTACATGCGCTCCCGGGTGCGCGGCTCGATGATTTCCACCCATTCCAACCTAAACACACAGACGTACAGAAACATGCTTTATACTCTGTAATAATGAATTAATGGAAAAAACAAAATCTGGAAAGAACATATCCGGTCATATTTCAACACAAATCCAAAATGAAGCCTACTTTTTGAGCAGTGAGAATTTTAGAATTCTGAAATAATTTTTTATGAAAATTAAACATTTCTTTCTCTAAAAAATTATTGTTGCTGTAAAGCAAAAGAAAGTAAAGATATAAAAATATATGTAAATAACACATATATATAGTCAAACCAAAATTTATTCAGACCAGACACCTTGAACATTTCATTCATTAATACAGTTTATTCACTATAGTTTAAAAAATGGTAATAAAATATGACAAGATTTTAAAATTAAACTGTGTCAGAAAAAATTAATCCAGAAAAATTTAATTTTGGTTCCAAATTTTTATCAATTTTACTGGTAGTCCACTGTATGTATTTTTGGGTATAGTATGTCACAGTTTACTTTATTTTGCTATCCTCACTTACAGAAATGAACTATAGTGTCCTGCATCCACTAGTGAAAATATATCAAAAATATGAAAAATGTCTGAATAATTTTTGGTTTGACTATACATATACATATATATATACATACATACATATACATATATATATATATATATATCATACACATAAATACATACACACACATACACATATATACTGTACATATAGCCATATTTTTAGAATTAAGACAATTTTTTAGCGGAAATTTAATTTATCTGAAATTACTGTAATATATATTAATTACAGTAATGACAATCTAATGAAAACCATTAATAATAAGCAATAGAGAATTTTTTTTAATGTCAGTTACAAGTTTTTTTGTTGCTTCAACAGTAATATTTTTAGAATTAAAATATTTTTATGATTTTTTTTTTTTCATTGAAATCCTGGTTTCTGTAAAACAAAAATAAAGATAATTGATCTAACTATATAAAGATATATTTAAATATTGTCATTCCAAAACATCATAATGGTTCTTTATGCATAATATTTCATAAATTTTCTTTTTTTAAAAATCTTAAAAATAAAAAATAAAAGCAAAATTAAAAAAAAAGGGTTTGAGTGTAATTTGATATGTTTTTGTCAGATGCACCCGTATACAGAAAGAGAAAGCCATGATGTCAGAGAGAGGACAGTCATACAGGAGTCATCGTGATTTCTCATATGAGTCACGTATTACATTCAGGATGTTTCCTTACCAGCATCATCAGTGTGTGTGTGTGTGTGTGTGTGTGTGTGTGTGTGTGTGTGTGTGGATGTTTAGTTGGTAACGATGTTAGTCTGTTTGTACGGTGTGTGATATACAACATAAACATCAAACCAAATGCTTGTTTCATAAGATCACTTTGCATTTGTTTACATTTTTCATAATTTATTAGTCTGAATAAAACATTTAATAACATCTTAAAACTTAAATATAAAAACTAAAAAGATTTTGATATTTTCAAGAGAATATGTTAGTGCTGAAGGTCTACATGTTCAAAAACAGAAACAAAGAGATTCCCCCCACAGCCTGTGTGTTTATCTGTGTTCAGGTTTTATTTTCATTGTGTGTGTGTGTGATAATCAGATCCGTTAATCCCACAGTAAATTTCTTCTGATCCTATAATCAAATCTAATCTGCTCTAATCCAGGATAACCTGATCGCTCAAATCCTGCTGAAAGCATTTTTGGGAAGCTTGTCAGAGGGGATGCTGGGTAATTCGATCTGGATCTTCCATCTGAATGTGCTGAAGCATATGATCAGATTCCACTCCTCAGGATTTCAATATGTTCACCTAATGGATCTTCACATAAACCTGTTATTCAGGAAGTGCTTCGGCGTCTATTCATAAGAGAAGTGCTCGAGACTCAATTTGCATGGTTACGTTCGACTGTACTAGATATACTGTACGGTGACTGCTATTTAAAAAAAAGCGAGTGAAACCAAAAGGCACCAGTGTTGGAGAGAGTTACTTTAAAAGTAATGCGTTACAATATTACGTTACTCCCTAAAAAAGTAACTAATTGCGGTACTTAGTTACTTTTTATGGAAAGTAATGCATTACATAGGGCCCTATAAAATCCGTTTTATTTTTTCCCAAATTCCGTTTTATTTTTTCCCAAATTCCGTTTTTTTTTTCCGTTTTATTTATTTTTTGACTCCATTTTAATGGTTAAATTAAATTTTAGTAATCAAAAAGCATGTCTAAATTATTGAAATAATGAATCTTGTCCAATTTACCAACAATTTAATAAAAGTTTTTAGGGCCCTTTTTTATAGGGCCCTACGTTTTATTCTTTCCCCTCAAATTTTATTTTTACCAAATTCTGTTTTCTGGATTCCATTTTATTGGTTTAATTCCATTTTAATAATCAAAAAGCATGTCTAATTAATTGAATTCTTAAAAACAACAATATTAATTAATTAAAAAATATATTTTTATGAATTTTTTTTCTTCAGAAGTTCTGTTGTGTATTTAAATTTTTCTGGCAATCAAATGAACGCATACCATTTAATTTATCTTTTAATCATGAAATTAAACTTTTTTGTCAAAGAATGTGCTGCACAACAGAGCTTTACTGTTAAAATTAAAACATGGAAGAAACACTGAGATTATTGTTTAAAATATATTTTAATAATTTATTATTAAATTAATTTATCTAAATTCTACTGTACAACAGTAATATGTTTCTGTCAAGTTAAATCAAACTTTTATTTTGACGGTTTGCCTAGAGCTTTGAGTTTCTCTGTGTTTATGATGGTAGTTTTCTCAAACGAAGTGATTAAATGCTGATGAAGTGACTTTTAGAGCAGCTCTGGAGATGAATTTGTGCGTTCATATAGTGAGGCGACAGAGAACGGGTGCGTGCGCCTGCGCGATTGTGTGCGAGGCGGTGTGAGAGGTAAATGAACTGTGCTTCCGCATCATTCATTTCAGTCACACAGATATGCAGGATTCATGTTTAAATAGTCTTTTTGCGGTTTAATATTCAGTCACTAGTCTATATTGCAATTTAATTTATGTGTACTGACCTGCTTTTAATTCATTCATCAAAAATTTGACAAATTCCGTGACATTCCACGTTATATAGTAAATTCCGTTTTTATGACTGGATTCCGCGATTCCGTGATCGCGGAAATTATAGGGCCCTAATTACATTTCTTTTGCGTTACTTTTTCTCACCTGGGCTGGGCTTGCTTGTTTTTTTTTATAACAAAACCCCCCCAAAGTTCTACTTTTGGCAAATGTTAAGGTCCTTTGACACCAAAAGTGAAATGAATCAGCCTCAGGCTGAAGGAAATGCAAATTCACGCCTGTACAGTAGAGGGCGCAGCTCAAACAAACCTTTTAGCTGTACTGCCATTCTGAAGAAAGTTCAACACTCCAACTTCAGCAATAAAAACAAAAAAATTAAAGACAAATGTGATATTTATCTAAAGTCATTTTTGCTTATTTGGATGGTTGAATTGGATAATGGAAGGTCTGCAGCAAAGACATTGGTTAATAAAGTGAGATTAAATCCATAAAGTATATTTATGTTATTTAACATATTTAATTATTGCAGTTTTGCGTAATATTTGCGCATCACTGTTTTTATTCATTTCGAGGAATACTGAATCGGTTTTTGTGCAAGTGAGATTAATAAATGCATGATCACACTTTACATGACACTGTTGTCAACTAAAAATGGAAAACTTTTTATGTGTTTTGGCAGTTCATTTACACGACAACTGCGTTATGGGGGCCTGAAAATGCAAGCTTTTGGAAATGGGTTTCAAAGTGCAAATTTTTGAAAACTACAAAAACGTGAATAAATGTGTAGTGTTTCTTTACAAAGTAACATCGCCATCTACTGGCCTGGCAGCAGAATACAGCATTTTTAGTCGTTTTCACTGATCTGTGTGAACGGGGATTGTTTTGAAAAAGTTGTCATCTGTACGTGAAAAACGCAAAGTAAAAACGTTCCCGTTTTTAATACATCGTTGTTCTGTAAATGTACCCTTAGTTTAGAACTACTATAACCATCATGTTCACACTGCGCAGGAGAACTGTCAGTCTATAAATGGGAAAACAAAGTAACTTCCGTTAGTTATTTGAAAAAGTAACTCAGATATTTTGTTGTAAATTTAAAAGTAATGTGTTACTTTACTAGTTACTAAAAATGTAATCTGATTATGTAACTCACGTTATTTGTAAATAAAATGTATCATGGTTTCCACAAAAATATGACTGTTTTCAATAATAATCAGAAATGTTTCTTGAGCATCAAATCATCATATTAATATGATTTCTGAAGGATCATGTGACACTGAAGACTGGAGTAATGATGCTGAAAATTCAGCTTTGATCACAGGAATAAATTACACTTTATTATATATTCACATAGAAAACAGCTGTTTTACATTGTAAAAATATTTCACAATTTTTACAGCATTTTTTATCAAATAAATGCAGCCTTGGTGAGCAGAAGAGACTTCTTTTGCAGTTTTGCAATATCTGACAGTCCAATTAAATGATCTAGAAAGAGATATATGAATATGATCTCATTCATTACAGTGAAAATGTAAAGTCTAGTTAAGCACATTGCATTGTGGGACACATAATCTATTAAAGAAAAATAATCATGCTTATACCTCATTGACAGATATTTGTTCTTGTTTTAAGCATTAACTCACTTCATTTTTCAGAAAACCAAACTTAATATCTTGTCATTTTGCTTCTCAAGTAAATGTATCTTGATTTAAGAATGTTCAGATATTTGTACTGGAAAACGAGACAAAATTACTCAAGACGTTTATGCAGTGTAGCCTGGAGTTTATTAAAGGTAACATTAGTAATTGTTTAAACCCTCTCAACGTAATGGTTTGATGATTGTGATCTTACGGGTGAAGTCGAGCAGATGCACTGCTATTGATTGACAGGCTTTCTGCTGCAGTGCCGTTAACAGCCGCCATCTGCAGCAATTACTGACCGCGCTTTACAAAGACGCCCTTTACAAGGTGCCACTAATCATGCAGCAGGATTTAAAGCTGTCACTCAAACACGCTGCCGCCATTCACAGAGCGGTCAAGACGACCACAAAATACAGCAGGTGAAAACACAGAGCCAGTGTATATAATGCAGCACCTACAACTGTGACAAATAACACAATTATTTAGATCAGAACTGTGTTGTATGAGTACACTTATTTCAAAAGAGCATAAAAATGCTTTGCATTCTCAAAAATGACACACACTTTATCCTTCAGTCCAGATGCAGCTGCATTACTGCAAACACACACTGCAAAAAATGATCTTGCTCAGTATTTTAGCTGATTATTATTCAGAATATTTACAGATGCTGACATAGGAAAAAAAAAAATCTCCCAAATAATGCTGCAAATTATACAGGAAACCCTCTCATTTAGCGCACTATAATATTAGATGTTACAATTAACAACAAAGGTATTATATTCAACTGCTGTTTATTTTCAGATATAATAATTAGACTCAAAAACTGAAATGTTTGTATACAATTCAGTTGCACATAAGGTAGCTTTCGCAAGCAACCTGTCTTCATGATAAATAAGCTCCTCTCTAGTGTTTTATAGCTAACTAACGAACTATAAACATCAGATAACTTTCCTGAGGTAAATGCAACGTTGTTCACAAGCTGTTTTACTGACATGGTTGAAACACTGATTAAGCGATTGCATGAGACACATGATATGGATTTCGGAAAGTTGTACTGTATTTTTTAACTCTCTGGAGTCTGAGGCTGATTTGGGGCTTGGGGAAGTTTTGGCATGCCCTGACATTTGTGCTTTTTTCAGTTGTTCATAAACATATAAATGACAAAAGTGTCATTACACTGTATTCAGCACAAACTAGGCTACCATAATATGTGAGGAACATGTATGTACATGTTTGTATTTTTGAAGGAATTATGTTTATGTGTGGTTATTGAAAAAACAAAAACCTTAATTCACTGAAATAAGGCCAAAAAAAGTATATTAAATCTGTGTTCACAAGACTTTTGGGTATTGGAGGTTGTAGACTAGAGTTTTTGCTTCAGAATTATGTAAAAATTATGCTGCCTACTCCCTCATATAAAACAATATATTGATTTAGTTTTTGTAAGACACTTTTTGTCAAGAAACACAGTATGGGTGGAGGCGTGAATCTGCATGAATAATGGGCCATTTACACCCGAGAAGACAAAAGAATCACATAATAATGACCTGAAATGACAGGTGCATATTAATGAGGCCTTTCAGTCAGGTAGGCTGTGAAAAAAACCCTCTGTAATCATGTCTCAGCTCATCATAAACAGCAATACTGTGAAATATTATTACAATTTAAAACAATGGTATTCTATTATATTCTTTAAAATATAATGTATTTCTGTGATGCAAAGTGTCTGAACAATTATGTTACCTCTATGGCATTTCATATAGGCTTTTAGCTTAAAAGCATGCACATTTGGAGAAATATTGATGGATTCTTATATATTTATGTCAATTTTCTATACTGAGAAGTAATATTTATTGTCATCAATATGAGTGCTGGATACTGTGTTTTCAATTCATACTTGCAGCCGGAGGGCGCTCTCTGTGCACATTTAATCCACAAATTATTCTAAAGAAGAAGAGGACATTTCAGGAATGGTGTTTTTAATTCATACTTGCAGCCGGAGGGCGCTCTCTGTACACCTTTAGGCCACAAATTCATATAAAGAAGAAAAGGAACTAGGAACTAACGGCATGTCTTCTACAGATCGCTAACCATGGCTTTAACATCCAAATAAACACTTTTCAAGACAATAAATACACGATTGAGACGATGTATGCATGTATTGCCTCTGAATTTGCGTCTGAATAGCGCTGGCTCCGTGGGCGTGGCCGCATTAGCGGGTAATGAGCTGAATCACAGACTTCTGACATGGCTCTCTTTTCATACAGATTACATAAACACAGAATGTTTGTTTTCGATTTGACTTGCACGATTTAAAACCTGACATTTCAATGTTTCTTTAGACATAAGTGTCATTTTTTTGTCATTAGTGTTCATAAGTTACAGTTAATTTTCTGAGAACTATCAGATTGGACTTCGTTCAGAGGGAGAGGAAAGATCACGCATCATGTTAGTTTTCTTTATTTTACAAAAAGCACAACATTGTGTTTTTACTCTGAGTGTACACAAATAAAAGAAGACATTCTATAGTTTCAATTGATATATTACTTATGTCTCTATGACAAGAAATGACGGAGTATTTTAAGTCTGTTTTGCTGCAATGTGAAAAAAATCCTGCAAAACGCGCCGGCGCGTTTTCAGACCTCAGGGAGTTAAACATACCTTCTGATGTTCATGCATGTTTTCTGAGATATAACTTATTAAAGTGGAAGAAATGTCATGTCACATTTAAGAGTGCCAAAATGCCATTTATTGTTTGACTTTTGTAATAAAATGGACAGAATTTGAAAGATGAGACTTTCTTATTCCTCAGAAGTAACAAAGCAGTCTCTGCGATTATTGGATAGAATTCACGCTACAAATAATATTTGGTGTAGGAAAAAAACACGGACCTGGCAACCCTGGCTTGAACCACGGGTGATGCATAGGTCAAATAGAGCTTGCTTTAACGCCACTATTTTTTTTTGTTAATGCATTAAATCAAGTACATTTTGATTTAAGAATGTTTAGATATTTGTACTGAGGAAGAACATTATTTTTTGCAGTGCAGAAGGTCAAAGGTCACATGGTGACCATCTTCTCATCAGTCTATTAACCTCTCCAGCTCCTTTCTATCCATTATTCTTTCTGTGACCTGGCCTTTACCTCTCTCACCAATTCTATATATAGAGATATCTTCATCTGTCCTTCATCTCTACAGATAAACCAGAGCACAAGGATTTAGCGTGACGAAAACGCTCCGCAAATGACAATGAGAGTTCATCTGATAACAGGAGAAAGAGTTAAACACTGACTTGTGTCTTCAGGCTTCTACAGAATCATAAATCATCACTTAAGAGCCTTGTGGCAAACCTTCAAAGGTTTATACAGTATCGCTAAAAATCAATTTCTCTGTGTAGGATACAAGGGATTTTTACTGCTCTGCAACCCGGCTGTTGCTCTTTACAGAAAATGAGAGAAAGAACAGGCAGAATTCAGAGAAAAGGAAACAGAGAGAGGGAGAGAGAGCCTCAGTGAAGTGAGACGGATGCTGGTATTAGACCCATAATTCTCCATGTTCTTCACTAACACGCGTCACCTTGGCCGCAAACCTCATTTTAAAGACTGCACACTGTTATTAATAGTTCGCTTGAGTCGAGCATCACTACAGCTCATACTCATGGTTTAAACTGACCGCTCATACTAAGCATTAAATGCTTGTGCTACAGACATGAATGACATTTGTGAGCAACCGCCTTGCAAGCACCTAATATTGCCCTAGCCACCACCCAGAAATCCCTACTCACTGCATAGCAGCATCCTAGCAACAATCTAGAAAATCCTAGAAACCATACAGCAATGCTGTAGCAGCCACCCAGTAATCCCTAGAAACCACATAGCAGTGCCCTAGCATCCACACAGAATATCCTAGTAACAACATAGCAGCATTCTAGCAACCACCCAAAATACTCCGGGAACTGCATAGCAACACCCTACCAACTATCCTAAATTCCCTAGTAACCTCAAAGCAACATCCAAGCACCCACTCAGAAATCCCTACTAACTGCATAGTAACACCCTAGCAACAATCTAAAATATCCTAGAAACCATACAGCAGCCTTGTAGCAGCCACTCATTAACCACATAGCAATGCCCTAGCACCCACTCAGAATATCCTAGTAACATCCTAGCAACCAGCCAGTATTCCCTAGTAACCTCAAAGCAGTATCCAAGTACCCACCCAGAAATCCCTAGTAACAGCCTCCTAGCAACCTCCCAGACTACAACAGGAACCGCATATAAATACCCTAGAATCTACCCAAAATTCCCTAGTAACCACCTAGCAACATTCTAGCAACCACTTAGAATATTCTAGCAACTGCATAGAAATGTCCAAGCAAGCACCTATAATTCCCTAGTTACCTCAAAGCAATTTCCAAGCACCCACTCAGAAATCCCTAGTAGCTGCATAGCAAGCAACCTCCTAGCAACCTCTCAGAATACCCTAGTAACCTCATAGCAACACCCTAGTAACTAACCAGAATCCCATAGTAACCACTTAACAACATTCTAGCAACCACCTAGTCTATTGTATCAATATATTCTTCATGTAACATTCTAGCAACCTCCCAGAACTCCCTAGCAACTGCATAGCAATGTCCTAGCAAGAACCTAAAATTCTCCAGTAACCTCATAGCAACATCATAGTAACCACCCAGAAAATCCTAGTAACCGCATAGCAACATACTAGCAACAACCCAGAATACTTTGGTAGCCGCATAAGCACAACCGCAAGCACCTAAAATTCTTCAGTCACCTCATAGCAACATACCAGCAACCACAGAGAATACCTTAGTGACCACATAGCAACACCCTAGAAACCACCCAGAGTACCTTTTTAACCACTTGCCAACATTCTAAAAACCAGAATTCCCTAGTAACTGCATATATATATATATATATTTAGCACCAAATATATAACCCAAACACTTTAGTAACTGCATAGCAACACCCTAGAACCTACCCAGAATTCCCTAGTAACCTTGTAGCAACATCCTAGCAACGACCCATATATATAGGAATATATTTAGCACCAAATATATAACCCAAACACTTTAGTAACTGCATAGCAACACCCTAGAACCTACCCAGAATCATAGCAACGACCCAGAATTCTCTTGTAACTGTATAGCAGCATTCTATCAACCACCCAGAATACCTTAGAGACCACATAGCAAGTTAGCAACACCCTAGAAATTACCCAGAATACCTTATTGACTACATAGCAACACCCTAGAAACTGCCCAGAATACCTTAGTAACCACTTGGTAAGCATTCTAGCAACCACCCAGAATTCCCTTGTAACTGTATAACAGCATTCTAGCAACCACCCAGAATACCTTAGTGACCACATAGCAACGCCCTAGAAACTACTCAGAATACCTTATTGACCACATAGCAACACCCTAGAAACTGCCCAGAATACCTTAGTAACCACTTGGTAAGCATTCTAGCAACCACCCAGAATTCCCTTGTAACTGTATAACAGCATTTTAGCAACCACCCAGAATACCTTAGTGACCACATAGCAACGCCCTAGAAACTACTCAGAATACCTTATTGACCACATAGCAACACCCTAGAAACTGCCCAGAATACCTTAGTAACCACTTGGTAAGCATTCTAGCAACCACCCAGAATTCCCGTGTAACTGTATAACAGCATTCTAGCAACCACCCAGAATACCTTAGTGACCACATAGCAACGCCCTAGAAACTACTCAGAATACCTTATTGACCACATAGCAACATCCTAGAAACTGCCCAGAATACCTAAGTAACCACTTGGTGGCATTCTAGCAACCACCCAGAATTCTCTAGTAACTGCATAGGAACATATTAGCACCAACACTTCATTAACTGCATAGCAACGCCCTAGAAACTACCCAGTAATCTTGTATCAATGTTTGCACATTTGGGCCCCTCTGCAGCACAGCTCGTGCATTTCTGTGAATGTGTTTTCCATTTATGTTCAGCCACAGTGATAAAGGTGAAGAAGACAGGATAAAAGAAAGTGGGCAGCAGAGGAAGAGAGTGATGAGTCAATCA
Source organism: Ancherythroculter nigrocauda (assembly GCA_036281575.1). Taxonomy (NCBI): domain Eukaryota; kingdom Metazoa; phylum Chordata; class Actinopteri; order Cypriniformes; family Xenocyprididae; genus Ancherythroculter; species Ancherythroculter nigrocauda. Next base: position 49,768,417 of record VTFQ01000014.1, on the reverse strand, counting down.
GGCCTGCCACCGCCGTAAAAGTCAATTAGAAGAACGGACACTGACATCTCATTTCAAACAGAATTAATGGAGCAATCACTGTCCCAAACTCATGAAGTAAAATCTATTTATAGATCAAGATCAAAGAGAATCCAGAACTGAAGGGTGAGCTGAACTTCACAGAGAAGCGGGTCGCAAAATACCACCAAAATTAATGAAAAAATAATAATTTACAGAAAATGGTTCTGAAAGGAGGTTCTAATAAACCTTCTGAAAATCTTGTCCACCCCCCTTAGGGGGTCAAATTAAATATTATCTGGGACTAAACTGAATATTACACTAAAAATGTGCTGTAGAATTAACTATTTTCACTCAAAAATAATTACAAAGAAATGGCAAGAAACACATTTTTAAACTTTTGAAAAGTAATAATCTTTGTTTTAACTAAATTAATTAAAATCATTTTTACAGAGTAGTTTGTGCTTATTTGTTAAATTTTAATTTCCTGCAAATTAAAGAAAAAACAAAGCAAAACAATAAAAATGTAGCAAAAACAATATCTTTGGTATTGACAGGTGTATTTAGTTTCATTTAATTAATTGTATATTTTTATAATTTTAATATTAATTTAATTATTATTATTACAATATTTAAAAACAAAAAGTACATTAAAGACTGAAATAGTATTTTATTGTAAAATGTGCTCCAATAATCTTTGTTTTAACAACTTTGAAAAAACATTTTTTTACAGTGTAGTTTGTGCTTATTGATATAATTTTATTTCCTGTAAATTAAAGAAAAAAAATATAACAAAAAAAAAACTGGTATATTTAGTTTAATTTAATTAATTGTATAACCTTTAATTTATTTATTATTATTATTGCTATGAAAAATCATTGTTTACTGTGTTGTTTATGCTGTATTTCAAGGTCAAAATGAGAATGATGTGTTATTGCGAGTGGACCATTTCTCTCAGCTCTCTTCCACAGACATAATCTGACACCTCGACCGACTGATCATCATTTATCCTAATAAAACTTCCTCTGGATCTCTCACCGCCTCAGATTCCTCAGATAAGTGTCGCAGTAGCTCTACATTCTCCCTGACCTTCACACAAGCTGAGAAACCTGGAGAAAACGGATTCTTGATCTGCGTGTGTGTGACTGACAGCGAACAGACTTTATAGCGCATATACAACAGAAACACTTTTAGAGGTCGACCGTTAAAGGTCTTTCAGTGGCTGGTGGAGATATCTGGTAAAACAATGGTGGTTGATGGGTAATATAGTGCTGATATGCACAAGCAGTCAATCATTATCTCAAAATAAACCACAGCAGGATCATTAGGAAGGGTCTTAATTAAGTCACTTTGTAAGGGTTTGTTTTGCAATAATGACTAGCTGACTGTATGTGCATAAATATATATTTGCATTTTATTTATATATATATTTATATATATATATTTATTTATATACATATATATATATATATATATATATATATATATATAAAGAATTAACATGACTCAAACCAGAATATTTGCTTTGAAAGTGCAGTTAGGAACTGACAAAATGAAAAGCAAAAGCATATACTGACCGAAATATCAGTCTTTTAGCATACTAGAAAGCTTCAAGTAAGTGTGAACTGGCTGATTAATCAGTCAATATTTTAATATTATTATCAGGATCAGCCAATAACTGTTCCATATTTTGGAGATTACCACAGAAGTTGTCATTGGATTACATGCATTTTCTGTCTTCACATCTTTTTTTGAATTTCGAGCAAATATTGTGTAAATTAAGAGCTCATTTAGTTTCAGCGAATTGTGTCTCTTTTGCGATCATTAAATGTATCACAAAAACATATGCATATAAAATGAGCTTCAAATGTCTGAACACATGATATTTATTATAATTTGAAGGAGCTAGCTATATGCGGAATTCAGAAAACCTTGTTGTTAGCGACACCGGTGGCCGTTAAGTGAACTGCAGCCAGCAACTTATTGCTCGTAAGACCCTGCGAAGTTCTTTTTCAGTCTTTGCTTAGAAGTACAAAGAAGTTGGAAATATCTTTGCAGCGATATACTGTTAACGAACATCCAGACGCCGTTCACACTGCTGAGAGTGACGTTTAGATGAATATGTAAATGCACAGCACGCTTTCCTCTCAATAACAAAATGAACACAACAAAAATGTACCACTTTATTACAACTTCAGTTTCTACTATAAAGCAGCTGTCCAGTGTGATCATGTTTTTTCTCGTGTCTGACCTCGACGGACTGAACAGAAGAAATTAGCCAAAGCAGATTTCCATGTCAAAGAAGGCGGAGCTTCAGAACCACACCCACCTATTACATCATCGCCATGGACCAATGGTAGTTCGGAAGCCTTTCTCAGCCTTTTCCGGAAATTTTGCATTGGAACGTAGGGCTGCACACCGATTAATCACGATTAATCGTTTGCAAAATAAAAGTCTGTGTTAAGGTAATGAATGTTTGTGTTCTGTGTATAATAATAAATACACACACATACATAAGTATATTTAAGAAAAATGTTATATTTATATATAAAATATTTATATTTATATATAATATAAAATATATTTAAATATATATATATTTATTTATACATGCATATATTTCTTAAATTTATACATGTATGTGTGTGTATTTATATATACATAATTATTAAACACAGAACACACACATTTATTACGTAAACACAGACTTTTATTTTGCAAACGATTAATCGCGATTAATCGTTGTGCAGCCCTATTGGAAAGCAGTTTCGAACTCCAGAAACAAACTCCAAAGGACTTTTGGCTTGTTTTTGTTCAAAGTTTGTTTGCTTTTACTGAGGTGCACATTATTATCGCTCCATTACATCATCGGTCCTAAAATTACATTGCTGTGTAACTAAGTTTTATTAGTTGTGTTTGCTAAGTCAATCACTTTTACTATTGCTCTCATTCTTTGGGTTAATGATTTCGTGACACAAATCACAAAGCCTTAATAATCTTGCATCTAATGTAATTTTTGTTACTCGCTCCTCCTCTGATGTGACTTAGACGTTGTGGTCTATCGTGTAATATTAACTATAGCAAACTTTTAGCACTGACTCCATGCAAACTGTCAATTCAAAGATCATTTGCTGGTGAACAGAAAATACAGCTGATCTCATTCTCCCATGACTTTGCTTTTACGCACCCCAAATAATCTGTCCGCTGAGATTTGGCCAGCTTGTTAGAATACTGTAACAAAACTTTCTGGAAATGTGCGTATTAATTATTTCTCACTGCATCCTGTGGGATTACTGAATCACTTTCAAATAAATCCCACACACACACACGCAGGCCATTGGCTGTCTGGCGGCTCCAGCGCTTAGTCCTTAGCAACTGCAAGCATGATTGACAGGAGAGATTCACCACGACCCGAGAAACACCCAAAGTCCTGAGGGAGGCTCATTCTTATCAGCTATTCTGATTTCACATGTTATTTCTCCATCTTGGCATTGCATTGGTCTGCAGACACCCTAACAACTAAGACAAATGTTCATTTTGTGCATTGATGCTTCAATCACATGATCACATGATCAATGTCTCATTCACTTACAGAACTGAGATGTTGAGATGTTCGCTAACAGTAAACCAATGAAAAGTTATTTCCAACTTCTTTTTTACCCCTAAGTAGGGTTTAAACGGATCGTAGTTGATCTGTACAAATCAGGCCCTACGGTTCGGCATGCATGTGATTCATGGATGAATTGCAAAGTTTAGCCATCATAGAGTGAAAGTTTATCATTTGCATGTGTTTTGTCTTGCCAATTTAAACATACAAGCAATTTTAAACCATTCAAGTGCAAGCAGATGCGAAAGAGAACTTAATTCAGCACTCGAGCGAGTTTCTTGAACAAACACATACACACAAAATTATGTCAAAATACCCATCTTGACAAGTTTTCACAGTCGGTTATGTCTTAAGTAGTGCTGTCAAAATTAGCGTGTTAACGCATTCTATCATTTTTTTAACGCATAAAAAAAATATTTATCGCAATTAACGCAGCATCTGTTTTTTCCGTCATCATTTGGCTAGCGTTACATTATATGATCACGCTCTTATTCATGCAAATCTTTTAAATCATTTAAGCGCCACAAGACAAATGAGAACGCACTGTGAATGTCGTGTCATGTGACACACACGCGACTCGTGTGCACCGAAAGACGCGCGCCAGCATCGAGTTCAACAATAACACAGATTTATGCAAAAATGCCTGTTTTGTCGAGTATCCTCATAAATGCAGTGTTAAATGAGGTAAATGATGTTTTAAATGAACTTAAAGACTTGAGATGCGTGTCAGATCCGCGTCATATTTGGCAGCGGCAGCTCTTAAAGTGACAGCAGCCTAATAAACCAGTTGCTGTGATGTCTGTGATTAATGTTCATCAAAGAACAAAGGTAACAAGAGAAAACTGTAGCTGTATACAGATTTATCTCTATTTTTATTTATAATTAACTCTCTGAGGTCTGAAAACGCGCCGGCGCGTTTTGCAGGATTTTTTTCACATTGCAGCAAAACAGACTTAAAATACTCCGTCATTTCTTGTCATAGAGACATAAGTAATATATCAATTGAAACTATAGAATGTCTTCTTTTATTTGTGTACACTCAGAGTAAAAACACAATGTTGTGTTTTTTGTAAAATAAAGAAAACTAACATGATGTGTGATCTCTCCTCTCCCTCTGAACGAAGTCCAATCTGATAGTTCTCAGAAAATGAACTGTAACATATGAATACTAATGACAAAAAAAATGACACTTACGTCTAAAGAAATGTTGAAATGTCAGGTTTTATATCGTGTAAGTCAAATCAAAAACAAACATTCTGTGTTTATGTAATCTGTATGAAAAGAGAGCCATGTCAGAAGTCTGTGATTCAGCTCATTATCCGCTAATGCGGCCACGCCCACGGAGCCAGCGCTATTCAGACGCAAATTCAGAGGCAATACATGCATACATCGTCTCAATCGTGTATTTATTGTCTTGAAAAGTGTTTATTTGGATGGTAAAGCCATGGTTAGCAATCTCTAGAAGACATGCCGTTAGTTCCTAGTTCCTTTTCTTCTTTATATGAATTTGTGGCCTAAAGGTGTACAGAGAGCGCCCTCCGGCTGCAAGTATGAATTAAAAACACAGTATCCAGCACTCATAGTGATGACAATAAATATTACTTCTCAGTATAGAAAATTGACATAAATATATAAGAATCCATCAATATTTCTCCAAATGTGCATGCTTTTAAGCTAAAAGCCTATATGAAATGCCATAGAGGTAACATAATTGTTCAGACACTTTGCATCACAGAAATAAATTATATTTTAAAGAATATAATAGAATACAATTATTTTAAATTGTAATAATATTTCACAGTATTGCTGTTTATGATGAGCTGAGACATTATTACAGAGGGTTTTTTTCACAGCCTACCTGACTGAAAGGCCTCATGAATATGCAAGTCATTTCAGGTCATTATTATGTGATTCTTTTGTCTTCTCAGGTGTAAATGGCCCATTATTCATGCAGATTCACGCATACTGTGTTTCTTGACAAAAAGTGTCTTACAAAAACTAAATCAATATATTGTTTTATATGAAGGAGTAGGCAGCATAATTTTCACATAATTCTGAAGCAAAAACTCGAGTCTACAACCTCCAATAACCAGAAGTCTTGTGAACACAGATTTAATATACTTTTTTTGGCCTTATTTCAGTGACTTAAGTTTTTGGTTTTTTCAATAACCACGCATAAACATTATTCCTTCAAAAATACAAACATGTACATACATGTTCCTCACATATTATTGTAGCCTAGTTTGTGCTGAATACAGTGTAATGACACTTTTGTCATTTATATGTTTATGAACAACTGAAAAAAGCACAAATGTCAGGGCATGTCAAAACTTCTCCAAGCCCCAAATCAGCCTCAGACTCCAGAGGGTTAATGCAGTGAAGACTGTAAAATGTTTGATAACTTACCTACCTGTTAGACAGACCCCATTTATTATAATGAGTTTTTCAAAACAAAGATTACTGGACTATGTTTTACAAGAAAATACTATTGCAGTCTTTCTACTTGAAACATTTGCATTTAATTCAATGTTATTTGTGATATGTACTAGCAATTTCTGAGTGCAAATTGTTTCAAAGTAAATCTTACACCGAATTATTGGTGTGCTGGATATGAAATCATAGAGAAATGTCCACACAGCGAAACAACACATGCAATGCCTAGTTAAACGCTCATGTGTTGGACAGGAGACAAATGTTTGAATTGTCTGGCTGCAAACGTGCCATTTGAGGTCTGAAAATAGCGCTTATCAAGGGGCTCCTGCTTTGAGCATCTGTCCGAAAAATACAACTGTCCAAATACGCATTTCGATCATATTCTGAGTGTTAATGCTGCTAAAAATATGAAACACACACACTGCAGTTGTCTGATTGTATATTCCACGTCCTGATGTACAAATGGCTCTTCCATTCCTGTATTTCTCACACAATGACTGTCCTCCGGTTGTCTTTTCCTTACAGCGCTTCGAGAAATATATTTAAAGGCCACAAGCCATTTTTGGCATACGTGACATTTTGCAAAGATTCATTAGCTGTACAGCTGTTTTAGACATCTAGACTCTACATTTACAATGACGGATCCTGTGAGAACAGAACACGGAAAGTGCAGGTTATCAGGGAACGATGATGTGATAATTACTGTGAACCTGACATGAATTAATAAATATTCAAATGACTTGCGTTACCCTGGTGCAATTAAACTGGTGAGCAGCACTTACATGATTTGAGGAATCTGTCATGTCTGAAGAACAAACACGAGTTATCTATCCATCTATGAATATCTATCTATCTCTTCATCTGTTAGTGGGTGGATATATTAAGCAGCAAGTGAACATTTTGTCCTCAAAGTTGATGTTAGAAACAGGAAAAATGGGAAAGCGGGTTACTTGAGGAACACATGGCACCAGGATGCACTATGGGAAGAAGGCAAGCTTGCAGTGTGATGCTTTGGGCAATGTTCTGCTGGGAAACCTTGGGTCCTGCCATCCATGTGGATGTTACTTTGACATGTACCACCTACCTAAACATTGACCATGTACAGCCTTTCATGGAAACGGTATTCCCTGGTGGCTGTGGCCTCTTTCAGCAGGATAATGTTCTTTGAGGAGCTCATAATGTTATGCCTGATCTGTATATATACACACATACACACAAACATTCTGCCAATAAGGAGCGGTTCAAATAAACCAGTCTAGTTTGTATGCTAGGTATCTGTTTATGTTTCAGAACAGAGCTATAATGTCATCTATGTTTTATTGAACCGCAGGGCGACTGTATCCGTGACTCATTTTAGAGGTCTGGAAATTTTGGGCTATTTGGGTTTTTGGGTCAGTCTTATTGGTCAAGAAATCATGGTCTGCAGTCCTGCACACACACACACATTTCTTATGGTTCACTACGTACAGAATTCCGAACATTCCAAGCATTGTAAAATTATTCCCCCACAGACTCCCTGGAACCTTCTGTCATTCACACACACACACACACACACGGCCTATAGAGACGTTAACACCCTTCCCCCTGCTCATGGATTCACACATCTCAAACAAACCACCTGCTCCATTATTTCAAACACACACTCCAAAATATGAAAGGAAATCCAGCATTTTGAGTGATCTGACCTTGAAATGCATCTGGAAAAAGATGGAAGTGTCAATGTGCGAAACATGAAGGGAAGGTGTGTGTGTGTGCGAGTGTGAAATCGTTGACTAAAATCCGCCCTGATTGAGTCTCTTATTTCCACAAAATAATTCATTTCATAAGCGCGTGTTTAAGTGAATCACGCTCTCTCTGCTTTCAGGTTTTCAAAAACGAGCTGATTATGTAGACACACGCATAAAAACTGCAAACACATCCTGCGGCGCTCCTTCACAAAGAAACTTTCATGCCTTTTCTGAAACTTAGCAAGCTTCCTAACGAGACGCTCTTGACTCAAAGATCCCAGCAGGCAACACTATTACGCTGCCTTTAAACCTTATTTTAGTCGAGTTTTAACACGTGTCCTTGTGAAGAAGGCAATTCCATAATGCACTGCAACAACTCGTTATCAAAATGACGATTACAAACATACTTATACTTCATTCAATACTCAAAAGTATTATTTGCAGGTTGTCTTTATGCTTATAGAGTATTACATTTTTTGTTAATGTCAAACATGTTCATTTCAAACTACTGAAATCAATTGAGTCGCGTCTCATGGGTGCTTCACATGAACAGCGCTATTTTGCATGACTAATGACTATAATATGATTATTCTCTATTGTGTCGTACAAACCAGTGCATCTAGCTGTAGTGTTGTTATTATTAACTACAACTAAAACTATTGAACTTTTCGGCAATTGAAATAAAACTATAAAATATAAATATTAGATGAAAAACTTATGAAACTTATTAGATGATAAAAAAACAAATGAAAATTTGTCAACTAACTGAAAGCTGAAGTACTACATAAATAAATGAATAACAAATTTAAAAATAAACTAAAAATAAAGCTAAATAGAAATAATAAAAAACTAATACAAATACAAAAGTACATAAAATTAGTAAAACACTAAAAATAAAACTAAATAGAAATAATTAAAAAACAAATAGAAATGGCAAATCATAAAAAATTACTAAATTATAAAAATAAAAGCTAAATAGAAATATTAAAAAACAAATAGAAATGGCAAATCATAAAACAATTACTAAATTATAAAAATAAAAAATAAAGCTAAATAGAAATATTTAAAAGAAACTAAAATATAAAATGACAAAAGCACATAAAATTACTAAAATATAAAGCTAAAAATAAAGCTAAATAGAACATTTTTAAAAGAAACTAAAATAAAAATGACAAAAGCATATAAAATTACTAAAATAAAAAAGCTAAATAGAAATATTTAAAAAATAAAATAAATGACAAAAGCATATAAAATTACTACAATATAAAACAAAAAATAATGTTAAATAGAAATATTAAAAAACTAATGAAAATGATAAAAGTACAAAAAAATTACTGACATATTAAACAAAAATTATAGAAAATAGAAATATTTAAAAAATATAAAACAAAAAATAAAGCTAAAAGTACAAAAAATACTGACATATTAAACAAAAATAAAGCTAAATAGAAATATTTTTTTTAAAAATGACAAAAGCAAAATTTACTAAAATATAAAACTAACTAATAGAAATATTTAAAAAAAATGACAAGCACATAAAATTACTAAAATATAAAGCAAAAATAAAGCTAAATAAAAATATTAAAAACTAATAAAAATGACAAATACACAAAATTACTAACATATTAAACAAAAATAAAGCTGAATAGAAATATTTAAAAAACAAATAAAAATGACAAAAGCACAAATTACTAAAATATAAAACAAAAATAAAGCTAAATAGAAATATTAAAAAACTAATAAAAATGACAAGTACATAAAATTACTAACATATAAAAAAAAGGCTAAATAGAAATATTAAAAAAACACTAAAATAAAATGACACAAGCACATAAAATTACTAAAATATAAAGCAAAAATCAAGCTAAATCATAATATTGAAAAACTAATAAAAAATGACAAAAGCACATAAAATTACTAAAACTTAAATTAAAACGAAATCTGACAATATATAAATAAAAGCTCAATCAAAATAATAATAATAAATACTATAACAGTAAATAAATTCTACTAAAATGACACTGAGCAGTACAGCCGATTACAGTAAGTTTTATGCAACACATTCAAAGACGGAAATGTTTGCTCACTAATTCCCATCAACACTTAAATGAACACACACACACACTCAAGGTGGCTCCTAAAAATAGCAGCCCGTCAGACTGTGTGTGTGGGAGTGTGTGTGTGGGTTGTGTGACCTCACAGTTAAGGCTAGTTCTATAGACATCAGCATCAGAGCAATCCGCCCCACCAGACAAAGGCATCCCGGCAACAGTATCCTAGCAACCACAGCCTCTGCAATTCCATGACCCCCATATTCCACATCTGTAGATCAGTGAGGACACACACACACACACACACACACACACACACACACACACAGGTATTCTAATAAGGCAAGCAGCGGTCCAAGCTTCAGCTGCTTTGGCGCTCTGATACACATGCCAAACACAGAGGAATTGCAGCGTCTCCCACTCACACACACACCCCGTCTCATCCGTTCTCCAGGCGTCTCTTTCTCTGTCTGGCACTCTTTGCTCTTCTCCCATCACTGTCACTTTGAGTCTATAGCTGTGCGAGTCGGACTATCTCGCGCTTATCTGTGTGACAAGACTTTGAATGTAAGAGCTTGCAACTTTTCTTGCTTGAGGGGGAAAAACATAAAACGAGAGGATTGAATTGCTTCAAATTTCAGTTCCACATTTTTCAGAGCACACCGAAAACAATTTAACAAGTAAAGATATTGAACCAAGTCCACTTTGCATTTTTCTCTAATTTGTGGTGAAACTGAGCTGCTTTTTTTTCTCCACGATACACATTATTTCATCAAATGCATCATTAGTCCGGTTGTTTTTTCCGAAACACTCTTTACTTAACACGGACAATCTGGCAGAAGCGTCTGTCTGCTGATCTGCAATCTTTCTTGCTGTAATCTGCATATTTTGCATGAGTCATAATAATCAGGCGGCTCGTTATCTCCTCGCGTTTATTTGAAGTCACTACAGCCTCCGTATCGTCTGTCAGATCAAGAGCACTTTAATTACTGACACTTGGACGAATTACATCACGCATTTTTATGTTGAGACTTTCCCTTCCAAAACGTCCCGTGGTTCAGTCTGGCATCAGACATCATGTTTCCTGTATTAATCTGGATTAATAATGATTCATGCTGTCGCTCTGTGGATGCCCTCACCTCTTGACTGATATATGGGTCGATTTCACGATTCCATTTTGTGGGTCGACTTCACCCCAAAACCAAAAGAAAAAAGTATAATTTATATTTTATTTAAAGCACTATTTTAGTACCATTAGGCTTTTTTTCCCATTGCAATTTGTGATAATATTAAGTAAATATTAAGATAATATTAAGAAAATTAAGTGCATTCAACCCCAAATTGTCATTACCGTGATGCAATAATATAATAATAATATCAATCAAACAGCACAGGTTTATCTCCTGGACTCGCGCCAAAACTCGAATCTGAACGAATCTCTTAGTTATATCATGTTTGCACTGTTAGTTTTGATGAAAGCATTCATTAGTGTGCAGAAATTGAGTTGCAATGACGAGATCACTGCTTTCATGAGCTCAACAACACGTCTGTGATCGACTACAGTGTTCATCACTGCAACCTTTCATGCCACAATCTAAATATAATGCCATAGATCTAAATGTAATGTTATAATCAACACTTTTCATGGTTAACCTTGAGAGCTATAATAGTAAAAACGTGCTAAAAGTTTTCGAAAGAGTAATATTTCATATGCAAATGTGTCAGCCAATCACAGCAGTCTCACAGCAGACACGCCCCTTAAAACAGAGTGTTCAAATCAGAGGATAAAATCAGGGAGGAAAAAGGCCTTTTATTTCTAAATTATGACACTTTTTGATGTAAAAAGCATACTAACATTATAAGTGCACCCCAGGAAACAGTAATGAGAATTTGGGGGGGGTTAATATATATAATTCTCATTACTGTAATGCAATAATAATAAAAATAATGAAATCACAAATAATAAACAAAATCATCTTGTCTGGAAATATTTTTTTATTAAATCAGCATAACTTAAATTCATTAAAATAATACTAAAATTACATAAATTTACAAATATACTTTGCTATTTATATAATATTGTCACTTTTTTGCATTACAGTAATGAGAATTTGGGGTAATGAGAATATTATATATATATATATATATATATATATATATATATATCTATGTATTTATATAAATATTAGTTTTTAATGACCCTACATTTATGATTAAACTATCAAAATATGAGGAAAATATTTTATACATATTTTTAAATATTTTAAATATGAGGGAAGAACAAAACACTAAACTTGGTTCAGGTGTTCATCAGACAAAATTATTTGGCAAAAAAGGTAAACTGCAGCTACAGGTTTTATTTTATTATGCAAAATAAAATGCATAGAAAAAAAATCAAGGGAAAAAAGCATACATCAGTTATTAATATTTCGTTGGTTTTCTATTGTTTTTGCATGTGTTCATTTCTTTGTATGACAGCCTGGCTAAAAATTATGTCTGCACAATTTGGCATGTTTCATTGCATTATTATCATCATAAATAAAACAATCGCTTCCAAGCACAACTTCACAATATGCTTACAAATAAATAAATATATATTTATATATATATAAATCGTGACATTTACCCATAATCCATAAACTAAACACTGCCTGAGTTGATATTACAGACATCTAGTTCACTTAACCATACCAACATCTCTAAATAATGTTTTGTAGTTTCATTTTTTTTTTTTTTGCTAATCTATAAGTATGCATTACTAATGAGCATGTAGGGCCGGTCTATTTAAACATCATTAGTGTGATGGAGTGTCTTCATTTGACCTTGCTGAGAAATCTTTCAAAGCACCAGCGGCAGATGACCAGAAGTCATCTGTAAAATTATGCTTATTATCATCATTTTACCGTGACATGCTGGATAAACCACCGCTTTATATGAGACAGATCTGTTTTAAGACAGATAGCTCACTTTACATCATCTAAATTATAACTAACTATGAAAAACTTATAATACAATCAAAATATAATCAAAAGCTTCGTAGGTAAAAAAAAACAGAGAAATTCACTGTCACTCTGATGCACCGAATCTAGCAAGATTCCTTTAGCAGCTAGACCAGAATGCAATGCTCCACGTGCCCCTCAACTCACTGCTCAAACACACTGTGTAATGGGTCGGTCAAGCATGTTTAACAGGGCAGATCGATTCAAATCTCATAGTGTGACTGCCGGTGGCGACCGAAGCACAACAACAGCTTTTCCGACAACAGCGCGTTGGTCCTCGTGTGTGATGAAGCTGGTGGGTCAACAGGTTCCTCTTCCTCAATCAGTCCAACAGTGTTTTAAACACAACTTGGTTTTTGAGGCAAACCTGTGCATCTTTACCTCTGGAAGTTGCATATTAATTCAGAACTGAATGGAGTTGCAATTTATGCAATTGCTTTCTAATTTTTTTGCAATATGCATCAAATGGAGAGTTTGTTATTGTTAACTAAAAAATGCTAAAAATGTTTTTGTTAATTGAAATAAGGTTTAAAATAAAATATAAATATGCGACCCTGGACCACGAAACCAGTCATGAGTCACACGGGTATATTTGTAGCAATAGCCAACAATACAGTGGTATGGGTCAAAATTATTGGGATATTAAGTAAAGATTATGTTCCATGAAGATATTTTGTAAATTTCCTACCGTACATATATCAAAAATGTATTTTTGTGAGTGGATATGGAATACTAAGGACTTCATTTGGACAACTTTAAAGGTGATTTTCTCAATATTTAGATTTTTTTTGCACCCTCAGATACCAGATTTTCAAATAGTTGTTTATTTATTCAGCTTTCAGATGATGTATAGATCTCAATTTCAAAAAATTGACCCTTATGACTGGTTTTGTGGTCCAGGGTCACATATTAGATGAAGAACTTAAACTTAAAAAAAAAAACTTATTAAAGGTGCCCAAGCATGCTTTTTCACAAGATGTAATATAAGTCTAAGGTGTCTCCTGAATGTGTCTGTGAAGTTTCAGCTCAAAATACCCCATATTTTTTTTTTTTAACTGCCTATTTTGGGGCAGCATTAACTATACACTGATTTTGGCAGCGCGCCGCCCCTTTAATTCGCCTGCTCCCTGCCACACGAGCTCTCGACTATAATACAGCGCATTTACAAAGTTCACACAGCTAATATAACCCTCAAATGGATCTTTACAAGATGTTCGTCATGCATGCTGTATGCATGCTTCGAATTATGTGAGTAAAGTATTTATTTTGATGTTTACGTCTGATTCTGTATGAGTTTGAGGCTGTGCTCCGTGGCTAACATCTAATGCTACACTGTTGGAGAGATTTATAAAGAATGAAGTTGTGTTTATGCATTATACAGACTGCACGTGTTTAAAAATGAAAATAGCGACAGCTCTTGTCTCCGTGAATACAGTAAGAAACGATGGTAACTTTAACCACATTTAACAATACATTAGCAACATGCTAACGAAACATTTAGAAAGACAATTTACAAATATCACTAAAAATATCATGTTATCATGAATCATGTCAGTTATTATTGCTCCATCTGCCATTTTTCGCTGTTGTTCTTGCTTGCTTACCTTGTCTGTGCACAGATCCAGACGTTAATACTGCCTTTCCTTGTCTAATGCCTTGAACATGGGCTGGCATATGCAAATATTGGGGGCGTACATATTAATGATCCCGACCGTTGCGTAACAGTCGGTGTTATGTTGAGATCCGCGTGTTTTCCGGAAGTCTTTTAAACAAATGAGATTTATATAAGAAGGAGGAAACAATGGAGTTTGAGACTCACTGTATGTCATTTCCATGTACTGAACTCTTGTTATTCAACTATGCCAAGGTAAATTCAATTTTTGATTCTAGGGCACCTTTAAAATTTAAAATTAAAAATGTTGCATTGGCAACTCACTGAAATAAAAAGTTGATGGACTAAACTAAACTAAGTAAAACTAAACAAACTAAACTAAACAACCAAAACTGAAATTAAAATTTAAATCAGTTCTTTTTAGTGAATCAAAAAGAAATATAAAAAAATAATAATACTAAAATTAAAACTGAAAATATAAAAATGAAAGCTAATTCAAAATATTTAAGCTCTCAGATATACATCCAATGTCAAAAACACTTCAATTTTCTCATAATATACATTAAAAATCACCTTATTTCACAAAGATTCTAAAAACGAGTCGGTTTCTCTAAACCCCTCCTTTCCGAGAGCCTGCTCTGCTCTGATTGGTCAGACGGCCCAGTCTGTTGTGATTGGTCGACCGCTTACAGTGCGTGTCAGAAACGAAACTCCTATTACCATCTGAATTTCAGCTCTTTCTCAGCACTCGATACACAGCGATACGAACAGTAACGATGGCGTCGGTTTTACCGTATCAATTCGAGCTCAAGTCCTCGTCCTTTTGAAGTGGATTCGCAGTACTGAAAACAGCATCTTCTCAACAAGTCGACAACACGAATCAAGCTACAACTACAGTGTTTGAGGGGGCGGGGCAAAGGAGGCGCTGTTCAGCCAATGAAGATCATAGGCTGGCATTATGCAAATGTGTTACAATGTTATGTTTGCCAAGTTTTATGTTCACAAACGGCTATAACACACTACATGAAAGGTAATATTCGAAAAAGCATAATGGGGCACTTTAATAAACAGCACTGAAATATCTCTGCTGACGCAGTGAGATGAAGGCTAGCAGGTGTTTGTCAGCACCTGTGCACACTGTGTTTTGAATGCCACGGCCACAACACAATGACATTCACACTGACCACAGGGTAAACAGCAGCGTTTGGGCCTGTGCTCTCTGAGAATGACTCAACGAGGACGAGAACGGGACGAAACACGTCTGCGCTCCACCCGGCTGTGGTTTCATCCATTTACACACCCAACCTCTTCCTGCCTCCACATCTAGAGCAAATCTGAAACATCACACGCCTCTCACAAGCTCTCCATTTGATTCTGATTCATTTTCTGGAACTATTACTTCTATACATAAATATTGATGCTTTTAGTAAAATATTCCGTCACTCAAAGTAATGCTAACTTTTCAGATTTCAGTTTACAATCAATGAAGGATTCGTCAGCCTGATTCATACAGTGACTCCTAAGTTAATGAGTCTTTTGAATGATATATTAAAAGGACTGGCTCACAGGAGTCATTTGTTCATGAATTAGACTACACCGCTTGCACTGTATGTTTTTGATTTACTAAGAAGAACCACATTTTAAAGAGTCATTTGTTCGGGAATTGGACTACACTAGTTGAGCGGTATATTTTTGATTCATTAAAAAGAACCGATTTAAAAGAGTTGCTTGTTCAGGAATTGCTCTACTTTGGTTGAGCAGCATGTTTTTGATTCACTTAACAAAACACATTTAAAAGAGTCATTTGTTCATGAATTGGACTAGACTGGCTGCGTTGTATGCTTTTGATTCACTAAGAAGAACCAATTTAAAAGAGTAATTTGTTCGGGAATTGGATTAGACTGGTTGTGTTTTTTGATTCACTAGAAAGAACCGTTTTTAAAGAGTCACTTGCTCATGAACTGGTCTACACTGGTTGAGCAGTATGTTTTTGATTCACTTAACAAAACCCATATTTAAAAGAGTCATTTGTTCATGAATTATACTACACCGGTTGAGCAGTATGTTTTTGATTCACTTAACAAAACCCATATTTAAAAGAGTAATTTGTTCATGAATTGGACTAGACTGGTTGAGCAGTATGTTTTTGATTCACCTAACAAAACCCATATTTAATAGAGTCATTTGTTCATGAATTATACTACACCGGTTGAGCAGTATGTTTTTGATTCACTTAACAAAACACATATTTAAAAGAGTCATCTGTTCATGAATTGGACTAGACTGGCTGTGTTGTATGCTTTTGATTCACTAAGAAGAACCAATTTAAAAGAGTAATTTGTTCGGGAATTGAATTAGACTGGTTGTGTTTTTTGATTCACTAGAAAGAACCGTTTTTAAAGAGTCACTTGTTCAGGAATTGCTCTACTTTGGTTGAGCAGCATGTTTTGATTCACTTAACAAAACACATTTAAAAGAGTCATCTGTTCATGAATTGGACTAGACTGGCTGCGTTGTATGCTTTTGATTCACTAAGAAGTACCAATTTAAAAGAGTAATTTGTTCGGGAATTGGATTAGACTGGTTGTGTTTTTTGATTCACTAGAAAGAACTGTTTTTAAAGAGTCACTTGCTCATGAACTGGTCTACACTGGTTGAGCAGTATGTTTTTGATTCACTTAACAAAACCCATATTTAAAAGAGTCATTTGTTCATGAATTGGACTAGACTGGTTGAGCAGTATGTTTTTGATTCACCTAACAAAACCCATATTTAAAAGAGTCATTTGTTCATGAATTGGACTAGACTGGTTGAGCAGTATGTTTTTGATTCACCTAACAAAACCCATATTTAAAAGAGTCATTTGTTCATGAATTGGACTAGACTGGTTGAGCAGTATGTTTTTGATTCACCTAACAAAACCCATATTTAAAAGAGTCATTTGTTCATGAATTGGACTAGACTGGCTGCGTTGTATGCTTTTGATTCACTAAGAAGTACCAATTTAAAAGAGTAATTTGTTCGGGAATTGGATTAGACTGGTTGTGTTTTTTGATTCACTAGAAAGAACCATTTTTAAAGAGTCACTTGCTCATGAACTGGTCTACACTGGTTGAGCAGTATGTTTTTGATTCACTTAACAAAACACATATTTAAAAGAGTCATTTGTTCATGAATTGGACTAGACTGGTTGAGCAGTATGTTTTTGATTCACCTAACAAAACCCATATTTAAAAGAGTCATTTGTTCATGAATTGGACTAGACTGGCTGCGTTGTATGCTTTTGGTTCACTAAGAAGAACCAATTTAAAAGAGTAATTTGTTCGGGAAATGGATTAGACTGGTTGCGTTTTTTGATTCACTAGAAAGAACCGATTTAAAAGAGTCACTTGCTCATGAACTGGTCTACACTGGTTGAGCAGCATGTTTTTGATTCACCTAACAAAACCCATATTTAAGAGAGTCATTTGTTCATGAAGTATGTTTTTGATTCACCTAGAATATCCAAATTCAGAGTCATTTGTTCATGAACTGAACAACAGCGTCATGCTGTACGTTATTGTGTGCATCCTGTGAGAACAGTTCATTATGCATCACATTTGTGCATGATGATGTATGCAAGCTTGATTTTGTGCATTTTCTGAAATGTGCAATTCATATTTGTTCAACAATTCACTAAGTGAATTACATCCAATAAAATGCCCTCTCTCCAAAGCCCCGCCCTCCAAAGACATGTGAGCCAACCTGATGCCACTAGAGTGCATTAATGCCCGCCCACTTTTTTTAGCGGCATTGATTCCGGTGTCATCCGGTGAAATTTTTGTTGAAATCCGATGGCTCAGTGAGGCCTGCATAGCCAGCAATGACATTTCCTCTCTCAAGATCCATTAATGTACTAAAAACATATTTAAATCAGTTCATGTGAGTACAGTGGTTCAATATTAATATTATAAAGCCACGAGAATATTTTTAGTGTGCCAAAAAAAATGATCTATCTATCTATGTCGAATCATGATTCGGATCGCGTGTCAAACCGCCAAACTGCTGAAATCACATGACTTTGGCGCTCCGAACCGCTGATTCAATACACTGATTCATTTGTGCTCCGAAGCTTCCTGAAGCAGTGTTTTGAAATCGGCCATCACTAAATAAGTCGTTATTTTGTTTTTTTGGTGCACCAAAAATATTCTCATTGCTTTATAATATTAATATTGAACCACTGTACTCACATGAACTGATTTAAATATGTTTTTAGTACATTAATGGATCTTGAGAGAGGAAATGTCATTGCTGGCTATGCAGGCCTCACTGAGCCATCGGATTTCAACAAAAATATCTTAATTTGTGTTCTGAAGATGAACGAAGGTCTTATGGGTGTGAAACGACATGAGGGTGAGTAATTAATGACATTTTCATTTTTGGGTGAACTAACCCTTTAATGGTTATTATAACGATATTGATTTTGCAGGAATTATAATAAGGCATTAAAAATATTACCCTTTAAAAGTCTGTTGAACCAATGGGATCACTCTGGGTCCTAAGGAGACCCGATTTCTCACCACACCGGAAGTATTTAGATTATATCATTCGCAGTTCTTCATGGGAGTGGGAGGAGCTAAAAAGCTTATTTGGCGCAACTTGCTTGTCGCGATGCTCAGATAACGTTGTTTTCATCAGGAATTCCGCTGTTATTTTAAAATTAAATTAAATTAAATTAGCTCACAGTATCTGTCTTTAAAGGTTTATAAGTTATAGTTAAAAAT